>VXBL01004745.1:125160-241468 GCA_013400195.1 Aramus guarauna | reverse complement strand
TGTGAGGCGTTGGGCGCGTTTCTCAGGCAACCCCCTGTCGCCCTGTGTAGCTGCGTTTCCCGAGGCATCCTTTTCCTAGAATGTAGCTTGTACATAGCTTTTGGAATAACCACCACCGGTTTTTTATAAGGGGAAAGTCTCTCCGGGGCGCCGCCCGCCGGTACCAGCTCTTTGCGTAACTTCTTGTACGAGGAGGGAGACAGTTATTTTACTAGCACCTTGTGGAGTGTTTCCGTGTTTTGTGACGATGTAATTTATTAATGTTTGTAGCTTTTTATATTTGTACATTTCTTATGGGCTTTGTTTATATACACACATTACCGGGGCGCGGCGCTCGCGGGGAACCAGAGCCACCCGCGGCCGTGGGCGAGGGCCGTGAGGGCCGCGCCGGCCTGGGCGTCGCGCCGGCTTTTTTTATTATGATTATTATTATTAGTATTATTATTTTTTCGCGACATGTACATTTCTAACAAAGTTTATCGTGGCTATCTATCTATGACGGTGTTTTATTTACCGATTCATATCAAATGCTCTTGTATCGAGTTCACGAAATCTAAGTAAACCTAGAGCAAAGTTTAAAAAAAGAAAAAAAAAAGAGGAAAAAAAAGAAAGCAAAGTAAACTATTTCAGGTTTTGTACAGAACCGCCTGGGCCTGGCCTTTTTGTGGGGTCAGCATGGGGCAGTGCGTGGGCTCGGTGGGGAGCAGAGGCAGCCCTGGGGTCTGCGGGGGTCCCGAGAGTCCCCGGGGCTCTTGGGGGTCCCTGGGGGTGGGAGGGGCGGGCAGGGACCCGCAGCAGGTGAAGCGGGCAGGCAGCCCGGCATGGTGCTCTGCCTGTTCAGCCCGGCAGGAGCAGGCAGGTGGGGGCTCCGCTGCCCCTTCACAAGCGCCCCGCAGTGCGCTGAGCCAGCGCCACATCTGCCACATCCCGTACCGAGAGCTCCACTTGCTGCCGCACCACAAGAAGCCCTGGCTGATGGCGTGGCCTTGAGTGGCCTGGTAAGACCCCATGGTCCACCCAGCCATGTTGGCCCACCACCCAGCACTGCTCTCATCATCCGCTTCCCTGGGACACTCCTTTCCATCTGCTTCCTCCCTCCATCTTGCAGGTCCCCAGGTGCTACAGGCTTCCCCTTCTTTTCGCTCAAACATCAGATACCTCACCACTTCCTTTGAGCCTTTTCTCCATACTGACCCTCCTGTCCCTGGGGCTGTTTTCCAAATACACTTTGGTTATCAGGAGAGGCTGAACATGATACCCAGAGATGTGCAACCACTGCAGCCCCTGCAGTTCTCTGTCCTAACGCAAGGCCGTTCGCATCCCTCACTGAGGCAGCTGCCTAGAGCCTGGCCACCTTCTGCTGGCAGTGATCCCAGCCAGCCGCGGCCCACGCAGTTACCCCTTCTGACAGCCCCAGAGGGCTCCGGGTGAGCGTCGCGGAGTCCTCTGCCTAGAGGTAAGCATGATGAGGCCAGGCTGAGGGAGCTGGGCTTGTTCAGCCTGGAGAAGAGAAGGCTCCAGGGAGACCTTAGAGCCCCTTCCAGACCCTGAAGGGGCTCCAGGAAAGCTGGAGAGGGGCTGGTGACAAGGGCAGGGAGGGACAGGTCAAGGGGAATGGCCTGAAGCTGCAGGAGGGGAGATGGAGATGAGGTCTGAGGCAGAAATCCTTCCCTGGGAGGGTGCTGAGGCCCTGGCACAGGGTGCCCAGAGAAGCTGTGGCTGCTCCTGGCTCCCTGGCAGTGCTCAAGGCCAGGTTGGATGGGGCTTTGGGCAACCTGGGCTGGTGGAGGGTGTCCCTGCCCATGGCAGGGGTGGGACTGGGTGGGCTGGGAGGTCCCTCCCAACCCAAACCAGTCTGGGATTCTGTGATTCTATGATGTGGCCTCAAACCCCAACCATGCTGTATTTGCTTACTAGATGACAACGACACAACAATACGGATCTTTTCACTGGTGCATCTCTTCAAACAGGTTGCCTTTAATGAATCCCTTAGGACAGACAGAAGGCCAGGTGTGCTGCTGAGGGCTCACTTCCATTTTGGGAGGCTTTGCCTCTGAAATAACTGCACCGTGTGTCTGTCTTGGCCATGCTTGCGCAGGAGAGGTGGTTGCCTGGAGTTATGTGGAGGCATTGCAAAGCCGATCCCAGTTAGATGATGTCAGCTTTCAAACCAGGCAGCCGGTGGTGACACATGGTCGGCGGATGAAGACGGTGTTTCCCGGGAGGGAGGCTCTGGCAACCCGTCTGGATTGAGGGATCTGAAGGAAAGTTGAGAAGTTACTTTTGGGCAAGGGTAAGCTTTTGGCCCAGGACAGCACAGTGAGTGTATGTGGGGGCCCCGGGAGTGTTCCTGTGGTGGGCGTACCGACAGAGGCCGCAGCTTGATCCTCTCACAGCCTTCCAGCAGAGAGCTGAGTCAAATGCTGGACTCTTCCGAAGTCACAGGCAAACCGCCGGGGCTTGGGTAGACAGAGCTCCCCGCGCAGCGAGCTCCCATGCCCATCTAGGTGCACCTTTGCTCAGGAGCTCCCTGCAAGAGTGGGGAAACCACTGGTAGCGGGGATGTCTCCTGCCTGCCTCCCCACGCCCACCTGCGTATCCCCCCGGCATCTTGCATCGCCTCGCCCAGCTGGTGAGAAGCTCGCCCAGAGCCTGAAAAGGAAGCGTTTCAATTCCCTGTCGGAAAGGTGTTTTGGCTCTTGCACACACACACGCACACCCCCCCCCCCCAACAAGTGCTGGAGCAGGTTGGTGCCCGTATGAACGTGGAGCGGAGCAGGAGTATGACGTTCGCTGGCTGCAAACTCACCTTGGCTTGGCCCCTGGCAGAATCGCAGCGGCACGACCAACTTCTTTACACCCAGGTGAGGGTGTGTGCTGCTGGCACACGCCGCCTTCCCATTTCTGCCGGGGGGCAGTGGTCCTGACGTTCCATCGGGGACGGTCAGTGATCTGTTACGTATTAAAGCCTCTTACGTACAAAGCCCAGAAGTGACCCAAAATGCATGGCAGGGGCCACACGAAGGTGGCTGTGTTCCCTGAAGTCACACTTTGAAGCGGTCAGGGTGTGATGTTCCCATATGGATGTGGATAGAGCGTTGATAATTGCTGTGCCCATAGCTGCGGGGGGGGGTGGGGTTTGGATCTTCCACATTCCCGTCCAGCGCCCACAGACCAACCCCTCCAAAGCATCCAACACCTGTAACCACGCGCTGACCTTGTTTCCCTTCACAAACGACAGACGGGACAGCCGTGCTACGGCACCGCTCGCTTCGGTAGGCGCCATCGGCTCCTCGTCCTGCAGATACGCGTCGCTCAGCTTCACCCTCCGACCGACCGGACACCCCACGTGCTGGTGAGTTTTTGGGGTTGGTCTGGCAATCCGTCCTCCCCGAGGCGTTTCGGTGGCTGCTGGCAATAGCAGACGGCCACCAGCGGGGGGAGTTCCCCGTTCAGAAACAGCACCTGAAATGGGACCTGGTGTGCTAAAGAGGCCTCGCACCCCTTAGGGCTGGGTGGCACCTGCAGCCTCTGGGTACCGGGTTTCCTGCAGTGCAGGGAGGGTGCCCTGTCGCTCCGTCCAGGGTGCAGCTACCAGCAGCCCCAGAGGCCACCGCGAGGCCCTGGTTCCGTCCCCGCAGCAGTGTCAGAGCTGGAGCTGCTCCGGCCCGAAGGGGACCGAGCTGCCGCTCTCCTCCAGCGCCGAGGGGTAGGAGCTGCTGCTCCAGCTGCCCTTTGCAGCAGCCCAGGGCTGGCGGGGGACGACGCAGTGCGGGACCTGACTGCCCGCGTCCCTGGGTCCAGCCAGGAGGATCCTAGCTTTTGCAAAAATCACCTTTGGAAAGCATAAATGGAAGAGCCCAAAAGCTTCAGCTTCACCAACAGCTCAGGCTGGCCTCGTTTACCAGCAGAGGGGTTTTTCCAGCAGCACCGTGTGACGCAGCCTGTGTCATTCCTGCGGAGGGATGCCGGTCAGGCTGTCCTGCCTCCGGGACCCGGGTGCCAGACACACCGCCAGCAAGGCGGGCAGCTTAATGTTGGACAACGTGGTTTCTGACACATGCAGTGTGGCCATCAGGAGTTTGAGCAGCGTCGTTACACTTTCCAAGGCGTTTCTTACCTTTCCTTGCCCATAGCCAGCAGCAAGGTTTGAGGCAAGTGCTGCCAACATCCTTCACATGCTGCTTCTCAGTATTTCCATGATGTCATTTCAGAAAGGATGGCCTTGCTGGCCTCTTGGGATGCTAGGGGCTTCTTCCCATTTTACGCCTGGTTTATCTTGGCTTTTTCAGCCTTCTTCCCAGGAAGAACACGTGGGGACTTGTTGCAAATCATTCCTCGGTCCGTGATTCTGTCCGTCATTTCAAATCTCATGCCTATTTCCTGAATCATTATTGCTTCCTTTGCCAGCACGGATTTTGCCCTTCTGCGTCCCCGCCATCCCGTGTCTCTCGGTCAGGTGCTCGTGCACCAGCTGACGGCCGTGCAGCTCAGTCCTGGCATCCAGCACAGGGCCGGGAGTCATGCGATGGCGTTTTGTCTCTCCAGATGTGCTGCTGACCCTGTGCAGTTCACTCCGTTTCCAGACGACTCCTCCACCCCTTCCTGGGGTCCTGCATTTGACAAGTTCTTATCCTGCACAAATGTAATATAAAAACTAGAGCATAGACAGGCAAATGTGGCAGTGGGGGGGAAGCCCAGCTTACCCTCTGGCTGCCTTGGTGCTTCCCATCACCCCAGCAGCCCCGTGCTGACAACAGAGACAGAGACGTCTGGCACAGGTCCGACGGCTCTCCCATTCCTCAGCAGGGCTCCTCAGCAGGCCTCCGCACGAGCGAAAGCCATTTGGGTGCCAGTGAGGTAGAACAGTCCCTTCTTTTTTTCCCTGACGATATCTCCCCGCCGGTACGATTGCAGTCGGCACGCGATACCTGCGGCAGCCCCTCTGCCCAGCCGCTGTGCTTGGTGCATGCTGCCCCAAACCTCCGCTCCAAGATGAGCTGCGCGGAGATCCTGCCGCCTTCCCCTGCCCAGCTCCGCACGCTGCAGGGGCACGCTTTGTGTTCCCCGCAGGCATTTGGAGAGGCCGCCGAGTTGCCCATGTGCTCCTGCTAAGGTGCCTGAGGACATCTGACAGTCTCACTGTGCTTTATGAGTGCTGCACTGGGGCACCTTTGCAGACGCAGGTGAAATACTTCTTAATTCTTTTTTTTCTTTTTCCTTTTTTTTGCCAATGTGGAGCTACTCACAGGAGGGGCAATGAGTGCACCTTGCTTTTGACTTTTACAGTGACCGGCAGCTGGAAATTCATAAATCCACTACCCAGTATGTGAAGGATGCCATTGCTAGGGAAGTATTTTCCGTACGCGTGTACGCAGAGAGGTTGTTGGCTGCTCCCGGTAAACAATTACTAACAACATTTGGGTTTCTACTGTTTCTGTCTTTAAACTGACAAGAATCATTCAAAAACGGAGGTTTGGCAGAGCCCCACATTAAGCTCACAGACCCTCCGTTCATCTTTCATCTCGGATCGGGGCAGACTCCGACTGCGCTGCAGAGAGTGTTTGTTACTTCAGCCAGTGGCACGGTGCCACCCTGCGCTGCGAGCGCCGTTCTTTCCATTAACATCTGACATGGGTTTGTGGTACCCACCCCGCAGAATTCACACCATTTGTCTAAACAGTTTTGAAGTTGTTCTCTGTATATCGTGAGAGAAAGTCTGCTTCTCCTCTTCTCTTAAAAGTGTAATAATTATAATTAATTAGATTTCCTTCTGTTTCCAGTCTGCTGGGAAGACGCACTTGGAGGCCCATTTTTAGGTCACTCCTCTGTCAAACTTTACATACTTCTTTCCCCGGGCTAACTGTATTTACTAAACATTTAGCTCCATGGCGCGCTTCTCGGAGAAAGGCACGTAACAGCCTGTAGCTGCCAGCCGGGCTCGGCTCGCGCCTTGGCTCGCTCGCCCCTTCGCACACTGGTAGGCGTTTGCACCGTCTGCAGACCGGGAGTCTTCCTCTCACCTTCAACTCCATCGAATTAATAATTAGCAGTCACTTAAGTGACAAGGAGACGCATCTTAAAAGGCTTTGTGTTTACACTACTCCTTCATTTACTGCTTAAAAAGCTTTCCTTGGCAGCTCGAGGAAAACACGACGCACCCTCGCTTCCTGAGGTCACCAGGGCACCTTTGGTTCAGCTCCTCACGCCAGGCGGCACACGAGCCTCATGCCCGTACCGGTGTTCATCACTCCTTCCTCACTGTGAGCTGGGCCAGGCCAGACCCTGCCGTGACCACAGCTCCTTTGCGGACATCGCTGCGGGGTCACGCAAGCCCTGCCGGCACCCCGCAAACCTGCGCTTGTGCTGCAGACCTCTGCGAGCACCCCGCGGGCGTGCGGGGCCCGTAATGGTGATGGTTCAGCCAGGAAGGCAGAGCAAAGGCTGTGTGTTTCGTCGACATAACCGCAGGACTTTTAGCAGAAGGCCATTTAAGAGTCCAGTCCCTCCCAGACACCATCATTCTTGCTCCACGTTACACCACAGGGACCACCTGTCTCAAAGAGGATTTATTTTCCCAGCATTTGTGGTGTGGAACGAATGGTCCTTTCCCAGGGCTGGATCCCTCTTCAATGTGGTGCTACTCACAGACCCCCCTAATCNTCTTTCTCTTTCTCTTTCTCTTGTAGCACCACGACCAACCTCCAGCCCCCGCAGACCCCCCACTCCCCATCATTTGCCGGCCGAACAAGCTGCTGCCCCTCGCAGACGTCGCCACGCAGAACTTCTCAGAGCAGAAGGCGCAGCCCCGCGCGGCGTGCGAAGGTGAGGCACTTTGTGCGAGTGAGGTGCGCTGGGCTGGCACGGCAGACCGGGCCGCGTCATGGCTCCTCACGCCAGGCAGTCCCCACAGGGCCTGGGCTTTGCCCTGTTGGGCCCACAATCGGCATTTAACTGGTTTCCCCGGGACCCCACAGATCCTTCTTAACCTGGGTGTGCCGGTGGCCGTGACACGCCAGGGTAATGATGTCATCCGGTGGTGCATGAGCAGACCGCTCAAGAGGTGCTGAGCACACCAGTGGAAGAGATGTGTATCAGTGTCACGGGAGCCGTGAGATGGGTGAAGTGCCTCTCTCTCTGGGCACGGCCAGGGAGGGCTTTCTCCAAATTGCACCTGAGAAGCTCAGAGGGAAACCACTCATCACAGCGTGGCATCATTTTCTTCCTGTACCTCCCGTTTGCAAGTCTGAGCTCAGTAACTACTTTGCTCTCTCAAGCAAGGATTAAAAGACGGCTGCCTAAAATAACCCGTGGTGAGGAGAATGAGAAAGCGCTGGATGGAGCGGCTCAGCTTTGACACGGTGCCGTAGCCATCCGACGGCTCCGGCCAACGGAGACTTGTGGGGGCTGCGCTCTGCCGCTCAGCTCCAGGGAGCAGCTTCGCTCCAGAGCCAGCGCGCAGCCCCTCGGCCAGCCCGCGGCGGGCTCCGGCGAGTGCGACGCGAGGCGAAGGCTGGGAGGGTGCTGCCGTGCTGCCTGGCTCGCGCCGAAAGCTGGGCGGTAGTCCCAGGCTGGCCAGTGGAAGGTCAGAGGGATCGCTTCTGCCTGTTTTGCCGGTAAGTAACCTCGCGTTTTCCCGTTCCCTCGGGTAGAGAACGGAAAAGCTGAGGCCCGTGCTGAGTGCCGCAGTTTCATCCTTTGGCTACAGAGGTGGCTGTAACTGCACTGGTAATGGGTGATGGGGTTCCGTGGCTGCAGCGTCCTGCATCCGCGCAGCCCTCGTGTCCCACAGCTCTTCGCCGCGGAGGCTGCGTGACCACCAGCCCGCTTGGTCTGAGTCCTTGCACTTGCCAGCAGCAGGAACTCTCCTCCACTGGCCATTTTTTTTAATTTATTTTATTTTATTTTCACTTTCTTTGCTGAACTCAGCAGTTCCAGCCACATAGCCGCTTTATTTTATTGCTGTCATAAAATATATTTGGTGGGTTGGTTTGGAAAACAAACACCTCCACAGAATATGGGATATCAGATGCCCCAGTCCAGAGGAGGTAGAAAGGGAGGAAGGGGTGAAGGTTTCCTAGCAGTGGTTGTGTATAAATTTATTGGATCAGCCTGTAAAATAGGACATAGGACAAGTTATACAATAAAAAAGTGCACTAATGCCATGTGGTTTACGTGTCCCTTGCCCAAGGTTAAAGACTCTAACAGCTCCTTTCAACAGACTTTCTTAATTCCAGCTCACCAGCCTCGTTACTTCGCCTCAAAACCTGCAAACCTTTCACTTGTCTCAAGAGATAACTTGAAACTCGCTCTGAGAATGAAATATTAATTAGAGTAAAGAATCTCACCGCGTGCCTGGTGGCTGTGTGGCCTCTGGGAAGGCAGGCAGCGCCCGACCCACAGCGCTCCCTTTGTGCGGGGCTTTTGTTCCCCACATTCCACCCGTTCTGCCCTGGCACAGCTGAGAACTGCTCCCCAGCCCACTGAAAGAAAACTGTCACAGCTAAGTGTGCCTTGGCCACCGACGGAGGCTATAAGCTATTAACGAGCTTGTTATCTCGAGCAGGTTTTACACAACTCGTTCCCTGTCCCGGCATTTGGCGTAAGCAGCGATGACAACTTTTCGACAGATGCTAGTGAGAGGAGAATAAAGATGCTGTGGCTTCAGACCATCTGCAGGGATTAAACCTTCATCGCATGAGGTGGCTTTTCTGCTCTTGAGACAAAGGAAACTTTTCTTTTTCCCTAGATGCACACCTCGGTTTCTCCAAGACACTGTTTCATTGCCAGATACTTTCACCATCGCTTGTCTATCACGGAGCCATTTGAAAACCACCGCAAATCAACTTTCTGCCCCTCTAGCGTCCGGGCAGATTTAATCCACAATGCTCATTTCTAAATCTCCATCTGCAACCTTCTGCTTGATCCAGGGCTGTTTCAGGAAGGTGCTGGTTGCTGCTCAGGCCACCAGCTTCCAGCACAAGCCACAAATGTCCAAAGAAGAAGTAATTCTGCTTTGTAATATGTGACCCTAAGCGTCACGGCTATTTGTCAGCTTCCGAGCTATGAGCAGTGGGAAAAAAACCCTGTAAATCGCCAAGAACGTTGTGATTCTCAGTTTTCTGCACAATGTTTTCTGCAATTAAAAATTAAAAAAAAAAAAAAATAACGCTAGAGTTTGTTTGTCCAATGCT
The DNA here is from genome assembly GCA_013400195.1 of Aramus guarauna. Taxonomy (NCBI): domain Eukaryota; kingdom Metazoa; phylum Chordata; class Aves; order Gruiformes; family Aramidae; genus Aramus; species Aramus guarauna. The sequence continues at coordinate 232,274 of VXBL01004745.1, read as the reverse complement.
TAAAATCGCACAGGAAATTCAATACATCCAGGCAAAGCAATTAACTTCAATTAAGCAACGCTGCTATTTGTTTTCAGTATGTTTCAGCTGGGTACGGTAGCATCCGAGGAGGAAACACCACCAGGCAGGGCCTGTTTCTGTGGTGGTTTATCTCATGGAAATGACTCGGTCCTCCTGCCCAACACTGCTGAAAGCCGCAGCTCACTCCCCCCTTGCAGCCGGGCTGCCACTGAGCTCCGGCTTATGGCTTTGCACTTTTACTCCTCCCAGGGCTGAGTGTTGTTCGGGTAGGACTGACCGTGGGCGTAGCTGGAACCCGACGGATGGATCTCAGCTGGTTGGACAGCCCAGACCCGCAGGCAGCAGGATCCGGTGTCGTGCTGGCCAGAGCAGATGTCCTGGTTGTGCCGTGCTGCAGGAACGCTTACCCTTCCTACTACCGGCAGTGCACGCAGCGCGATGACTTCTCCTTCTGACCAGTTTCCGTGCACTTTCCAAGTCTCCTTCCAGTGAGAAAAAGCCATGAAGGTGTCTTCCTGGTGCAGCCCAAGCGCCCTTCACGTTCTAGAGCTGTCCTGGCTCCACATTCAGTGCTCTCCTCTTGATAAAAGTGGCCCTTCTCATTGCTCTTTAGATGCCAAGGAGAGGAAGCCCGATCACTGCACCTCCAGGTTGCCAGAGCCCCAAGCTGACTTTTCGTAGGACGTGATATGTGCACAAGTAATAAAATTTCCAGCTGGTACCGCAGTGCTAACAGCACCCATAGCGACCCACGCTGACCTAATTCATCCCTGCGACAGAAAAGGTCTGCTCATTATTACAGGCCTTCCCACAACAGCCAGACTTCTCTAGAGACCACCCACACGTGTGGTAAGGGTCCGTTGCCATCACCCCAGGTGACTAACCTCCTACCACGGAGAGGGGAGAGAGACAAAGCAAGCACCTAAAAACCTGACGTCGATTAATCTCACATGGAATGGAAGGTGTGCTGCCTGGTTTAATGCATCATTTACAAAAAGTCCACAGAAGTCTTCTCTACCCTTTCTATTATGAGGAGCCCAATATGGTGAGAACATGGAAGACGACCTTTTGGAGGGAGGGTCATTCACCACCCCTGTGACCGTCACAGGAATGTTACTCCATGTACAGAAGGGAGCTCAAAAGAAAGAAAAAATAGAAGAGGGAAAAAAAAAACAAAAAACAAACCCCAAAGATTGCCTGGGAGAAGCAAACAAAGGATATTCACAGAGTTGTCATTTGCAGAATGGGACCACCATGAAGTTACTGCGAATGGAGGGTGCTGGTGCACCGCAAGGTCTGAGAGTCGGGTGCCTTCTTCTGCAGGCCAGAGCGATGAGCTGTGAGCCCGGAGGAGACCGGAGAGGTGGGAGGAAGGACGGCATTTATCCACATAATTCTTCCATATCTGAAAATATGGCTCGGTCCTCTGAGCACGTTCCTTGTTATGCAGAATAAAAGCAAATGAGCAAGTAAACCAACAGTCCTCGTTATTTTGGTGCCCAGAGTTAAACAGAGCAGACTCTGTTGTTTCTACAGACTTTGCTCTTACTGTCCGAAGGAAGCGCTGGTTGCGTAGCACTATGGATACTGCAGACCCGTACAGCCCTCGCTGCAAAACCTTCCGCTAGTCTCTCAGCAGTGCGTTAAGGAACATGAATTACCAGCTGACTGGTGACCACGAGCACAGTTAATCCCCCCATCCCCTCTGCTTTGGCAAGGCTGGATAACCTGTACCTCACAAACCTGGATGGTAAACCAGCTGGACCCTTCCTAGCCCATTTCTGACCTCCCTCGGCTATCATTTTTATTCCAGAGCAACACCAACTCAATCATGACCCAACAAGAGCCTCATGAAATACTTTCCCGAGTTTTAACAGTCTTGGTTTGCTAAATGAGGAGCAGGGGGAGAAATAAATCTGTAAAACTTGGGCAGCAAGCGTTTTTTTGATTCATGCTTACCTTGCACGAGACAAAAAGGCTGGCGAACAGTTCGCACACCGCTGTCTGTGTCTGCAGATGGATCCCTTGGGTTTGAGGGCTGACTCTGAGCCCAGGAGCATCTGCTTCCAGTTGTTCTTGGCAGGGCTTTTTGTCCTGGTGAGGGCAGAGCATGGCACCTCAATGGCTACCGGCAGAGCTGGAGGTGGACCGTTGGCCACATCGCGCCACCACCGCCATCACTTTCCTCCCGCTGCGCCTCCCCGGAAGGGTACGTACCTTGGTTGTACCTCTACGGTGCGTCATCCTTTGCAGCAGCATTTTGCGGCAACGGAGGGGAGAAGGGGCTGGGAGGGAGGTCAGTGTAACTGCGCATCGAGGAGGAAGAAAGGCACAGAAGCTAACTCATTAAAATAATTTCTTGTCAATTGCTAATTAACCTTGTTACGTGGAGGCCACGCATTCCTACATTGCCATGAAAGGGCATGCACCACCGGCACGAGGGAAACGTCTGTAAACCCCAGGCAACGCAGAGCCCTTTCCGATGGCGAGCTGCCCCACGCGTGCCAGGAGGAACGCGACAAGGACAGGGCAGGTGAGGAATGGCGTGAGGAGCAGAGCTTCAGCCTGAACCCCAGGACCTCGCTCCGTACGGTCGGCACGGTGTTTTCCAGGAAATTCCCACCCAACTGTCATCTCACCCAGCTCGCTCCAGCAGCGACGCGCTACCGGGGACGCGGCTGCAGAGAAAGCAGCAAGAGGTACGTTTGGGATGTTACCAACAGACCTTCTTGTAGCTCATGACTCGTGCACAATTCCATGCACGTTAAATACTGCAAATACCGATAAACCGCCCAACCACAACCTCGCAAACCTCTGGACCGCGTTTGTCTTGTGGTGTTGCCAGGTCAACAAATTGATCCTGAAATTCTTTTTTTAGAAAGACTTTATTTGCCAGCAGTGTGCTCTGTGCTTTATAATTCATTGTCCTGCATAACCCAATCTCCTTTTAAAACAGAATAACTGAGTTTGAAAGAAAACATGACTTCAAAGATTAAGAGGTGGGATCAGAAGTAAGCCACCTGTCAGACAGGATAAGACCCCAAGAGTTTTTTTTCTTTGGATTTAACCAGTCGCTTAAAATATAATAGTCATATTGTTCAGTGTCCTCTGTATGGTCTTATTTTAGAATATTTGTACAAAATAAAAAGGTGCCTCGCATTTAAAGCCATATTTTCAACTATTACCCTCTTCATTGCAGGACCCAATAACGACAAGGAACCAGACTCTATTACAGTTATTTCTGGTCAGTGGCAATTTATTTGCATGCAGAAGTCAGGGGCGATTTCTTTCTCAAAACCGTCTCCACCTTTGCCCTAAATGGTCCTTAACTGCTCGGCCAGGCGAGGCACCTCACGCGCACACGTCTGTCCCGGGAAGTCGCATTAATCCTGCTACGTGTCCGCAGGAGGGATTTGCATAGGCAGAAACAAATAGACCATCCTGTGCCTGCGGTCCTCAAAGACCCGCGTCTTTCCTATGTGCACTCCGTGCGGGCTGAGACAGACCTTGGCCCAAGTCCCTTTCCCAAGGCAGAGCCCGGCTCAGGCGCCGGATCGGAGCATTGTTAATGCCAGCATCCCATGAACAAGCCGCTAATTCTGCGTACCGAAGGCGGACGGGCAGGACGCGGTATTTAAGAGGCTTTTCTCTGTGAAAAAATGCGTGTAGTTTTGCTACGAGCCGATGGGCTTGTGGCCAATGGACCCGTGTGCGATTCGGCTGCAGCTCTTCTGCACGGCTCCGCAGTGGGAGCTCTGAGTTCGGGTCGACCTACGGATTCATGGGGCACGTTACACGGCTTCTTCAGCGTTATTTTCCATAGGGACCGACTGGGATGAGAAATTGAGAATAGTCGGGGAGGTTTATCCGGAAAGGCACCGCTTTGCTGCCGTTAGGTATATTCCATTTATACATATATATGTGCATATTTATAAAACATATTTATGTATGTATATATTTATATATATGAAAAACAAACTAACCTTAGACATAACAATAGCTAAAAGCCATACTTCACATTGTTACTCATTGTTATTGCTATTAAACGGCTGTTGTTCCTAACGCAGCCCTACAGTACTTCGGATCTTAATCTCCTTCTGTGGTATAAAATGGTCCAAACAGCTGCTAAATGGAACAAAAGCGTAATCCATCAGTATCCATTTGAATAAACATAAACATCCCATTTCCTTGCAGACAAACATGGCACGGCTGAGCAGCTTGCTTTGACCGTCGGAGTGATGCTCCCGGAGCTCTAACAGCCTGGAGAAGGGGGGATCCGCCTGGTCCTGGCACGTAGCTCTGCGTTTGGGGCAGTCTGGGGGATTCGGGAGGGACACATCATGTTTGCGTGGGTTTTGGGGGGCTGGAGGTTGGGAAAGACGAATCTGTGAGGCCGAGCCACGGGCTGCGAGTGCTGCTGTGGGTTGTTATTTCCCAGCGCCGGCTCCCCGGCTGTTCGTGCCGGCTCGGAGGGCCAGGGGACAAGAAGATCGTCTCAGCGGTGACCAGAGGATGAAACCCCGGCAGCAAAGAGTGCTCCTTGCGTTTGCTGCACAAGGAACCACGCTGCGGTCCGTTTCTCCATCAGGAGTGTGGCCAGGGTGTGCCCAGCACGCTCCTTGAGCCCAAATGCAAACACCCCGGCTGAGCACCCGGCCACCCGACCACCGCTCAGTCGGGCAGAGGGGAGGGCAGGGAGCTGGCGGTGCCTTGCCACGACGCAGCCACCCCCCCACACCCCGCCAGCGCGGGTCCACCTGTCCCCGGGCAAGCTGAGGCACTTCCAAAGGCTGCCAGGGAGGGTTGCCCTGTCGGGAACAAAAACTAAAGGTGGAAGCTGTTGGCATGAGGTTCCCCTAGAGACCCCGCTGCCAAGGACTTTTTGGTCCCTGTCCTCCACAGCAGCAGCATGCGCTCCTGGCAGCCTGGAAAAGACCATGGCTGGAGGAAGAGGATGATCAGAAAAGTCTGGTTTTACAAAATAGAAATGCTGTCTCTGATTGAATTTGAAAGTTATAAACCTGAAACTAATCAGAGAAATGTTTCTCCCCTTGAGATGCACAGCTGTTTTGAACACATACGCATTTCTGTTCATCTCAGGTTCAAAGAAAAGCAGGCGCTCATCATTCAAACGCCGCTTGGCCGACAGGTTGGGGTAGGATGGATGAGGTCATGATTGTCAGCCCCATCCCAGTACATCTCCTGTACGCTGTGCCTATACATTGAGTGAAGGAAAATGAGTCTGGAGATGGCTAAAAAAGGAGAACTGAATGGGTAACTTACACTGAGCTGGAGACAGACTCCACAACTTGGGGACCTGCTGGGGAAAAGGAAAAAGGGAAGGGAGGAAAGGAAGAATAATGGATCTGGAGAAAACCATGTTGTCTTCACCCACAGGTATCTGCTGCTTCCATCAGCCCCCTGAGTCACTGCTTTGGCATCTTCTGCGGAGCTTAGATACGGAGAGACACCACCATCGGGTACTTTCTCCAGAGCTCAGGGTTGCTGAAGTGACTCCAGAAACAGGAGCGCTGCTCCGTCCCAGCAAACGCCGCACGCTCCGGGACCGCCCAGGCCACCTGCACTTTGCCGTGAGTTTCAGACGAGGTGGTAGACAGCTCTGCGTCTCCTCTGCCGCCCTGGGAAAGCACAGCCCGGGTCTTGGCTTGCACTGTCAGCCGTGCCGCAGTCAAGCAGGGGTGGAGGTAGTAGCGCTCCTCAATACTGAGGCAGACCACCGCGCCGTCCAGGAGAAACCACCTGATGTACCGCGAAGGAAATGTTATAGTTCTGGGTCTGGGACTGCAGGGGAGTTCTTCTTTATCCAAACAGCTGGGCCTCTAAATCTTCCCTTGCAAAAGAAAATTATCAACAACATGGCTTTGTTAATAACTAAAAGATTTTGGCGTATCGCAAGTGCGTGCAAAAGATCCGTGTGCTTCTAGCTACCATCAGTCCAGGCTCAGAGTCCCGTTTGAATGTGATCTGCTGTACGAAAGTAATTGGAAAAATATGGCTAAAAATGTGTGCATACACAATGCACATAAGAAAAGCAGCTTTCTTTAAACAGAGAAACATATGCCAGAAGATTTAAATCACAAAAGTTTCCTCTGATTTACCACAACCAGCACGATATATGGTATATGGAGCGGTACCTTGCCCGCATGCAACACCGATATGTCCGAGCAGAGAGGTGAAGTCAAAAAAGAGAGGTGGGCTAGAAATTTGGAGACGGACAACTGAGTATTGTGGATCTTCACTGTTCAAGTAGAAATTAGTGCCATGTCACTAGGAGACCTCATCGGGGGGGGAACCCACAAGACCTGTAAGAGTGAGACTTCCTCATTTGCTTGCAGCAGCTGTCAGTGCAAGATCTGGTGAAGATATAAACCGATTTATATCTTCATGGTGAAGAGATAAACTGATTTTTTTTTGGTAATACGTGTGCACCTGCACAGGGAAGTGCACCTTGGATTTCCTCTCCATTTTCTGCCTGATGTTGATGGCCTGTACGTCCGTCCGGACTCGGGCTGGCTTTAGAGAAGCACTGGGAAGGGAAGAAAAAAGCTTGTGAAGCTCAGAGGGCCAGAAGAGGGTCCTGGGCTGCCCACCCTGGCCAGACGGGTATGGTGAGGGCCCCTCTGCTCCCAAAGGTGCTCGGGTCCCCTCAGCCTGGCCGGGGGGGCAGCGGCTCAGGACCAGGCTGGCTGGTTGCCCACAGAGGCTTTCAGCAGCTTTTCTGCCGCAAAACACCTCCAGTCCCAGACACTCTATGACCCACAGCCCACGTCCAGGCCTCCAGCCGGAGCAAACCCCAAGGCTCAGCGGCTCACCTCCCCCCTCAGTTACCAGGAGGCCATGAGAGGGGTCAGCAACACGTCGGGGCAGCTCGGGGGGCAGAGCAGCGCTCCATTGCAGAGCAGCCACCGGGCCACGGGGGTGTGGGGACATGGATGTCCTTGAACTCAGCAGCAACGCACCAACACCTGAGGGAGCGCGGGCAAATCCACTGCTGCATGGGCAGCTGCTTTCAAAACTTGTGCGTCACTGCTGCAAACCTGGCAATAACTTAACCCCACCTAAGTGATTAAACCGCATCTAATCCCGTCTGTTTACTCTCAGGGAGCCCACGCCACACCCCCGCCCCACGTCCTGGCCCACTGCACCAGGCGGATTCAAAAGCAGAGGTGCGATGCGTATCCTGTTTATCGTGTGAGAGAATTACCCAATCTGCCTGTTTACGCATGATGTTAGCTGGCCTGCTGCTGTAATGGCAGCGCAAAGATCAGGGGTTTCGTTCGTAATGTGTTTAACTTGTTTGTTTTGAGGCTAAATTACCAGGCCTTTCTGTTAGGGAAAAAGAGAATTGTTTTTAAGGGGCTTCTGTAACACGAGCCCAGAGGCTGGATGTGTCCTTTGAACACAGCCTGGGACCAGCCGAGGTTCAAGGGCGATGCTTGGAAGGGAATTTGTAGTGGCCACCAAACAGGCAGTTAATATGACAAAGGAGATTTTAATTAAAAGGTATGAATTCATCCCATCGCCCTCAGGCAAAGCGCTCGGCGCACCACGCACGTGTCCGGCAGATCAGCGCCCGTGCTCCTGCCTCGGCCTGCGCAAAGCTGCGGGTCGGGGCTGGCCAGGAGACACGGCCGGGGGATGCTGCAGCCGTGTGGGTGCCGGAGCTTCTGTTTCTCCATGAAAGAAATGTAAAGGGAAAAAAAAAAGTCTTCTGAATGGCTTTGGCATCAGACTCTGTTTTGCAGTCAGCCCTTCCCAAAGGAGACCTTTCCTGCTGCAGGTTTGCAACCTTTGTGTCTTGGGGTTCCCTTTCCTTTCCTTTCCTTTCCTTTCCTTTCCTTTCCTTTCCTTTCCTTTCCTTTCCTTTCCTTTCCTTTCCTTTCCTTTCCTTTCCTTTCCTTTCCTTTCCTTTCNCCTCTTCCCCTCCCTCTCCCCAGCTGCGCATGTGGCAGCTCTTTCCCTGGCAGGTCCCGTGAGGTTCAGGGCCACCCCCTGAGGTTCAGGGCCACCCCATGAAGTTCAGGGCCACCCCGTGAGGTTCAGGGCCACCTCCTGCAGCAGAGAGGAGGAGCAGGTCGCAGTGGGGGTTTCCAGCAGCTGCCTCCTGGGATCCCGCCCGGGACCCTCTCCGCGAGGCACCAGCTGAGCCGCGGGCAGGACGCTCGGCCGGTGGCAGTCAGCGTGGCCGCAGCACCGCGCAGCCCGAGTGCCGTGAACCAAAATCGCTTCGCGGACGCTCGGTCGCTCCCGAAGCGGTGCCAGGGACGTGGGGCGTCCCGAGGGACCGTGGCCGCGTCAGGGAAAGGGCCAGCGGAGCAACCACAGAAGGGAAAGAGTGGAACGTGCGACCTTTGGAGGGGGAAAATTTGCAGTTCATGTAATGGCCCTACAATGTATAATGTTTAGAAACACGAAACCAACAGAGCCAGTAGGTTTTTTTTTTAATTGGGAGTGTAGAGTTTTATTATTTAAAAGGTTTTATAAAGGAGTTTTAAATAGACCATGGAATTGCTATAGCAGGTTTTTTTCTGCTGGAAATTACTCAGCCATTTGGTTTCTATTTTTGCAAAAAGCACAAGCTTTTTGAACAATCATTTGATATGCTTGTTGATGCATCACAAAAAGGAGATATGCTTTGAATTCTCCTTAAAAACCCCATGTAAACACAAGGCTTATGTATAATTGCAACAAAATACCATCTCCTTATTGAGTGCTTTCACATGTAATTTCCTCTCTGACTACTGCATGTAAACACACTTATTGTATTTGGGAAACTCCCAGAGCTCAGGCACAATCAGGATCAATAGCTCAGCAAAGGCAAATTATAGTTTAAAATGTCCATGTTTTGCAACAAGATGCCTAGACGGTAACAGAGGAAGAAAGAAAGAGACATTTTACAGCAGCGGGGTGGTTGAAAGGCCCCTTTTCCACTACTTCGTGTGGCAGGTCACGCCGTGCCCACCAGCAGCATCCTCCGCACCCAGCGACCGCTGGTGCACGGGCTGCAGGACAGACATCAGGACCGCAAGTGCAGACAGATGAGGGCATTTGCCTCTCTGTCCCCTAAAATGGCCCCTAAACTCCTCTTTCTTTTTGCAAAGAAAAGACGTCCTCTTCCATCCACGGGGGCTGTGTTCATTTTTTCTGGCATTTTTGTTTCCCTCAGGCAGGGCGAGGCCGTAACAGGTCGGACGTCAGTGGCTGGTGCTGCGGCCGCGCCGGATCCTGACCCGCTCCCCGGCTGCACCCACTGCCCCCCCCGAACCAGCTGAGGTGAAGGAAGGGGCTGCCCGGGAGCCGTTCCGTTAGGAACGCCGTAAGGAAATAAGCCACCACACCCAGACGTTACACAGGTGAGAAGACATAGCAACTAGTGTAAAATTCAACGTGCAAAAGACTGTAAGAAAATGATTAATCACCACTGAAATAAGTGGATTGTCTCGGTTTGCCACCGTGCACCTGGCCCTTTTCTGTGCATACGGTCCATCGCTCTGTGCTTCCCCTTTGCTCCCCCCCAGAAGCCAGCCAAAATGCTGCACGCGATTTCCATTTCTTGATCTTCAGTGTCCCTGGGGAGGCTTGCAAAGTCTTTCTAGTTTAGCACATAAACCATTAGCACCTTCTTCCCCACAGCTGGGCCTTCCGGACAAAGTGTAGAAGGTCTAAATCCTATTAATTTGGAGATGAATAGCCATGAAATTCTATTCAAAAAATTCTAAAGTACTATGTGTACTCCTAAGGCCATTTATGGTTATAATGGTTATATGGTTACAACCGTCTTTATGGCTATAATGGGTTTATGGTTGCAACCGCCTTTATGGTTAGAATTTTCCTCTGCTGAAATCGATATTAAAATTTAAACTAGGTACAGTTCCATCTGTAGCTGAAGGCAACACAAGATCGGGTTTCTGCTTCATCAAAGCCCTTCAGCTTCTCCTGCGCTGAATTACACAGCTCGGGGCTGAGCGCGACGGGGGACTGATGCGACCCGGACCCGGCCCGCGGGGCGGCAAGGCAGAGCCGTCACCTATTCAGCTTTATCCGCGTGCGGGCGCTCACATCACTGGAGAGCATGATATTGTCGTCGAGCAAAAGAGCTGCGTAACGTGAGTATCCTGTAAAAATGGCATGATTGCAAGCTCAAATGGTTTTCCCCTCAACTTTCTGTATATTTTTTATTTTCAAATTTGTTTCTGCTATGCCCTGATTTATCAAAGCACTAAAACACATGCTTGGCTTTAAATGCCTCACTGCAGCTAAAACTAATTGCATACTTAGACTTTGATGGCTCAAGGTCATAAAGAAATCACTAGCTTTTCCAAACAAATACTTCAATATGTTAATTGCTAGCAAACCAAATCGCACAGCCTCCTCGGTGACGGGCATAGGGCTGTCTGCCTGACCAGAGGGTTACCGTGTTTCTGCCTGGGATTTCCCTGCACAAATGTAGGCAGAAAGTCTCAGGGCACAGAAAGTCTCAGGGCACAGAAAGTCCAAAAGTGTCAGACCGCGTTGGTCGGACATCGGCGCGTCACACGTTTACCTGGAAAGGCCTGACCGAATGTACAGGGTGGGACAACTGCGCAGCAAATCCTCTGCTTTCCACGGGCTGGCATCTGATGGGCAACAACCGACACACCCCGTGCGTGTCTACAGCCACATATACATATAGAAAACTACATACATAAATATGTAAATAATAGATAAATACAGAAACAGACACATATATAAAGATATGAAAGCAGTGGTGTTCCTATGGCCGGTCGCTCTGACGGCCCGGGGATATTCACTCCCTCCCTCCATCCTGGCCGCTTTCCCCTCCAAAATTCTGAGTAGAACAATAATATTTTAACAGTTGCAGCTTTAAAAAGCTTGATTATGACCAATCATTTCTCCCAGGCAATTGTATATTTAGCAGAAGGGAAAAATTAAACTTCCCAGGAATGAGGTTATTTAGGGCATAAAATTCAAGGAAATAGGTATTTAGGTCATTGCGGGCATGGTTTTTATTTTCCCTAATTTTCAGATTACTTTCGATTAGGTCTGTTCAGAGTGGAAACTTCTTGATGTGAAATAGATACTATCTAAATCATTAGAGCTCATTCATTGCCATGTGCCACCTTTTAGAGCAATTAAACCTGACCTTGGGGTTACAGCACTGAACACTCACCGACCCAGGGCACTTCCTCTGAATACGAATAAGGTTGGAGCACAAATACAGTCGGGAGGAGGCATCGCTCCTGGCACAGATAATGCCTTTGTTAAACGGAGCTGGGGTCCGCGGGCTCTCAGACTATGGAGCCCATTGATTCAGAATATTCTCTGTTGGGTTTGGTTGGTGGGGTTTTGTTTTTTTTCCTCCTGACATCTGGAGTCGATCCCTTCACCAACCTCTCAACCCCCGACTCGAGAAAGCGAAGGAACCAGACGGACGGACTCACAGACAGAATGAGCCCAAAAAAGGCATTGGCAAAATTTAAAAAAAAAAAAAAAGTCTAAATTTTTAAGTCTTTTGGACGTTAATATTTTTGTCGAGTGTTTGCCAGCTGAACTCAAGGCTGTCTCAAAAACCCTGATTGGTTTCTTCTCACTTTCGAACTTGAGGTAGTTCTGCACTGGGCAGCACCTGCGCGCCAGATTTGTAGCCCTGTGATCACAATGGAATTACGGGGCAAGGAACTTCCAGAACGAGAGGGACTGATTTCCCTGGAAATGTCTGGGAGGCCAACCTGCCCATCAGACTTATTTCAATGCCTTCTTCCTTTGGCAGAACAAATGTGGAAGCTGCCTCTACTTATATTAAACAGAAAAGGAGATGCTGGTAAACAATTAAGCGGGGTCTTGTTTAGAGAAGAAATCGTTTTATATGCTGCCAAGCTATTCTAAACAATAACTGTCAGAATCTGTTAAAAGAGCAGAAAACCAATATTGCTTGGTACAAAACTAATTTTCCCAGCGTTTGTTCACAAACTGCATCGCACGTTGAGTCCCGTTTACCCCACGTAATCTCAACAATGTGAGACAGCTCCAAATGTTTCTTTTAGCTTTCATAATGTGTTAAGTAGGGAGGAAAAGCCATATGGCATTCCTCCGCCCGGCAGGGCGACTCCTCATTAGGCTGCTGACCTGAAACGTAATCTCCACTGTGACCTACGCAGAAATGCGCGGGACCCACCTGCAAAGTAAAAGCCCTTTTTGAGGCAGAATGCCAAATTCCCCATCGCTGGTGTGTTAGGATTCACCTTTAGACTTTGCCGATCCGTATTTCATGGCCACGATGAACAAAGGTGGGACACGACAGGGGTCGTCTTGGATTGTGATGACTTCAGATATACTCTTTTTTTTTTTCAGTGTTTTGGTGGTGGTGGTGGTGGTGATTTTCTCCATTTTCTCCATGTTTGTACATGTAACGTGCTGAATTCTATAGCATTGGAAAGTTTTCTCCTTTACCATTAGCCTAGCGTCCGGCCTGACCCACGTGCGGTTTGTCCGTGCTGGCTGCCAGTGGCGTTTCAGTGATGCTGGGATGAATCCAGGCAGAGCAGAGGGAACTGCTGGCAGGAGACAGACCTTCTTCCGTCAAAAGAGAATCAGCTTTTCTGCATTCCTATTTGACAGTGGATAAAGCACTGTCGTTTTTAACACTTTCCCCCACCCCGTGCGTTTAGGCCGGCTCTGCAGCACCTCGGGGGCAGAACGGGCACACAGCGATGCTCTCCAAATTCTTGTCTTCTGCACGGCAGTTTGGGGACCAGATTGTGCTGCAGTTATCCAAGCTGACGGTGCTGTGGGCGGATAGATGTTGCTCAGGCTCCTCTTAATACACACTTGCTTCCAAGCAAGTCTTTCTGCTCATTTGCAGGCAGAAGTTAAAGCTACTGGAGGAACTAAATCAAACCTCCTTGTTCCTCATTGACATGATCCAAGGGGACAAGATATGGAAATACTCTTCCTTTACACCATCCATCTCGTACACAGGGCGTGCGCAGTCACAGCACAGCATGCAGAAGCAAGGGTGGACTTCATGTTGGGGGCAACGCTTTTCCACTATAGTCTATAAAAGTCTAAAGAATTAGCAAATATCCACAGTCATGGCAGATCTTGGGATTCAAACAGAATTTTTTGCAGGTGTATTTATCAAAAAAAGATGATGGAGACTGTTTTAAATCCCGCTTTATCTAAAAATTCCATCCAAGGTAAGGATGTAGCCAAATTAAATTGTTACGAGGAAGGTTCTTCATGCTTATTGTTATCTTCAGAACTGCTGATACATTGAAGATATATATATTTGTTGAAGAAAACCTGTCAGATTTAAAAGGTTTGAAGAGGGTATAGAAAAGTCCTCAAACTGCTGAAGGCTTGCTCACACCTTGGACTTGTTCAAAACTTGGCAGTTATACTTCCATGATATATTGATCTGGCTGCGGTACCCTTTCAGCAAAGGGAAGCCAACACTGGGAGAGTCCACGTGGATAGATAAACCGATATTTCACTGAAATCCACTGCTAAGCAATGTTTTGCAAGTGTCTTTAATCACTGGCCTTATAATGTCCACAAGAGAAATAACTGTGATTGTTACAATATTGTGCTCCACACAGTCCCTGACCTGTCTAATTAGGGACGTTTTGTTTCCTAAACTGCAAAACTAAACGTGTTAAGGAACTGTTGAATGCTTTATCACCAGTTAGACACAGTGGGAGGTTTCCTTTCCCTGGCATCCATGTGTCCACCATATATACCTATATAAATAAAAGATGTATTTTTGGAGAGCTGAAGTAGCAGCTTTTGTATTCAACATGACTTCATGATCTTAAATTGTCTATAAATAAATAAGCTTTATGTAATATGATATAAAAATAATCATGCTCTTTGGCCTATTAAATTCCTCCACTTGCTCTGATGCCTACCCAGATGCCGTGTGGACCCCGTTGACTGGAGTGCTGCCTTTCAAAGCCCAGCCTACGTTAAACTCACCTGCTTGATCCGGGAATGGCATTTCCAGTAACGAGGTAAAGTGAAAGATACTTTGCGAGTTAGAGCTATGGAAATTGCTGGCCTTTTTCTCTTCTCAAGTAAGGCGAAAATTACCATTGGGCCTCTCATAATAAAGACAAAATGATCAGAATTCCAGCTGGGAATCTTATCATTTAATCCAACTGATTTTTTTTTAATTTTTTTTTTCCAAGCGGAGTGGCTGCTAGTTCCATGGCTGCGTAGTAATTTGGGGATTCTGCCTGCGCTGAATTTATGAATGTGCAAAGAAACAAAATCCAAACTCATCCTGGCTTAACTAGAAGTTGGAAGTTGTTCCATTACACAATGGGCGACGTACTGTAGTCCCGGATTTTTCTGGACGTCTTGCACTTTTCCTGCGGCTTCAATACCACGACTGTTTGGAAATCCTGTGTTGCTTTGGACAGCAGCGTACTCGGTGACAGAGGTCCTACCTCCACATTTACATGACTTTAAAAGTAAGTGCCCCTCCATCTGCAGTGGCCTTTGGTCTGTGATCTCGCTGCCTCGCCGAGTTTGTCGTGTTTATTTACAGAATGCGATCAAAGTTACTGACTTTGAGCCTGAAACCCCCGCCCTGCCTCCCCAGAAGATGTGTGCGTGCATGAGTTGTTTTCCTCCCAGTTTCTGTTCAGGCACGTTCCCTCCATGCTACATCCATGACGTATTTTAAACAAAACTCTCCATTCTTGCTTCCCTCCAGCTGGAATGCAGCAAAGCCAGATACCCGGGACTTTGAGGGTAATTATGCCAACTGAGACTTTCTGTGCTTGTTTTTCAGCGTTACAGGAGCTTCCCAACACTTAACAAAGCAGAACTTGGAGGAACCCAAGTTCCCGTGGCGGCTGAACAGCTTTGGGGTGAAAGCTCTGCTCTCTTTTCAGCTTCATGGACAAACACAGAATGAAACCAGCCACTACTGCGCACTCGCAAGTGCAGCACTTGACTTCATGAAAACACCGCTCTTCTCCTCTTCAAAGTTTCTCTCATCGTACATTCACATCCCCGAGGAAGCAAGTCGCTTTTTCGTGTAAGGATTTTACTTGAAAACCGTAGTATTACTGTGTAATGAGTATAATGAAATGTCACCCGTGCGAGGATCTCCGTGTTGAGAAACAGAGGCTGGAGGTTCACCCCACTGTCATCCCTCACGGAGAGCCAGCAGAGCCAGCATTTGCATTTCATACAAATTAACTTGTATTTGCTCAGTTAAAATACTACAGTTTTGCTCGATTAGCTGTTTCCATATATGCCAAAAAAAAAAAAAGTAAAAAAAAAAAAGTTGCTTACCTGGTCACAAAATGGTACTTTCCTTGTCAACACAAAATTAATAATTAAGAAAAAAAAAACCCTAATTGGAAAGCAGTAACTAAGTCCCCCCTTTGACCAGGAGGCAGGCAGACAAAGAGAACGGGTGGGCTGTCAATGTGGGTTGATGTCAATTCACTGGGGAAGGTGGGACACCTGCACTCCTAATCTAATTCCCATTAACTTGGTACTTCACCCCCAAAACCATCAGCACAAGTTGGGAGTGTTGGAAAAATGGCGGAGACAGCACCTCACGGGTATTTCAGTGGCCCTGCTAGCATGGGTGCGCTCGCAGTGGCTTGGCATCATTTTGTAATCAAACTACATATTACCAAACCACAAGCATCCCATTGCTAAGCAGATCTTCACTGTCCCGCGCACAGAAACACTGCATTTGTAGGAGAAATTAAACAGAAAACCCTGGTTAAAGCCAGCACATTTCTTGCAGCAATTAAATACCCCACCAGCAACGCTACTGCGGCTCCTTTTTCTCAGGCGATGAGAAAGGAGGGCTGCAGAGCCAGGGCTGCCCGTGGCAAGGCGGGGGGTGGCGGCAGCGGGAAAGGCAGTATCGCCAGCTCCGCGCCGGCCATTAGCAAGAGCAATTTGCCCACAAACAATCTGGAAAGAGTTTTCTCAGGTTACAGCAAAGTTAATGGCGTTGGAAATTCCTCTTCTTTCAGACTAGCTCAGGCTTCTTTATGCAATCTTTAAGTGTACGGTGAAGTGCGAGTAACTGGTCTGTAAGCGGGGGTCTCCG
Source organism: Aramus guarauna (assembly GCA_013400195.1). Lineage (NCBI taxonomy): Eukaryota > Metazoa > Chordata > Aves > Gruiformes > Aramidae > Aramus > Aramus guarauna. The sequence goes on along the minus strand of VXBL01004745.1, from coordinate 216,151 downwards.
ACAGCGGCAGCGCGGGGGACGGATCCAGGAGCCCCTCGCTGCTCCCACCTACTCTGGCCGCGAAAGAACAAGACCTCACCTTTGTAAACTGAGAGGAAAACTAAAACACTTGTAGGCTGATTCTGATCTAACTGGTTATTTAAGGGGGTGGGGAGAACTGACATAAACAATAGAAATTTAGCAAGATACGGCATCATCACTTTGATACCAGATTTTGCTGCCAGCCAGTGCATCGCAGACCCTCACGAGCACAAAGTTGTTGAGAGGCGAGACAAATAACACAGACGTGCCAACAGAAAACACGCACTCTAGATTAATTAAAATTAACTGTCGGGCTGAGCCAAAGTCCATTATGTGACACAGATTAATCAAAACATCAGAAAGCAGCTCAGTTATTCTGCACATCGAGAATCTCTTCATAGATCTATGATCACAACATTACGGATTCTTCGTATCGTTCTTTCAAAAGCACCTTTCCACCTCCTCAGGTTTAAGGGCTGTTGTTATAGTGTCAAATAACTGATTATAGAAAAAAGTTGAACATCATCCATTTACGTCTGAAGGGAATCAAGCAAAAGCTATGTTTATTCTTCATCCATCTTTATTATATCTACGATTTGATAAAAGAAATTGAATTGGGAGAAGTTTTTGTTGGGAACAAGGAGGGAGGTCAGCAGGATTTCTCCACCCACAGCCTTTACCACCAGAGAAGAGCTAGCAGGGAAGCAACGAACACCTGCTGGAATCACCTCTACCTGCAGAAGAAATGAAAAAATGCCTGTGTGCTTGAGTTAAAAAAATGAGAAGCTCTTACACCACACAGACTTGATCCAAAACCCACTAGAGCCATCTCTGCTAACTCAGGTGGGTTTGAGATCAATCTGTGCAAAGGACCATGTCTTCTTCTATTAATCACCGAAGTAGCAGAGGCAAGGCAGGAGGGTTGCCGCAAGACTCGTTTTCTTCGAAGCCAAGGGATGGTTCGGCAGGGATGAGCCCACAGACAGGCGTCACTCATCTCAGCGGAGCCGTGGTCACCCTCAGACGAAGGATGGAAGAAGCTGGCAGGAGCATATCCTCCTCCTTTTATNCCCCCTTTTTTTTTTTAAGTGCCATTACATTTCTGAAAAAATACTTACAGTTAATCAGCACTGCTTAATCCTGTTGACTTCCATCTGTGCCTCTTTGTAGCCTGACACCTCTCCTGTCCCGAGGCCATGGAAAGCGGAGGGCACTTAGTGCTCCGGCTCGGCCGTTGGAGGCCTCTGGGGAGCAGCTGTCCCCAATCATCCTGTCCACGGCCCCTTCATTCCCAGATTACATCTCGTACCAACAGTGTGTGTGTGGGAAAAATCAAAGATGTCAGGGGCTCCTCCCAGGACATGCACTTTGCGTAAGGTGCCCAATCACCGGGGCGCGGGCACTTGACCTTTGCGCTTGCGGAGAATAATGAATTGGGGGCCAGTTGTCAGGCGCTCGCCATCAGCATCCAGCCCCCACCAGAGCTCAGCTCTGGAGTAATCACTGACATGCCGAAGCAATGAAAGCAATCTGTTGTTAACTGCCAGAACCGGCTTGTCCCGAGCCCCCCGACTTCCTCGTTCAGGAATGTTACACAATGGGAATTCTCTCTTTCTTTAAAGGAGAAGATAAAACTCAACATGGTAAAAGATGTCTCCTTGTAGCCTTCCTTCCGCTGTCCAGGGGTTCAAGAACAGCTGACAGAAAATCCAAGAATGAAACTTTGGAAACCGTAGACAGTGGTGAAAGCTGAATGCCTGAATAAATCCTAATGGACTAGAGAGACTTGACAACGAAAAGAATTTCTTTAATGTGAGTTCTTCACCCAAGCTCATTGCGATGAATCTATTGAATTACTCGCATTTGCTGCCCTGGGAAGGGACCTCAGTCTTCCGTTCCAGCTGATCAGGGTATTGCCAATGGTTTGAAATGAAAACACGCTTACAATTTCTTTACGGGTACAACTTTGAACCGTAATTCGCAGCAGGCAAAATTCTACGTTCCGGGTGTCAGCCCAGCTGCGAAGGGGCAGGGGAACTGAGAACGCTGGGCTGCCCGCTTGGCCTTTGCCCGGCAGCCGTGCCACGGCAGCACCACTCATCACCCACCCGTCCCAGGCTTTCCTCCCACATTCTGTTCTCCAGTACCCACTTTGTTACCAGTAGGTGCATATCTGCCAACAGTAGTATTTTAATTGTCTATTTAACATTTAAGTTAAGTGTTCGCTTGGGCAAGGACCAAACGCTGTGAGGTTCCTGCGCACGGATGTGCTGAGCTTGCTCCAGCACGGCACTGCCTCATTTTTGGCTTCTGGTTATTTTTAACTTCAAACACGATCCTTTACACCACCAGATCCTCATAAACCCATAAAAATAAAGCGAAGGACAGCGAAGCGCCCCGGTAAGCTCATCGCAGGAGCCCATGGCTGAGCTAGGAGGCGAATCTCAGTGCTTGCCAACCGCTGGTGCCACCTTCCCTGCATCATGACAAGCAGCAGACGCTTGAGCAGCTTTACAGAGGTGATGGAGGGACCCAAGACATCCTGTCTGGCTGCATACCCCGCCGGGGTGCTGACTGTGCCCAAAGGCCGTGCCCCCTTCCCCCCCAGGCCCCGGCCCCACCAGCCCTGCTCTGCACCTGGCGTTGAGCGCAGCCCGTCCCTCTGGGCCGTTGATAATCCCAGCCAAGCTACAAAATACATAAATAAGGGTCTGGCTCACACGGCACAGCCTGGCACTCCCAGGCAAGACAGAGGCCGCAGTAACTCGGGAAATACTCGGGACGTGGTTAAGAGTTCAGGACAGACAACATGAGACTATCACACCAAACTGCTATTCATGCTTTCAGAAATTACATATCCACCCTCCTAGCAAATGCTCTTTTTTCACTGCAGAAATACCATTGCTGAGGATATCAACGGTACTGGAGATAAACTTGTCAAACCTGGGTAATATTTTATGAGTGATTTAAGCACTTTTTCCAGTTGTTAAACAAAGGCTTCTCTTCCAGCTTGGCTGGGGAAATGCTACTTAGTGCCTAGGTCACGTTAACAAAAAAAGAAAAAAAAGTATTGTTATTTTATGAACAGTGTGAGAAGATGCTATCGCTCTTTCTTCTACACTTCAAGGGCTTCCTGTTGCTGACTTGTTAGCAGGTATTTTGCAGGATTAAATGACCTGATGTTATCGGGCTACGCGGCAGAGTTTGGCGTGTCTGGACGGATCTGATCGACTGACGCAGTGTCCCCTCTTCGGCACTCAGAGAAACAATCCCCATTTTTCATGCCACACTCCAGGAGATGTTGTCAGGCTTGCATAAACAGATATTTTGACAAGGAAATTTAAGTTTTCCCTCCCTTATTTTGTCTAATACCTCTCATGTTTTGTCTATTGTATTGCAGATTGGTTAAAACAGGAGTGCAGCTGATGCAGCAGTGGGCAAAATACGTCGACAAAAAGGTACTGTCCGCTTCATTTTTCTATTAGACAATACTTGTGGGTTGAAGAAATCTACTCCAATTTAGGAAAACATTCTTGTGTTTCAGTGCAAACCCTTAAAAAATAAAGTTTTAACACCAAACAGGCATATTCCAGCCACAACCTTGATCCTGACCCTACGGTCGTGCCTGCTGACCCTCACCTGGGAGAACCAGCTCAGCCTGGCTCTATCATAAACATTTCAGCTAAGGACTATAAAACTTGTTAAATCCCTCCTGCTGAAGGGCCAGGCCACATGCATCCTCCTGTTATCAAGGAGAAACACGGCCACGTGTTGGCAGGGTGCTCCCAGTCCTCCTCCCCACCACCTACCCTCCCTGCAGAACTCCGGTCCCTGTATTTGTCCCGCTTGCTTGCCCGCAGGGACACAGGACCTTGTATCCATGCCCGATGTGGCAGATCCATAAGTTTAGCTGTACCAATTTTGCTTGTCTTACTGCGCCAAGGGCCATTCCAGACCCTTGAGCACCCTCCGGCAGAAGCAAAGCAAGCCCAACAGCTGCTCACCAAGCACGAGGAGAAGCAAAGAGCAGAAAGGCTCATTGGTTTGAAACAGCTACAGGTGCATTCTACATCATTTAACAGATTTCCAGTATTATCTTCCTTTATAAATACATGTAACATCATATGCAATCTCCGGAGAGGTGGCTAAAGCTTCCCGGCCAGCTCTCACCACAGAGACCATGAGGTCCACACGATCCCTGGTATTTCCGCCCCGCTCTGCCCGTCCTCCAGACCTTACAGGGGTACGAAACACAGAACGTGTTTCTTAAACAACTATCAATCACCATCGTCTCAGTATTATAGCACTGGCCTGGGCTGTTTCCTTTTAAACTAAAACAATCTTGCAACGTACCTTGAAAAATGAGGAAATTTAGGGGGATGAAGTCTTGGCTCTCTGCAACAAAGTGTTACAACTCGCGCTGCTTCAGTGGAGGTTGGCCATCACATCGGCTCTTCCGGGCCGGGGCAGAGAGGGAAATTACATGCACGGTGCGGGGCCCCTCTTTTGGGAGGGAAGGTGGTGGTTTCAGGGTCTCAGCCCAGCTCAGGAGTGGGGGTATATCTACGAGCAAGTTAATAGCTGATGTAGGTATCTCCAGTATGAGTTATGAAGTTGTTAATCCTCCACAGGTTTTAATAATCATTTAGTATTTAGTGAATACGCTATACTATAAATATCTTATTAAACCTAAATTAAATGCAGATTTGGAACATAAATGTGCTATAGAAATTTATGAGGGATCTTAGCAGAGAATAATTTTCTTAGACGCTGCTGTGAAAGCTACAGAATATCAGTTTCCGAATTAGTATAAAATACTGTGTGTTAGTTGTCAGTTATTAGAGAATATGTCTGTGGAGGTATGTCCTAAACCCCGCACGCAATCCCAAAACTTAATTCATCAGCTGGAATTTCCAGGGCTGTAAAAAGCAAACGAATCATTTCCATGTCAGTACTGTACTGCGTCACCTGGAATCGCCGGGTGCGGGTCCCACCTCCTCCACGCTAACCAAGCTCAGGCCGTGCAGAAACGCTGTGCACATCCCCATGGCTGCAAACGTTAGGGTTGAGGATGCTCGTTTGGACCGTCACTGTTCGTATCCAACGTTTAAGGACTCCCAGCATGCTATATTGGCTCCAGTACCAGATTTGACACCAGGCTTCAAGGATGACTAACGCTAAATTTGTGGTTATTTTCTCTTAGCACTTGTTCGCTGAGTTGTTTTAACCCTAAGGTCTTTGACCAAAAAAAAAAAAAACAACCCGCCTCTGCAAGTGTTTCATTTTACACCCTGAACTGGTCCGCCCAAACCCGGCGGCATAGCTCGCCCTCCAGCTCGCACGCAGAAGACCTTTGCTGGCTGAGCGCTTGAGTCAGTCTGTGCAGCCACAGCCTGAGCACTCCTGACAAAGCTCAGGACCTTTTCAGACCCAGAAGCCGCCTTCCCCTGGCTAGGTGAGTGATGAGCCGGGGTCCCTAAACCCACACGTCTGCCCCAGTTCAGCGCGGTCCCACCCGGCACAGCTCCCGGGCACCGCAGGGCCAATCCCACCCCGCAAAAACCGGCTGGATGTGTCGACCCAAAAGGGAAGAGTGGAGAAGCTCATGCCGAAGTGACAAGGAAGAACAGAGCAAAAGTACGGATGTGCTCAGCATCACCGCTGGCTCCAGCGGCTGCACAAACAGCAGTCAGAGCACCCCAGGGCCCCCGTGACAATCTGAGAATCTCTCAGAAGCATTGTCACCGCCCAGCCCTGCAGAAGCGATGCTGCATTCATTTGGTTTCCTCTTCGTCCTGGAGAGTCATCATTACGGCTCCTGCACCCTGCAAAGCCTGGAGATGTGCTGTTGATAAAATTCAGGGAAGCTGTTCCCAATAAATGTCAAGTATATCACACGGCATGAGGAATCCTTAGAGGACAGTATCGCATGTGTTGACATGTTCTTGGTAGAATTTCCATCGACAATACTGTGCATTAATTTGAAATACTTACTGTTGTTTTAAAAGAAGAAAAGCAAACCTACAACAATTTCAACCAGCTTCCAAAGCTGTTAATGGCTGCAAAAGCTGGACCTCCTTCACACTGCAGCCACTTTTTGGCTCAGATGGTCAGCCCCCAAGGTATGCAAGGATCCCGTTTTCTGCAGGAGAACAGGTCATCAGTCTTGCAAGGTTTAAAACCTCTAGGCAGAGCAAAGCTGTTAGCTGAGAAACAAACATCAGCAGCACCATGGTCAAGAAACAGCATCTACCTAAAACTCCTCAGTGGCTGGGAGGTTAGAACAAATTTTGAGGAAGACGAAAGAGGGGAGAAGAAGCTAATAGGTCCAACGATTGTGCTTGATTTTAGAGATGTCAAATTTACTTCACGATCTGCACCAAAAACTAACACATTAGCTGTCACGTCCACACGTGGATTTCCTAAAGGACCGTCTCTGTTTCCAGCAATTCTAGAAGCAAACATAAACCTTACCTTAATCAGGCACTATGGAAGTGTGCTCCCATTCAGAGAGGGAACGAAGGGGAGAAAGGAAGCGGCAGGGCATGGGCAAGCTCCTCCGAGCGCTGGTATGGGCATTCTAGATAGTTTCTAGAGGAAAAAAAGAGACACTTTACATTGACGATGTGCTTTCTGCGGAGCAAATCAGGGTTGACGGCTTCCTATCGCTTATGTGACTGACACATCCACGATTTCTGTTTCCAGCCCTGCACTTGATTAAAGGACACTCCGCATCCAGAGCAGTGTTGCTATACACAATGCCTGTGTTATCAAACAATAAACTATCTGCCACAATATTGGCTCAAGGTTTAGGAATTTTCTAGCATAGGAAGATTAAGACGATTACAGTTCAAATAAGTATCAATTTTGACTAATTGTTTGCAGATATGGCATAGAAGCAATATGGCTTGCTTTGGGAAAGTAGTATGATATTACTGTACAAATTTCTAGCTGAAACCGTAGCTAGAAAATAAATGCTCAGAGCTGAAACTTGCTGAGATCTGTACATTTGCATTCACGTGAAGTTGCACTTACAGAGCTGAAGCGCTGTCCCAGCACACTGGTCTCCCCTTTAAAACTGAAATAAAAAAGCAGTTGCTGTATTCAATTCAATCACCTGGACTTAGACTTTCTCACAACCACACAGGCAGCTCTTCAGATCCAGTCTACAGACAACAGACGAGACCTGTGGACAAGTCTTCCCGCTCCCCGCACCATTCCCATAAAGATACACACCCAGAAATTCACTCTACAAAAACCCTAGAGGTTCCCAATGCTTTTTCTAACCATTAATATCTGGCCTTTGCTATATAGGAATGTCACAAAGCCCACCAGGTCTCCATCACTTGCTTTATATGCTCCCGCACTCTCTGTCCGCCAGGAGCCACCAGAATCTTTGCATTTCTCGTAATACAAAGGGAAAGGAACGTCATGCCTACGTCCAACCTGAGACTGGCTAGGAACTGGGTTATAAACATAAAAACCTATGAACAGAGAAGTTACTGCTACTTTCCCCCTCAAAAGACACTGGAGGCTGGAGCGCTGTTCTCTGATTTGGGCTCGCTGTTGCTGGTGACCTATTACCGGCATGAGATGTCCCGCCGATCTCTGCGGGGTGATCTGCACAAGCACCATCTCCTCCCCGGGCACTGGAGCTGCTCCGCAGCACGTCGAGCAAAAGGCACGCAAGCAGAAAGATCTTGGTTCTCCATTCCAGCTGAGTCAGAGTGTCAATATGTGACCTTCTGTCACTTGGTCTTCTTATGTCAAAACCAAAACTGAGTTTAAAAGTAGGAACACACGGAGAACCAGATGCTCCATCTGAGCCAAACCTTTCTGGGTAAATATATTGCAAAGAACACAAATCATATCATTTCAAACTTTGGGAATCTGTATATATTTAAATGTATACAAAATTCTGCTGTTTCTCGACAATAGGTTCATACTCCAGAAGAACAGAAATCCAGCAGACTGAAATTAATAACGCATTAGAACAAACACCAGGGCATTGTTTCCCATTTAAGGAACTGCCCGGTTATAAATAAACCCTTACTCATATTCTGTGATTTAAATAACAGAATCAGTCTGACCCAGAGTAACAATTGCACCTTTCAGAAAAATAAGAGGTAAAAATTATTTTCAAGAAAAAAATCTGAGGAATTCGTCTTGAACTCGGATGCACTGATGCTTTTGCTGTCAGAGTACAGAAAGCACATCACTGGAATGGGACTCGGTTCAAAACTCTTCCTCTGAACGTCCCCAAAATTGCAGGAGAAGACCGAACTGGATGAGTGAAATGCAAGCCAAGGCTATGTGTACTTTTGATGTTCTACCTAAAGGAACTGTTTCCTCAAAGTGGCCAAATCCTGCACTGCCTAAATTTGCACCAGCGCTGCCTCGCACTAAGTCCAGGTTTTCCTCTTGCAGACCGTGAGCAGCGTGCAGTGCGAGGAAACACGGATCCAAATGTTTGCCCCAAACAACAACTCAGATAAAAACTGTAAAAGATGAACAAGGATCGGGGATCATGGACCTTTTCTGACACAATTTTATCACAGAACCTGTCTACTGGCAACGGGGCACGGTCTTAGGGCAGTAGCGAGAACGCGTTTTGCTTTGCCTCTTGGGCTACGGCCGGTGATGGGAGCAGCTCACGGCCATGCGGGTTCCCTGGACAACAGGCTGCTGACTTGTTGCACATGTACTCGTCCCCGACAATACCTCCAAATGACACCAGAAGGAGTCCAGGCAAATGTTATAAAAACGGCATTTTAAAAATCTGAAGTCCAAAGAGGTCAATTTAATAACCGGTTGTACGGTTCCAAAAAAATGTACGGTGCTTTACTTTCAAATGCAATAACAAGAGCCTTTTCCCTATAATTTCACAGTGGAGAAAGTTGGTTGCAAGGTATATTCCTAGCCACTTTATTTTTATTTTATTTATGAAACGTATAAGCCCAGAGTATCTCACTACAAAATTCTCTGCAGCTTACACAGCATTTAGAGTGAACAAGAAAAAACCCAGATCATAAAGTACTTTCCTTTGCTTTTATTATCAGTCTGTGAAAACAACCGTCCCATGAACAAACCGTTTTAAACAAACAGGACTTTATTAGGTGCAGCACAGCAAATTGTGGTTATTTCTCACATAACTTCATTACACGTCGAGCGCTGATGTCCTTCTCATGTAAATGAAAGCCTATAAACCGATGCAATTACCCTCCCCACATACATTAGTTTAAATGCTGGGGCGCTGCAAAAGTCATTTATCTTTCATAGTTTCTGTTAGGCTGCGAGTCAGCTCTGAGGTTTAAATTTTGTTTAAAAGTTCGTGGCTAATTGATCACTTTAGAGATGCTTTAAACACAGGTAAAACACCGACAAAGACTTTTAAAGTAAGCTTTCTTAATGGATGAATTGCAACTATCCATCATTCTGCTTGCTACTTCCCTACCACCGCCCCATTAAACCTAATAAGTTCTATTAAAGCTGTTAACATGTGGCATCTGTTAATGGCAAGTGTATAATGCCCAAGGCATGAGGGGGACCTGAGGGCTCGTAGAAGTCAAGTTTGGAACAGAAAGGCAAATTGTGACCGTTGGCGAAGTTAATGTAAGGACAGGTCAGCGTTTCAGGCCTTTCTCGGAGACGATTCCCATTTAAAGCCTCGCTGGCGCAAAGGCAGCAAGGTTCGGCTCACCGGCATGGCCCTTCGGCACGCATGTTCTATTTCAAATGCTTCAGCAGATGAAACGTCGAAGCTGAAGGCAAAAAAAAAAAAACATATTTATTTTTGGCTTGAGAAAACAGCGTGACACATGACAAGTCTGGATCTCTTTTGGGGAGGCTGTGCTCTATATTACCGAGATTAAGTTTGATCATTCCTGAAGGAACGCAGAAATCCCCAAACCTGGATGGCAAGGGCTGTAATAGTTGCTCTTAATGTCTGCTGTTAGCTGATTACCGACATCTTGAAAGCATTGCTCGAGCAGGCCTTCTCGCAAGCTTCTGTCATGTGGATGCTCTCGCAGATGGAGAGCATACGTCGTGGAACGCGGGTGACCGGGAGCTCCAAGGACCAGCGTGTAATCAAAAGCTTTGAACTGTTCCTAGCTTGGGAGACCGCTTTACTTGTTACAAGGGGGACTATCAGAACGTATTACAATGACCAAAGCCAGCCCATGTAGTAACAGCTGCGAGTGTAATCCAAAAATTAGCTCATTAATTCACAGGAAAGTATTTTCTACTCGTCTTTCATTACAAAAAATGTGTCTGCTTGTTAGCGAAATCTAGAGCTTTAACTGGAACCTTTAAAACATTAGCAATGCACATGTGCTTTTCTACGCCTTAGTGGGAGATTTATTAAGTTTATTCTCTAATCTCTGTTTACAAGCAGAAATATGACGAACATAAATCATCTGAAATAAGATTTCAAGCTACAAATCCAGTTTGCTATTTTCCAATGTCACCGTGTTATTTCAAACCTGCAATTAATTCTTTTCTTTGTTGGCCTGTTTGTTTTTAAAAACAATTTCCCTCCACTTGACCTTCGTATTTCTTGGAAAAATGTTCACAGTTGGAAATAACTCTAGATGTTATCTGTTAGTGCTTATTTACCATACACAGCATGCTAAACTTGAGCTGAAGCTTAGGAGCCCCAGAGAAATACGAGATGCGAGGGGCAAAGCTGCCAACTACCAGTAGGAAACAGCATCTCAGTTACGCTGTGGGCATTCCTATGGACAGTCACTCTTCGAGCAGTTGCTCTTATAAAATCCTCAAATATTAGAAAAAGAAAAGGAAAAAAAAAAAAAATGATAGATTGTCAGTTCTCACCGAAAACTTACTCTGCTCTTGCTAAAACGTAGTGTTTCCCAGCACAGGACCCACCAGTGCAAGCGAGCAGTGACGCTGCAAATGAAACGTTTACGCGGCAGATGCAACAGCCCCAATCCAACGCACAGCAATTACCTTGCAAAACACGAACACTCCTGCTCTATGCACTACGCGATGAGTATCTTTTCATAACACGCTAAGGTGTATTTTCTTCTTTACAATGAAGACATTCACGCACACAAAAAATGAAGAGATCTAAACAATAAAGTGGTTTTGCACTTCGACCAGGAACGCGACGGTTCTGCCCTCCTGTCCTGGCCATGTAACAAATTGTCACAGAAGTGTGAAAAATTCCCCTTAGTTTATGGTCCCTTTCTCTTAGGTTTCCTCCACACCACTTTGCACAGCACAGGAGCTGTAATCACATATACTTAAGAATTCTATAAAGTTTGCTCTTTATTGCCAACTTGCTGCAAGGCTTAAACCACAGCGAGCAAAATTTTAACCACCCGCTGCTGCTCAACCTCGGACTATGAGCCACGGTCTAGGCAGGTTGGTCTGAAAGGCCAGCCTGGGGGTGCAGCCCCTCCGGCCAGCCGAGACGTGGGTGCCGAGGCCGTCCCTGAGCGCCGGGACGGGTCCCTGCGCTGCGCACGCACCGGGACTGCAGCTCTGCTGCTTGGCTCTGGGAGGAAAAGCCCACGTGGGTGCCATTCGCCCCCGGCACCGGCCGGCACCCATGTTAATACGCAGCAAATACGTGTGATCCAGCGGCCGTGCGGCTGGGAGATACGGCTGCTGCTACACCCACAAATAACCCGGCTCTGACCGCTCTCCCCCACATTCAGGCAATTACTCTGAAGTTTGGATTCCCAGCTGAAGTCGGCGGGAAATGTGCTGTTTTGGCAATACTTGACCAGCACCCCCTCCAAGCCAGCTCGACGTAGCTGATTTTGGTCTGCGACTCCAAAATGTCAGCCGTCAAACCAGCTATCTTGGAGAATGAAAAACCTTTGCAGGTTCTATACAGTTGGGTCTTTATTGCAATTTGCTGCAAAGCTTTTCGTTGATCAATAAACTCGGATGCGCCAGGCCTGTAGCACAGCTTGCTCAGGGCCACGCACTCGTTAGGCAGGACAACTTTTAATTAATGCAATAGCCTGATGAAAACCCCGATGCCCATTCCCACAGGGAAAAGATGCTGCACGCTGTTTAGGTGAGTTGCAGAAGGGCAGGCGGGTTATGTTACAGCTCCAGAGTTTTAAAAAAACCCAAACAAGCATAAAGTTTAAGCTCGACTATTTTAAAAAGACATCTTTCTGCTCCTACATATCAGACTGGAAAACGGGACACACATCCTTCTCCAAAGTACGCACATTCCTTCAAGCATTTCTTCAGCTCCACGCATTCAATCTCCTGGGTCCCCGACGACACCTTGACATACTGCACATCTGTACCACAGCACCCCAGACCAGAGGCCAAAGAGATTTTATTTCAGTTTACATTTTCCTGATGAACAGCTGATGGCCTACCTTGATGTGGGATGAGAAAAGCTGTCCTCAAGCACCCAGCCCAGCAGCACCAGAATCGCAGACCCCAGGGCAGGGGCTGCGTGTCCCACGGGAAGGACAGATGCAGCTGAGCGAAAACTGGAGTGCACAAAACCCAATGACACAAAGAAATTGCAAAAGAAAAGAAGAGATTGATCCAAAAAAAGGCCGAGACGGAAAAGTACTAAAACAAGGAGACTCATTTTCTCCACCGGCCCAAGCTGTTCCAGCCGGTAAGCAGCACTGAGGGAAAAACCAGCTGGGCATTCCAGGGAGATTTTGTTCTCGTTTATGAAAGTGCGAGGTATTATAAGCAGATGAACAATGAGTTCCTGTGATGGGATAACTGCGGAAACTCTCTCACCCCTCCTTGTCTCTAGACATGTCATGAGAAGTACGGCGAGGTGCAGAAGTTCCCAGCCTAACGGGGGCTGTGGTGCTGCCGCGCTGCACAGCGTGCACTGCAGCCTTTAACCGCACACGCGGGACTGATGCTTATTTTTTACGGGGACTGCAGAAAAGCAAATACTGCAAAGCGCTAAAGTCTTAACGGGATCCTGCTCCCACCACGTGAGTTTGGAAGGGCTTAAAAACATTTCACTCTTTTGGGCTGCTCTTAACCCACCCGTCCCCCCTCCTCTCCCTCCCCCCAAAAGAAGCACTTTTCGAGGCCGTGCCTTTTGATTAGATTTGACTGTATTTATAGAAAACTGTCACTGGGCTCGGTCCTTCAAGGTGCTGAGCACATTGGCCATCATCCTTGCGAGCACTTCAACGCGTGCCAACGTAGCGAGTGACCCTGTGCCTTCAGGCCTTCAGGCCCACCAACACTTACTGCTGGAGTAAGCGCTACTTGGGCACAGGTGCAGAATTGGACCCAGGGCCCTGAACCAGAAACTATTGCCATTGCCATTAACTAACTACAATTATTGTCACTGAACAGGAAAAAAAATGTGCCGCTCGCAAACTGCATTACAGCAGCTCGATCCCTGTCTTGGGGAGAACAGGACCTCACAAAGCTGGTAATCATGATACTAGAGCACTATCAGGATGTTCTGCAGGAGTCAGTTGTATCTTTTTAGGAAGTTTTGTCTGTTTTCAGTGGGAAATATATGTCTTAAAATGGCTGTGCTGGTTTTGAGACCTCTGCTGCCAGCTAAGGATCTGCTGAAGCTTGTGCGTTCAGAAGTACTGCCCATCTATGCTGGGTCAGGAACAGGGCAAGAGCAGTTCTTCAGAAGCGTTAGTTAAACTGCTATACCTCCATCCTATATAGTCCAGATACACAGTCCCGGCTTTTTTTTTTGTGCTAGAGGGGGAAAAAAAACCCAAAACATTCAACCCTGGCAATAAAAAAATAATTCAAAGAAAAAAATGTAATACAGAACGCCGACAATATTTACATTTAACAGATTGTAGCATTTTGGTTTTCAAAAGACTGAGTCCAAGGCAATTAAAACTTTGGTGGCCTTTCCGTTTTTAACTTGCAAATAAAGGCTAACAAAACCTAGAGAGTGAGGGCTTTCTCCAGCACATGTGGCACGAGAAGCCCGTGCTGTCACGGTTTGACAGGTGTGTGCCTGTGCGCTGCTGGGACCGCTGCTGCGCCGAGGTCCTCGTGAAACCTGAGAGTGTTTGTAAACAGTCTGTACTTTCTCAAAAGTGCCCTAGAGATTTGTTACAGGAAGTCAAATTGCTCAAATCTACCTAATTTGGCACGATACGTTGAAAGCATGCTTGAGTGATCATAATTGCACTGGGACTGACTTCATTTAGCAATCTCTAGGCATACCTTTCCAATAACAACTGCAGGCGATATAAATTCAATCTCTTGTTTGTTTCTGAAAGTGATTAGCCTCAAAAATTTGGAATTTAAACACTCATAATTGCAAAGTGTTATTTATATTCAATTTTGATTTATTAAATAAAAAAAGTCCCTTGTTTTCCCCGGGAATGATTTGAGTTGCTTTGGAAAGTGAAAGGGATAGCAAAGAGAAATGAAAAGAGAAAGATAATTCTCATTGGTGGTGAGTGCTGCCTTTAGAAAGGTATTTTTTCCTTCTACAACACAAAATATTGCAACAAGAGCATAAAAGATTCTGATGTTTACTTCAAGCGTGGACTTTTTGCTGTGAAATACCAATGGTTCACTAGAACTAATAGAATTTTTCTTCACATCTCTGCAGAAATATGTGCAAAGACAAGTCAAAACAACTGTTCTGTACAACTAAAAGGACAGAAAGAGCTGAAAGAGTCCCATTTTCATTCTGAGTGTGATAATCGGTGTCATTCGATATGATGAACAAGGCTGCAAGATATTTATTTGGTGCATCCATTCAATTTTTTTTAAGCCAATGCATCTAATACATATTTGCATCCTTTTTGTATTAGCATTCTGCAGAAACTGTTGGGGTGAACCCCGTGATGGGCAAGAATTGTCCTGAAAGTGAATTCCGGGAGAAGATCTGCAGAAAGAAAAAGTCATAAATACAAGCAAATACTCATGAGTCTGATTTCCAATTAAAGAAAAATACTCTGAACTCTTTATAAGTGTGCTCACAAATTACGAGCTGAAAGAAATTAAATGACTAACCATTATGTTGGAAAGAGCAATTCTGAAAATTTAGAGAAAAACACAAAATTCATTAGAAAAAACCTCTTGCTTAGCCCTAATCACAAACAGATCCGCGTTTAGTTTCCTTGCTGTAATTAAAAAGAAGAAATGAGAGACGAAGCCAAGCAGTAAAAATCTCCGTAAGGGTTAACCCCGTGGCCCCAACCTTACACTGTCAGGAAGGACTGGGTTCTCCTCGCAAAAAAACAGAAGCTCTTTCCCACACCAATTTCTTTGTATCTTCTTTATAAGCATCTTCCTCCTCTTCCTCCCCTGTTCCTAACCTGAATGGTCACTGACCTTAGCAAATTCTGTGCCCACCGACAGGCAAAGCATTGTGCCCAACATCAGAGATGTTACACCTCGCCCCACAGTCCCAATACGCCCCGGGAAGCACATTCAGCACTCGGGTAAGGCAGACACGCCGGCAGCAGCGGGGCAGCAAAGCTGCTGCATTCCATCGAGCGCCCACCTCACCCGGCAGCGCTGACCTGCCCGGGCGCTGCCGTCGCGGGACGCCCGCACCGCACGCTTCAGACCTTGCTAGGAGAGGCAACAGCACTGAGGACGCGGAGGGCAAGGCATCCTAAAGCATCGTAAAGTATCCTAAAGCTCAAGTGAAATCTTCCGGAGGTTTCTGAATGCCTACAGTCTGGGGTCCTGTCTCACTACCGGGAGCCTGGGCAGGAAAACCCCGGGGAGCCGGGTGCCAGCAGGTGTATCCAGCACGGAACAGGTCACTTAAGTAGTGCTGGGTCAGAGAAGGAATTTCTCAGACCCATTAAGCTTTACCTAAAGTTTACTTTGTTTTTAAAGTAACGACTTAACCAAATTGTCCCTAATGTAAAGCCAAACCTCAGGGTGAGTCTGACTTACAAAGGGTCTGTGCGCAGGCTGCTTCAAACTAGGTGGGACCTTCACCTACCTAAGCAAATAATTTAGTGCTATAATTTACCCCATTTCCCCTTCAGCAATACTACAGCTTACCCAAAACATCTCCATTTATTTTTAAACCAAACATATTCTTTATTTGATGGGAGGGAAGAGAACAGAATGAGCAGCACAACCTGAACATTCATCATTGTTGTTTGTACTCCTTGAAGGACATTGTTGAATTATTGCTATAAACTTTCCACATTTGGCTAAATGTTGTTGATATAAACAAGGATTTTTCCTCATTAAGGTAATGTGCAGTCTGAAAAACTGATCTATCATGAGAATTAATTAAAGGCAGATGATATGATTTGTGGCTTTTTGTACTTGTAGATGTTTCAGCATAAACATCTCCATTAAAATTTAATTACTGCTAATCCGACCCTACTAACAATAGTGTTTAAATACACTTCACATATGCAGACACGATGCCCTTATTCAAATTTGGAGCAGTGCAGCTCGGAGTCCCGAGCGCGCAATTGTCACAGTGGAAAAAGAGCTTTGCAGATGTGTTGCGTGGCGTATGGTACCTTCACGCTGAAGGTTTGCTGGACTTGGGGGAAGGCAGGGCAAGAAGTCTGCTTTCTCCTCCAGTTTTCCCATGAAGTACAGGTTTCAGAGGACTTTCTTGGGCTGGGCGGGGAGGATGTAACTGGGTGATTAAAAGAAAAATCTTTCCCTCCTTCTCTCTGATCTTGGCTTTTTGTAGTCCACGGAGGCGGGACACAGGTGAGATATCAGTCAAACCAGCTCCCCCTGAATCAAGATTTTTCTGCAGCACCTTGGTTCAAGAGTCAGTCCTTTTATGTAACATTTCCTACTCTTCTTCTTTTCAAAAGGCTACAGAAATAGGAAGAAAAAAGACACCGTGGCGGATGATGTCCTGCTCATTGTACTAGGGTGTTTGAAGCTCCTTCAGGACAGACACTGATCACCCACGGGTGCAGCTCTGACCCAGAGGACCCTGATACAGCCAGAGAGCTGCCCAAGGGGGACACAGACCAGCAGCCCTGTGCCCTCCCAGGGCAGCACCCGGAGACCCGACAAGAACGGCACCAGAAACTGATGCTTATGGGCCCTGAGCCATCCTTTCACAGGTCTTTTTTTCACATAAACCCTCCAGGGAAAGGTTCACAAGCACTAACCAAAGCAATTTAAGTGTCGCTCATCCTCCCCTTACAACCGGCCCTCAGAGAACATCCACAAAGCAAAACCAAAGCATGGATTTGGCCCAGGCTTCCCAGGCTACCTTTACATGAGCTCCTTCGGATGGCGCATGAACCGGGCAGCAGCATCGGTCGTACCAGTCTGCCTGAAAACCAGGTCTGCGCTCAGGGAGGCACTGATTAAGACCGTCACCATTAATTTTGTTTCCCATGCTTGCTCATGAAAACTAGCAAATAAATGTGGTGCCCACCCCTGCTCCAGATGTACCAGTATTTGCTCCTTAGTTCTTGAAATTCAAGGGGGCACAATCCTCACTTGGATTTAGGACAGACTGGTTCGTATGATCTAACATACTGGTTCAAATTCCAGGGTAATCAAAAGTGATCAGACCAATTTTCCTACCTCCCAGCAATACACAATATAATTTGATAAAGAAAGCAAAGACTTCTAACCTTGTCACCGAAAGAAATCAGGCATGAAAAGGAATAGGGAAGAAGAGCAATCTAGCTTAGGTCATGGAAGCATACCTCATGTCATAACTAACAGCCTCTCAAAGACTGAAGGCCTTGCTGTTCAAAGTAGAGATGGAAATGCCTGAATTTATCTACAGTTAAAGGAAACAGGCATTTTGCGATTTAGGAGAAGCCACCTTTCTGTTCCCAGTCTTAGCGATCAATCCTGTGAAGATGCTGAACATCTTCAAACCACTGTTAATTGAGTCTGCTAATTACAGTGTTCAGCAACTCACAACGCATGAACATCACAGAGCCAGATAGAGTACATATTTACAAAGAGGACCTTTGGGAAGTCTAGATTAGTCTCAGGACAACTTGAAAGCAAAGATAAGGAAGCTTAAGGGGACTCTTCCTCTCCTGCAGCAGACGAATGAATTAGCAGTGAAGGCTCCAGCTCTGGTCAAAGGGAAGGGATAACGTGGTGATGAAGTAGGTCTTAAATCATTTTGATGTATTTAAGTGTCACTCTAAAGAAGATCTAGAGATGCTGGGAGAAAACAAAGTATCAGTCAAAGTAATCAGGCAAATTAAAGGATGCAATTGGTCAGCTGGACACGTAGTTTTTTCAGCACAAAATTTTCATCACTTTTAAAGGGTCTTTTTTATATTGTTCATTTAAGTGACAGAGGTTTTGTTCAATTCAGTTGTCTAATTTCATTATTTCATTTCTCTCACAGGAGACTCTCATGAAAAGCATTTTATTTTCCACAGGCAGAGATCAGTGTCATGGGCGTCAGGGAGAGTTATGTACTGCTTAACCAGGCAACTACAACAGTTGTGGGGACTCTGGTGAAACAAAGTCCTTCCCTGGTCTCTGTCGCAGGACAGAGCTTGGCATGTGGACTCCAGCACCAGAATATGATCCAGTGACAACAGTAACACTGGAGTCAGCACTACAGGGGCACCCAAAGCCCCCAGCTGAGCATTAAACACAGGGACGTTCTACGTAAGCGGTGCATGTCTGAGACGGTTACGGGTTTGCCAGGCAGAGAGCTGAATCTGAGGGGCAGGAGAAGAGCAGATATGCTCCTTCTCAAGCACCACACAGGAACAGGATCATCTGGGATGCTGCAGGGGAGCAAAACAATCCTATGCCAGCGCCGAGCCCAGAGTCCCTTTTTGGGCCAGTCTCCATCTCTCATCATCGAAATAAAGCCAACAAAGAGAATACATCGCACTCTTCTATTTGAGGTTTGAATTTCACATCCTCTGAGATACAAGACTCAGGGGAACACAGGGGAAGAAAAACTCCTTTGTGTATGTACTGTTTCAGAAGTGAGTACTCCTCAGGATGCACGCACATAGTTGAGGTACTACTGTATAAAAACACCCCATAACATTTCACTTTGAACTCATTAACTAGGAATTCATTAACTTCTTTTGCCTTCATGCAAATATTTATTTCAGGGAAGGATATCCGCATATACATCGTCCAGGAGGGAAGAATGAAGGATTTATCTCACAGAACTTGAGAAGATACAGAAGTCGCGTTGTGCCTACACTTCTCATAATGGTTGGCTGTCAACAGCTGCATTAAGTGGGCTGCTCCCATTACGGGGATGGAAGCTGTCATCAAAATGAATTAGAGGCTTATTTAGCCATAGTCGCATTTTATATTCTGCTGGCAATTCACTGTCTGTCTGGCACACTAAGGAGTAGCTGCAAAAAGAGGGCACTAGTACATAAGAACATAAAGTATGTAGATTATTTTTGCTTTTCATAATGGAATACTGTGGGCTTTTACAGTCACTTAGAGACCTTTTTTTTTTTTTTTTTTTAATATATCCCACTACTAAAGAGCAGTTGTCATCTTAAATCTTAACTAAAGATTATTTGGAAAGCACAATTAATGGCTATGAGATAATGCCCCATTCACAAAGTTAAGATGATTAATGAGTAATAACTGATGTATTTGTGACTGCAAACAAGTGTCTCCACTTTAAACTTAACTTAGTAATAGTCACAAATCCTAGTTCACCTAGAAAACCAATACATGGCCATAATAAAGTACAGATATGAACTGACCCGATCCTTCTCACACCAGAGGAAGAAAAGACCACAAATAAATCAGATGTCAGTCTACCCCTCACCTCTCCAATATCGTAGCTGTCTTTGCTGTGAGCAGTCTTTTAGTGAAGTCTGGAGAAATACCCACGTGCCACAGTTCGTTGGGGAAACGTTGTTGAAGGTCCTTTAACAGCCTCACAAGCACAAGAAAACCTTGCTGCTCTTCCCAAGGCCACCAGCGAGGCAGACGTGCAATAGTGACTGCGAGTGTTGCTCGCACAGGGACCAGCAAAGAAGGGAGTGGGCTGTCTGGGGCCCAGGTGTCCTTCTCTCCACCACCGCTGTTACACCTTGGCTGCTGTCTGCTACCTGTTTCCTATGATGGACTGAAACCAAGGAAAATGTCCAAAAAAATTTGTTTACCAGGAAATTTTCTGCTGCCCCGTGCTGACTTGAATCTGGCCTCCAGATATCCAAATACACAGAAGGATCACACGCGAGGTGCCTACTTAGAAGAAATAAATGCATGTTATAAACTTATTTATAAAGCTTGAATAATCAGTATTTTAGAATGCAGCAGAGAAAAAGGTGAAGGCTATTTATTTTATGCAGGTATATCCAGTTTTCTGGCGTCAAGAAACAGGAGATTACATATATTTTACTAGCAAGAAAGAGGGGGGTAAGAGGGGGAAGTGCCTATTAGGTGAATATGGATCTTTGCTTATTTTGGCCCCAAAATGTTGATCTTCACTCACTGTATCAGTGTAAAACATCATCACAGCACCCAGAACTGGCGAAGAGCAGGCTGTGTGCTGTCTCAGGGGACAAGTATTCACCTTCACAGCTCATTGGCAATTTGCTGTAGGACTGTGATCCCACAAAGGCAATGCATTGCCTTCCTGTGAAGGTGCAAAGCCGTTCATCATTTTCATGAGAGTACAAAACACCCACATACTTTTCTTAACACAACAAGCTGTGTGTTGAAAATGCGAATTCCCCATGTAGGAAGTGGGGCAGATTTGAAGACAAGGCTTGAGTGGAAGTATCTCATATGCTATCACAAAAATCAGCCAATACTGCCCTCCTAATTTTTCTTACTAAACTGGTCCCTCTCAGCGCAGTTTAGGTGCTTGTTCAGTAACTCGTAGCTGAGCTCACCGACACCACCGTACGGAAACAACACCCAAGAGGACAGGATTTTTCTCTATCAGTCATAGTCCTACAGCCCTTGCCCATTTATTACTCCTCAGTTGGTGTGCATGATGCAGTGACAAGAGCTCAGTGCTCTGCTGGTGCCACCTCATCTTTCACGGAGCTCAGGACAGTTCGGCAGTACAATCTGGATGCTATGGAATGTTGCAGAAATATGCTGAAGCGTCGCCTTTTGCAGCCTTCAGACCTGCCTGCGGTTCCTCAGCGTGGCTGCTTTTGTGAAATGCATTTTGCATTTTTGGTTGCAAAGTGAGTGCAACCTACTAGGCCTAGCAAATTACCCTGATCTAGAAAAACAACATGACGTAAACACGAATAATTGAACAGAAGTCTAAGGAAACTGATAAATGTAACGGTTGTATTTTTATCATGCTAATCAGCCCAGCACACAATCAATAACAGGTTATATACACCAGGCTGTAAAACTTGAGCACCTCTGGGCTCCTTCCATGCAATTCATCAATCCTTCAGAAGCAACAACTCCAACAAAGAGATGAGGTGGATAACTCCAAGCGATTCAGTAAATCACAAATCATCTTGAATTTGTCTGTTTGCACTTGTGAATCAACACCGCTGAGTCCCCTTCCTTCTGCATTAGGCCCATCAGTCCTACATCAAACAAGTCATTTTGCCTTTGAGTCTCTTGATCCAGAAGTGACGTCCTTTTTGCTCCAGTCATTTATCTTTCGTCTTGACCAGTCCAACTGCAAATTTGAGCATAAGCTACACTGTTTGAACTTGGAGCCATTTTTCCAAATCCAAGAGTCAGTAAAGAGAAAAGGGAGGTGTTGGATTTGCAGGTCACCTCTCAATGCAGATGAGTTTATTGAAATCCCAGTGAAAAGCTACTGTTGTTGTGCAGTAGGCTATTTTCAAGTGTTAATAAAGCAGCTGGTTTTGCCAAGCAACACCCCAGCTCCCAAGATTGTAATAAATACTTGAGCATCCTGCCAAATTTCAGTGTAAACAATAATGCGTTTTCTGTTATCAGAGCACGAAAAGCACTCTCGACTAGCGTCACTTCCCCCTTAACTTTAATTCAAGGCACCCCCCAAATCATTATCCCCAGGAAGGCAGGGCTGGTTTCAGCAGGCAGCAGCCGAGCCTGGCTGGGCAGAGCTGGAGGCCTGACATTAATAAGGTGCTCTATGCCTGAAAGACCATAAAGGGAAAACCTTAACTAGGTGTTATAACAAGGGGATATGAAGTGGCACAAAGTGTGTAAATGTCACGAGCTCTCTATGAGGCCTCTGTGTTAAAAGTCTTCCTCATCTCAGCTCCTTCGGGTAAAATATTTTCCTTCTGCTGGTGCTCCTTTTAAAATATTTTGATAACAAGAATGAAAATGATAATTTCAGCCGCGTGTGTGCTGGCAGGTTTGTGGGGATGGCAGCACAGATCACAGCACTAAGGAGAAACAGGGAGTACATAGCATGATAACCAAAAGCAAACATGTATTGCTATTAAAAGCTGTTTACAGAGTGCCACAAATGTTTCAGATACAACATAAACCCTGCTTCCTACCACCAGCATTTACAGCTTCATGTTTAGGCATGTTCTTAACTTGATGCGGTTGGTAAATCCGTGGGACTATTCCTACGGATTAATGCCGGCAGAGCTGGGGGCTGTGAGCCCAATCCAGGGAATCTTGAATCCATCACCCAACTGGAGCTCATCGCTGCACTACACACCTCCTTAGGCAGGTTTCAGCGGAGAGAGCCCTACAATGGAGATGTAGGAGATTATATTAGATCACAGGAGCAACACTTTTGGAAAGAAATGGGCAGTCTTGTGGGAGGGTTTTTTGAGAAAGAATGTGTCAGAGAGATAATGTGTCGAAGAGGACGTGGTAAGACTGTAGGCATGTGCGTATGCTATCTTATAGCAATTCTTATGGACTGCTTTAGTTCCTAATTCCTGGTCCAACCAGAAATGGTAGTTTAAAGTTAGTAGGAGACCTCCCAGCCTGCTCCGCCTGGTTCTGCACTCCTGCAAGGGCAGGTCCCGCCACGGCAGCCATCTTGCACACGCGTCAGCCCTGTGCCAGCTGCCTCAGAGTAGCCCTGCATTTTACACCCAGCCTTATCTCTGCTGTGGACAGCAGTATGAATTGCTTTACATCATGCTTTTTTGTTAATGAGAAGAGTGCTGAAGTGCTGTGCAGAGCAACTTCCCCCAGCCCTGACACTGTCATTGCTGCCTGTGATGAATTAGGGCTGTGCTTGAACCTAAAGACCAGCAAATTAACAGTTAATTAGGAGTTGATAAATAGCAGAGTCACACAGACCCTCTGATTTAGTTTGTTTTCAGCTGCCGCCCTTCTCCCGTATCTTGAAACAGCAAGTGTTTATGTGCTTGTAACAAGTGCCTGAGTGGGCTGCCATGCCTGGGCTTTGTCAGGGGCCTGGATGGCTCTCCCGCAGCCTCCTCCCACTCCCCCTCACTTACACGGCTCTACTTGACACAGCAGCTTTATCAGCATTTATCCCCGAGATAAAGACATGTGACAGTGCTTTTGGGGAGAAATTAGACGGTGTGGTGGGAGGGAGGGAAGCATTTCCTAGCCTGTCCCTCGGCAAAGCTCGGCTCACCCCCATGGAGGCACGCCTGGGCCTGGGGTTCCCTCTCACAGGGATTGTTATCTCATCTGACCGCACCAGACAAGCTCTTGGCTCTGAAGAAGGGTATTTTACAAAGCCGAGGGGACTGCAATTCATCCCTCCTCTATACAAGGACAATTTTCCCAATTTCTGCAGAATTCACTGGAAGAAATTCTCCATGGCAGCAGCTTCGCTCCATGCACCTCAAGCAGGGCGCAAGCACTCTAGTGAGGTCCCTGAACACTGGTGGATGCAGGGGACCAGGGAAGGTTACTGGTAAAATCAAATTAAAGGCTAACATCACTAGATGTGATTAAAGCTGGAGATGCTGGACATTCACAGGACCACCTCGGGCCCATGAAATCCATTAAGGACGGCCCTGTACACAGTGTAGGTGTGTATGTTGATGTGTGTACACACACTTACCCAGTTATCTTTGCTTCTAAACAACTTTAAGATCTAAGGTTGGAATAAATCTTTGAACTACCTTGAAATGTATGTGGCTTGGACAGCCATGGTGCAGGGACGTGACCAATATGTATTTTCAAAATTTTTAAGGTAATAGGGTTTTTTGATTTTTCCTTATGAATGGGAAGCTAAAGTACATGTACCTGAGTGAAATAAATAACATTACCTAGATTCAGCTGAAAACGTGATCTATGTCCTTCAAAAAACTGTCCACCCAGTTGAAGGCAGCGTTCCCTAAATTTGTAACTCCATAACTTCGCAAGGAGGGATGGATGACAAGTGCTCCTGGGAAAGGGGTGCTTCAGGAGGGAAGGGATGCACGGGCAAAACTGGCCAGGGCTAATGAGAATAAACCACTCATCCTCAAACAGCTCTGCTCTAGCCAAGTAAAGACACTTCGCCTCCCATTTTTGTGTCCCATTTTTACCTACCCAGTGGTTTCCTAGCTCTGCAGAGTATGGGGCCTTCAGCAGTTTACATATGTTGTACGGCCCTTCCCAGCAATTACTAGATTTGGCCAAAAGAGAGAATAGACCCAAAACATTACTCTTAATTTGAAGGGGTTGTATATTCATGAAGCAGGATCTAAAAGAACCCCTGTTAATAAATACATAAATCAACAAAATCCCTTAAGTGCCTTAAAGGTGATTAAACATACACTCCGATTAAATTAAATTCACTGTTGCTTTTACACACTTAAGTGACTTGAATAGGTTTGTTTTCCCTCGGAGAAAAAAAAAACAAAACTGTGTCACATTCATATAAGAGTGTTGCTTCTCTCAATAAAGGCACATTCAATCAAATCTAGAAACCAACATTTAAGTAACATTACAGCTGGGCTTAAACCAACAAGCAGAGAAGGCTGCAGTGAGGGAGCGATACAACCTTCCTCCCTAGTCCTATTTTATAAAAAGAAGGGTATCACTGTTAAACAGGAACAATTTACCAGTTCTACTTTGGGAGTCTCTGTGGCTTTACATTGCTAACTCTTGGCTCCCAGTACCACGTAATTGTTTATTGTATCAGACTCCATGCCTGGAGATGTGAAACAAGATGGAAACTTCTTTTCGAAGTTACTAAACAGTTATCAGTCTCTGAGGTAAATTAACTGGAAACACTAATATTCATCCTAATTAATGGTAGCCAGTGGTAAATGGGATATCAATTATCCCACTACCCTCCATCCTCACTCACTGTGCAAGGTGACAGAGGAACTGGGCTATTTCAAATGAATGCCTTTATAGCGATAGGTTTCATTTACCATCAGCGCTCAGAAATGTAAGAATTAAGGACCTGAAGTAAACTCCAGGCTACTGAAGGAGTCAGTAGGAAATCCTTCTGTAGGAGGCAAATGGACTTTGAACCAGGTCCTGTCGACCAAGGAATTCTCGGATGGTTTTTGTCTCTTTCCTGTTCAGCGGCATCCTGTAATGCTTTTCCTCAGCTTTGCTTTTTCCCCACAGAGCATATTAATGAATCTTTCTTCATTTTTTCAAATAAGAAATTGAGTTCCTAGTATCAACAGCCAGGAAAAAAAAAAAAAGTATGTAACTGTTTCATCCTATTTCTATATCCTTGAGCACAGACATAACTTGAAGCAACAGTTTTAAACTTTCATTTATCTGTCTTTAAGATTCCAGGCCATTCTTTCGACTGCTCTCTGGGATTTTCCTCAAATCAGATGCCTTCAAGAGGATGTGATCTTTTAAGGTTTGAGCTCACAGTAGCAAACTTAATCTACAGTTATCTTATTAATTGTGTATTCTCATAGGATTAACACTGTTCTGCAGCACAGACCCTAAGTGTGTCGGGGAACAACTGGTGGTTATATTTAACCATGTAATTTGGACTCCTTGTTTAAGTAAAGGAAACAATAATGGTGGCCTTAATTGCAGAAATTACCAGTTACTTTGAGTTTGACATGTGCTTAATGACTAGGCGGATGGAAACACTAAACCTAATGTCACTTGGCAGACAATTGGAATTGATAATCACCTCTATAAAAGCTATTGAAGGTAATCTGTTATGAACAGATTTGGCTAATTCCAAGCAGAAGTGGTGTATTACTTAGCTGTAAGGCACAGCGTCTAGTAGGCAGACAGTAATGGAGAGTATTCACTTATCATTTAAAACAGAAACACAGATCCTGTAAAGAAACCCACAAAGTCTTAAGAGGCAATGTTCTTTCCATCACTATTGCTTTTTATAGAGGGTGCTTACTTTCAAGTGATAATGCAGTGCACATTATTACCTGCCTTACATTATTGCCTTATAATACTGCATATAACATATTCCATTTACTATTTGTGTTACACTCGTGAATAACACTCTTCCCGAAGCTGTGATGAAGTACGCTGATGTGACGTTCAGTATAAAAACTGGATGTCTCCCCTCCAGCAGCAAAGAACCCACAGCAAAGCCGAGTTGTTCCGTTTGGTTAAGCTGTCTTTAGTGGAAGAAAAGCCTTAGAAGGGATAATTGTAGGACTGATATTGAACAGATCAGTATCAGTAGATATCCCAGGTGAATTTTCTTAAGTGAAGGCATGCAGAAGGGCTTGCCCAAGTCTGTCTTGTTTCTTTGATTTCTGTCTCCCCAACAGCTTGGCCAGTATTTTTCTTTTTCACTCTTAAAAAATATTTCAGCAGAATTTGCAACTATGTTATATGCTATGTAATTTGTATAGACAGGGTTGGTCTGTCCTAACCCAAATATTAGCAAGATCCTCTGCTGAACTTTGTTGTAACCTAAACAAAGCCATAGCAGAATGCGATGTTTCGAGGAAATGTGTAATCACTGGCATCATTTTTCCTCATCTGTTCTGTAAAAGAGCTCCGATTTCCCTGGGCAAAATAGCCTACCCACTACTTTAACAGGTTCCAGCTTTACCTTGGGATTAGATTCCCCTCCTAGGTAAAATAAGGAAACCAGAGGTGGAGAGCCATTATGATGCTTACGCATGGTTCTCCATCCAGGTGAACCAGGTCACGGCCAACAAACACTGGGTAGCGTTACTGTCCTTACACAAAGAAGGGCATGTAATAAAGTCTTGGAAGTCTGTAGTTGCTATAGAAAATCAAACACTTGCCCTTGAAGGGCATCAGGATTCCGTAATGTGAAAAGCAATTTCCCACTGTTCTACCAAATGCTAACTACTGATAAATCTCATACAGTTTTATGCTGAAATTCCAAGCACCTCTGTAAGCTCCAACATGGAATTCAGATAATGTATGAAATCTAAAATGCAAAAAATTCCTCGTGTTTCTTACCCCTTCCTTATCCGCTTGAAACTTTTGGGAAATATTGTGCCAGAAAGCTCGGGAATTTGTTCCAGGTTTGCTTCTTTACTGTTTTGTCAGTGGAGGAAAATAAAGGTTCTCAGACTTCATGCAAAAGCCTGGCCTTGACCCTATGCCTTTACAGCACAACAATACCCAGGTCTTCCACGCTTCTGCTCATTTGTTGGCAATTCCAACTATTTCGGTAGGAGCAGAAACCACCTGTTGGCTAGGCAGCTAAGCTGATCCTGCTGAGATAACTCTCTCTCCAGGTAAAACTTCCAGAAACAGCCAAATGACTTAGGTGATTTTGGAGTCTACTTCGGGAAACTTAGGTATACAAGTCACAGAATCAACCTCTTACTCTCTGCAATATCTACAAGACATTAACCTGGTAAGGGAAGAAAACCATCTGATAAACCCCAAATTATTTTTCTGTCAAAGCAACAATTTGAGGTAGTGCTTTGATGTAAAGTGAAGTGGTTTTAGACATCCACCAGGATCTAAACACCTTATATAAAAGACAGCTAAAACTTGCCTAAGCCTTTAACAGCTTCTGTGTAGTCAATGGGAAGTCAAGCAGCACGCAGCAATATATGATGCACTGTAAATGTGTGGACAGGGGCTTTGATGAAATAAACTTGCCGTGTTAGCCGAGCGCTCATGTTACTGCAGAGAATCATATCCTGCTTTGCGTCTTATTTCAGTGCCCTTTTTTCTGTGTGGTGCAGTCACACGTTGGGTGTTATTCATTGATTTGAATAAGCAAAAGCCAGGATTAGCGGATCCAGATCAAGCAACGAAGAGTGCCACATCAGAAAGAAGTTTATACGTAACTAAGTACCGCTCAGGACTTTGCCCTGCTGTGCAGCTGCCACGCATTGACATCCTGCTCTTGTGTCCAAGCTGGATGTTGGAAAGCGCACCGCACAGGGTGGTCCTGGAGCAACTGTATAAAAGTTGGACCTTTATCTCAAGGGTAAGACACTGCAAGGCTGATTTCCAGAGCTATCAAAGTCAATGAGATAACTGAAAACACATCCAGAGCACATACACGAGCAGCCGTGACTAACTCACAGGACTGAAACGGGAATACATTTCATTTGATATTTTCTTCCAGCTCAGAGATGGGAGGACTGTCAGCTTCAACATGCTGAAGAACACGGGCCACAGCAAAAGTGAGATTATGCTGCAAAGCAGTACTCTGGATAGGAGCATAGCTTGTGGCATCCAAGTGGGGATACCTGAAGGATGAAAGAAGAAATCACTTTTTCAAGTAATACCAGATTCAGGTCAGGAAAATAGCAGCACCCAAATGCTTTCCGTTAAAGTACACTGCTGAAGCCAACACTGGAAAGGACAAGCAGAAAATGCACTGAGCAGAAAGAAAAAGAATAGCTCCTTTTTTGATTTTTTTTTAATTGTTCTTGTACCTTGCTACAAACCTTGTGGCCAATTTTTCTGCATTGATATAGGTTTAGAAATAAAAACAAGAAATATTTAGAGTCGTGTTTCTGTCTAGCCCAATATACTTCACTTGGTACAACTAACTTTCCCTAATGTATAGGGAAAAATGAAAGTTAAAAAATTGGCCAGGAGGGGGCTAGAGGAAAATACATATTTTCAGTCACAAACTTAGGATAGAAATGAATGGTGGAATACAAATACGAATACAAAAGAAATAAAAACTAAAAACGGTTCAATACAATTAAATAAAATCAAATTTGTTAGTTTGGAATTTTTAACAGATTGTGTATCTACCTAATCACAAAAGGAGGATATTAAAGTAATTTTAAAGGCCACTAAGTAAAGGCATAAATTATATAAATCCATTTAATAGAGAAACAGTTTCTAGGGAAAGTAAAATGCTATGATAAAGAAGAAAAAAATTTCTGTAAGAAAGCCTTCACATTTGGGGGCTGTTAGGACAAGCAGCCCTACTCCATCACCTCCCCCACAAACATTCTGCATTGCGAACAACCATGGAAGTTTCCATCCCAAAAGAGTTACATATTTGAAGAAAGATGAAGCATGAGAAAATGGAAGATAATAGTGAAAATCCAAATATAACCTTCCCTGAACTGCAGCCATTTGGCAAACTACAATTATGTAGAGTGATTCTTGAGATAACAAGAAAGCTAGTAATAGAATCTGAGCACCAGGTTCTCAATTTTAAAGAAGTACAGTTTTTATAGTTAAAAATACTTTCCAGGCAGGGCAAAAACAAGTCCTGACTTACTTTATAATTTAGTAACATATTTTAAATGCTATTTATTTCTTGCACAACAGATGCATAACCAACATCTCTTCTGGACAAGCAATGACATTTTTGTGACCAGCCCAAGAGGATGTTTCACTCATTGGAAATGCACTGAATTAGGATCAAAGATGTCACCAGCAAGATTTGCAACTAATGATTTAATGTACATTTTAAAATGCTATTTTAGGTTTTGGTGCTTTTCTGATACATGTATTCTATATCAACAGGCTGTAATCAAAATAATTTTCTCTTTTTTTTTTCTTGCAAGCTGCTTGAAATCTTTAGTTTTTTCATTCGAGAGCCAGTATTTGTCAAGCCTGGTCCTACATGTGCTCCAAAGAAGTAAGTCCGGCACCCTGTCCCCTCTGCACAGAACCCCCCCGTTGCCCTCAGACAACAGGATGCGCAGAGCCCCTTGAAGGCACTCCTGAGTCACTTCAAGACTGGAAAGATTCAGCAATTTTTGGCTTTCAGATATTAGCTAGTCGCTCTTTGCGGATGCACAGTAATGCTGAGATGAGCAACCCTCCTCTATTCCAATGCACAGTAAAACCTTGTAGGTTAAACTGGCTTTGCTGGCACCCTGGAGCAAAAGGTCATTTATCAAACAGCCACGGCAGAAAGGAAATAGCTGCCACGTGACAGAGAGTGGGTTCTTCATCTGCCTCTCAACTCTACACGTGCGTTTGCAAAATCAAAGACATTACCAGAAAGTCAGCACTTAACACAAGCCTACTTACTTTGCACTGGAGTGGATTAAATCCAAATGTGGAGATGCAGCAAAAGGCGACAACTGCTGCCCGTCACCCTCCAGAGAGTGCCCTGCCCAGGAGCCCCTGTCTGGGCACCTTCCCAGGGACGTACAATCGCCGCGGGGGATGGCTCCCCAGCCTCCCAGCCCAAACACGAAGATGCAATGTGTAGATATATAACAAGATGGACAGTAGGCCTAGTACTCAACTTTAGACCGGGGCCTAAATAGCGATGCAAATTCATCTGGAAAGAATTTCACTTACAAATCTGTTTCAGGGGTAATTATCCACAAGGTTTTGACTGATGCTTTGAAGAATGAGCACTGCTCTATAAATGCATTCCTGCCTGTGCCATAAGTAAGATATGGAGAGCGGAAGTTTGCTGTGAAGTAAAGAGGAGTTGAGAATTTGTTGTGAAACGTAGGAGACGCCCTAATTATGAAGGTATTAAAAGTAATTCCCCTGCCTTATTCGAGGCAGGAGCCAAAGTCCACTTTTTGCCTAAGCTGCGGGCAGCGAGATCCATCAGTGGGAGCAGCCAGCCAGTGTGCGGGAACCCTGCTGGTGACACAGCAGCCACATTGAGTGGGGCACTGGGTAAATACACAAGCAAATTCCTAGTTTCCCTTCAAAGCACCCAATTCCAAATAATCTACCAAGAAAAAAAATCTAAAAAGTAAGCCAGCAGCAATAGATATTATCAGCAGATATCATCAGGAAATTCAACACAGCCTGGCTCTAGCTTTGATCTTACCAACTTCTAGGAACTGAAACATTTTTCCACACACACTACTTCACAAAGACTAAAAAAAAAAAAACCCAAACTCTTTAGATTTTATAACATGTAGATTTGTCTTCAAATCAGTGCTCTAAAACGGGAGCTAACATTTCAATAAACAATATGAATTCTGAATACAATACTTTACTGTGTAGTGTTGAGGCTATGCATCAATTACCTCCCACTTCAGCCTAATCTGACAGTACAGCCTTTGTGCTTGCTCCTTACATCACTGCAATTTCTAACCCTGATGCCCAGGTGACAATCCAAGCCTAACTCAGCCAGTCTAAACTAGAAATACAGTTTGTAGAGATCAGTTAATCATAAATACTGAATATGGTTTTAAGATACAAAGACAGAAATATCGACTTTTGGTGATGCTACACATCATATATGTCTAAAGCAGGAAAAGTATATAGCCTGTAATCACTAGTAATTAGTCATCTCTTGTTGAAGATATCATTTCAGTGGCATTTCTGCATTACGATTGTGGAATTGTTGAGGCTGCATGCCACCTCTGGAGACCATCCAGCCCAAACCCTTTGCTTGAGCAGGTTGCTCTGGGATGTGTCCAGCCAGGTTTTGGTTATCTCCAAGAATGGGACCCCATGACCCCTCTGGGCAACCTGTTCCAGTGTCTGACCACCCTCACTGCAAATCTCCTGCATTTCAACTTACGCCTATCACCTCTCATCCTCTCACTGGGCACCGAGAAGAGCCTGGCTCCATCTTCTCTTACTGTGTCCCCTCGGGTGTTTGCACACACTGCTAAGATCCCCCTGAGCCTTCCCTTCTCAAGATTTAGAAACTGGAAACTGAATTGACCTGTTTATTTAATAATGATGACTTTATAAATGCATATAGATGGACCTCGGATCTTGCCCATGGCTACCTCACTAGCTGCCTAAAGCTTTCATTGGCTCTGGAGTGTGAGACAGTCTCAAACATGATGATTTCACTAAAGTCTCTCTTCGTTGCAGAAATGTGGTAATTTGTGAGTAGTACTTCCAGTATGAAGCAATACAGGTCACAGGTATTATTGCTTAGACGACAGTCAATGTACTCAAACATGTAAACCCTCCACAGACTATTTTGAAGGTATCTGGACCTTCTCAATACGGTTAATTTTCTCTCATTAGAAAACAAATTACAGACTAGCATTAGTCAACAGCATAAAAGCCACGCACTGCCAATTGACTTCGAAGGTAATCGCATGCGTGCTGCCGGCATGCTGCTTGCCTTTCATTCTCAGAAGATTTACAGTGTCCCCGGTTATTTAAGCTCAACACCAGTGCTTAAAATGCACGAGTAAAATCCTGAAATAATGAAATAAAACAGTTTTGATGGGATTATTTTCCTTGCCTTCTGATTTATGATCCATAGGGCTTACAATATTTAGGCAATCTTGCATGTGTTGGGCCTAGAGTTTGTTTTGAAGTAAGAGATGATTCACAGAATTATTTGCCTGCCGAGTCTGGGTCATTAGGCAACCATGAAATATTAGGAGAACAGTCATAAATTACAAATGTTAACCATACTGCCACCCTGCATATCAGGGCAAGACTGTGTTTTATTCCTCTGCACAAGATTCAAGGTTAAACATTATTATATGTCAGGGATTCTCTGGCCAGAACCATGAACTGAACAGCAAAGCTGATACCAAAAATTGCCCCGTGTTTGGATGGTAACAGCCTATTTCTCGGCTGCAAGCTGACGGCAAGGCTGAGATCAAATTAAAATGGCCAGCATCAGTATCAAAAGCTCAGATAATTTCTGCACTGTGATAACTTTAAAATACCTCCCTTTGACCAAACATACCCAGAGCTGTGCAACTTTTACAGATGCATATATAATATATTAAAACAAACTGAAAAATTCATAACCTTAGGAACATTATCCTTGAAAACGGCCCAGGATAATGTTGGTGTGAGATGAGAGCATAAAAAAAATTCATGGATTACATTCTTCACCTTTTTATTATACACAGAATTCTAGTATCTATAATGTTTTAAAGTACTTATATACACTATAGTCTAATATGATTTATTTGGTTATTGCAATAACATTTTAGTGCCATTTTATCTGAGAGTTCATGGAATGTTTTAAAATCCAAGCCTAATGGAAGCCAATCAATCATCACATTTTCAAAGAACAAATTATTTAAGTTTTTGTACTACACGGAGCTAATCACTGCACAGAGATATCCTATTGTTTTGACTGATGTCATTCATTTTTCTTTAGGCTGACCTGATTGATAGTCTAAGTGCTGAAGTTAACCAGACAAATGGATATGTACTTCTGGGGTATTTCCAGTCCAGCTGCCTTTTTAGCACTAAAAACTTCATACGCCTGATAGCAACACGCAGCTGCTCCTGCTCATACAACTGAAATTAAAGTCTGGAACTGAAAGTGACAGCCTACACTTTTTCCTCTTACATTAAGGATTTTGTCCGTGATGCCTCCAAGCAATCACCGGTTATAAATGAGCTGTATTAAATCCACGTCTATATTTGAGTATGCGGTGGCCTGGTTTCCAAGTTCCCACTTTCCCATCTTAAACCACTTATTAATAGCATTGCTGAGACACCCAAGTATTATTGCGTCCATTTTTTCCTCTCCTCTCTGAACTGGAATCCAGTGCTGTGTCATATTAAGGCTATTGCTTTTGATAACCAGAAAAGTCCTCCATGTGCCAAAAACTAGCTAGACTTCATCAGGGGAGCTGGCTAACTGAAATCTGTGGGACAATTACCTGATTAAGTCAAGCTAAATTTGGCTTATCGCATGCAAAATCTTCGGTAATAAGAATGCGAGCTTCCCCAAAGTCTGGGAAATCTAACACAAGCCAGTTCCAGCCCAAAGTACTGATGAGATTCTTTTACTCTAATGTATTACATTACTGCTTTATTGGCTGACATGTACTATAAAAAAGTTTTAGGAAAGGTTTGTATGAGGAATTAAAGGAAAAGCTTGCATATACATGATTATTCATCTATGCAGTCACTGGACCAAATATATCCCTGGTTCCAAGCAGTCACATTCAAAGCCATTAAAGCACAGATATATTTGGCCTTTATGCCGTGACAGAAAACATAAGCAAGTTATACACGTTTTGATTTTTTAATCTAAATTTATGTTTTGAAGTCTCTCCCTGCATTCACTGTGAAGAAAGTATCAGCATTGTTCTTTTTTTCTTGCTGCGAATGGGAAAAGTTTTCAGACTCTGGAAACGCCTGAGCAACCTAGTCATTATTTGACGTGGACTTTTCTATTGCAAACACAAGCTGCACACAACTGCCCTCGGGCTGGAAATAAGACAGTGGTTTATTACCTGACAAAATGCGAGCACCTCTTTGTGAGGCTGCATTTCTACACAAACAAGAGAACTACCAGAAATGTAAGTGTTTCGTGCAGACTGATTATTTGAGCAAGTGTGCAAAAACACATATATGTACGTATAGGATGAGAAAACATTAAATAACATTTTTCGTATCTCGTGGAATTGTTCCCACTCGCTCCTCAGCAGCGGGGAAAGCACAGACTCTTGCAGAGCAGTTTCTAACGAAAACAGCATACCCAACGGTTTACACATAATGAGATGCACAAACTGTATTTAGCAGGAGCTCTGCCATATGCCCGTGAAGCACCTCTCACGCCGTGTTTCGAACAGCTGGATTTTACTTTCAGAGTGTATATTTTTGCTATACAACCAGTAAGTTCAAATATTCTCTTTCTCTTGCATTGCTGGCAAAGCTACTGCTCAGAGATCTGAAGGCTTTAGCTCACGATTACATCAAGTGTAAGCACGCAACACATTCAATCTCCTATTGCCTGTAAGAAGCGTGTTTACAGTATAGGAATCGCCAATGCCATATAATATGGCTTTTGTAAATGGAATTTTAACTGTGTGCCACCTGACAGAAATACTCATATATGGTTTGAACACTAATTATGTTATTCTTGTAAAAAAATCTGCCCTGTCAGCTGCGACTTAAAGGTCGCTGCTGCTGTACAAGAAAAGTAACAGTAAAGCAAAAGGCAAGTACAAAGAGTTACAGGAAACAATTGCAGATTTAGTCCCAGTAAAAGTACCACAGCTGTAATAAAAAATGATGCATCATTTAATTTTACCAAAATCAACAATGGGGGGAAAAAAAAAAAAAAGCCTGCCATAAATTAAAGGACATTTGACTAGAAACTACTTCCACTGGAAGAAAGCAGTTCCAATTTCTGCAATGCCTTCTGAGAGAGCAGGCAAACGGCTCACCAACCACAGAGACATGACAGAAGCAACGTGGAGAGGTTAGCTTCAGATTGTGCTTGCTGAAAGACCAATTAGATGTTCTGCTGCAAAGCTCAGGGTCTTGATGTCACAAGAGCTGAAGAGAAAATAAAGAGAAACGAAATTATTTTCACAATCATTCTTGCAACCAAAAATGTCATGCTGTAGTTTTACTAACTTGCATTTAGGTAACGCCAAATTATTAGAACACAAATATTTCCAAGCGGCAGATAGCTCTCAACATGAAAAACAAATTCAGCCCCAAACTGAGGTTGATTCCATGAATGTTCAGTTGGCACCTGGCATACGACGACTGCAGACACTGCACTGTCACATCACTATTTGGCAAGCTGGAAAATACTGCACTAAGATTGACATTTAATCCAGAAATTCATATAAAAGCACCTGTCCTCATTTAAGGAAAAAAAAAAACAAAACAACAAACAAAACCCAAACTATGAAGAAAACCTAAACAACAAAAAACCCAACCCAAACCAAAAGCCCTGCACTGGGATCTTTTACAATTTTCTATATAGTTAATAAAACAACCATATTTAAGAATTCCATTATGGGAAGCAAAATCACTTTTGGCAAGTATAGAGCACCTGGGTCCACAGGGTTTTCTGGATGAGCTGAGTGAAAATGGAATGTTTCCTGCTACGTAACCATCCCATTCCCTTCAAGCTTTATTCTTTTTTATATTCTCGTTCTGAGATATCTCTAGGCTTTGTAAAGGTGGCAAAATCCCTACAAAAGTGGCTTCTCTGAGGTCTTTCTGAACAAGCGAGAGTGAGAATTAGGCATACTTCTTCCCCGGACGGACGCCTCACAGGGGAGCGTTCTGTCATCCACCGTCGTACCAGGGAAGTTTTGTATTCGGCCACCCCTCGCCTTGCAGAACACAAATTCTGGTATTCTACCCTGGCCTGAGAACCTCGAGGAAGCCAGCAGAGTTAAAATACAGACAGAAGTCAGACCATACAGTTTATTTCCTGTATTTTTCTTGAAGAACCTAAACTAGGAGAGCGGCACATTCAGCAGAGCTATATATCTTAACGTATCAGTATAGCTGGCTGCGGCATTGCCCAAGGAACTGCACAGATTAGACAGAAATGTTGATTAAGATCAAAATGATTAGGTTTGTGAAGGGCCCAGTGAGCATTTACTCGATAAAGTGCAGTTAGTAGTTATATTCTGGAATTTCATAGCAAAAATATCACGTCGAAAGTCAACTGACTGGAATTTTAAACATCAGCTGTTTAAAATGTGACAGACTTCTGCTTAGTCCAGGGAATGAGCATTTTAAAAACCATCAAACCAGGAACCTCCAAAACACAGAATACAGAAACTCTCAGTTCACCAAATAGTTAAGGACTCTGTTCATAGTTGGAAAAAATGTAAAGTCAGAACCAAGTTATTCCAGGTGGAACGGGATGTCGGACAAGACAGTCAGGGTCTGGCAGGAACTACTTCATGTCCATCAGGACAGAATGGGGCTGGGCTTTTCCTTACACCCTACCTTGTCCTGGGGACTGGTCCGTGTTTCGTCAGCCCCATCCTGCCCACAACACTTACTTATTTGTGACAACGACATTCTGCCACAGGAAGAAATTGCTTTTAATGGGTTTTACTCTCCTTCTCCTTACAAGTCTCAGCTTTAGAAATGGCTCAAGGCGCACAGACAGCTGTGTGGGAATGTCTAATTGTACAAGCACACGGGTTTTGTCTCTCTTTAAAAAGAAAAATGCTGATCGTATAACATTAACAAGAACTAAAACGGCCCACTTAATTTCACACAATCAGGCGAGGCTGTGATACCCATAAAAACTCAGAAACCCCATGGTGATTAAGGGCTGAGCTTTCAAAGTAATTTTCTATTTTACATTCAAAGAAAAGCTGTTAAGGTTTTTTCCAAGACTTGGAAACAGCTCGGGGAGCGGGGGGGGGGGCAGGAAAGACGACCTTTTTAATAAATGAGTTACTCTAAACCTTTAACCCTCTAATTTTAACTTCAGTCATACACCATGCCTCCTTCAGTTCCACTGAGAGAGGTTCACATGACCTGCTTGCACCGGCTTTATCCTTTTAGGTTTGTTCCTTTGTTGTCACCTCTGTAAAATGTCCGACTATCAGCCACGTGCACCACACTTTTGCAAACCTTTATAGTTCTGTATAACCAAGTCCCACTTCTTTGAATATATATACTAAGTATTTCTTTTAGAATCCTTGAAGCAAATTACAAGAATAAAACTGAACTTTAACAAAGCCACAGACACTGAAACAAGAAAGGACTGTTACAAGGATCTATCTTGATTTCCTCCTTACTTCTTTTAGAGAACTTAGGTGTATAGAAGTTCCTTCTGTAGAACTTACTTCTCATGTAGAACTTCAACTACCAGTTTCACTGCCTGAGCACAACTTTTGTTCATCTATAACACAGCTGTCAGAAATACACACAGTCTGCATGCAAGGATTTCAAATGAAGAGATCCTTATATACACAGGCAGTGGATATTTCCAGCAGTCCCTCTGGACAAAACCCCATCTCTGACAAAGGGAAAGAGTCGAGCCCCCGACTAAACAAGATACACAATTCTCCCTTCTCTAGGACAACCTCCTGAGCAGCTTTTTCTTACCCTACTCTCTTTTCTCTTTCCTACTTGTGTTTTATTTTTCATGACGTCTAGGTTATTCTGGTTCCTGTTTAACTTCTCTGAATAAAAAATATCATGTCATGGTTTGTAAATAGATGTGGCAAAAGGGAAAGCTGGGAAATATGGAATACAAATACAGAATGACGGCAACTTTGTGTTAACACTAACTTTTTTTTTGTTAAAATTTTAGTTGTATTTTTCTTTCTTTTTTTTCACCTATGATACTAACCAAAACATGTCCCATGCACCAAAAATTGTGATCTTGTCTAATATCACTAGAACTTACCATGTTATGTGTTCAGCTGAATGACGTGAATTTAGCCGGTACGCATTTGAGAGAGAGAGGCTAAGTTTAATGTTGCAGTGATCTAAAGCTGCATCACACACATGTGAAGAAGGCATCCACGCTGGATTTGCAAAGACCAGAATGCGTTCAGCCCCGTGCCCGCGCGTGAACCTTCCTGCTCGTGACCGTGCAGACCTGCCTGGTTTGCTCGTGCCAGGTGAGAGGAGCCCAGGTTTACGGTTACATCCCAGAGCTGCGAAGCGATTCTCGCCGATACACGCACCAGGGGCATCTAAAACATAAATTCCCTCCACACTTGCTCATCAGTAAACGTATTGCCTGAATTATTACTCAGATTAGCTCGGGATCACGTGTCTCGGGGACAGACAAAGCGGATCGATTGTATCACATCAGCTAAGTGCTGTGTACACAGCAGCACCGGTGAAGTCTTTGGAAAAGTCTGCAGAGTATTGTGGTGTTTGGCACAACCGAGGGCACCAAAGCCTGCATCTCGGAATGCCAACATGGGCCTGATTTCACACCTTCAAGCTTTCCCCTAAACAGCTTAAAAGAATTTTGTTAAATAAATATAGCCAGATCCTCCTTTTATAGCATCTGTACTTTAAACTTTGGGTGGGGTGACAGAACCGGAGAAGTTTGTACCTACGACATGTAGGAAATGCAGCACCGTAACTGATATGCCGTCTAACGGGGAACTAATGTAAATCCTTCAGCCAAGGGGAAATATGCTTTGAATGTTTACTTGGAGTGATAAGGCCTCCCGATACATTTTGAACCCGCTCAGCTCTGTAAAGAGTCTTGCCAGCAAAGCCTGCGAGCATTAGTGTAACGAGTGGTCAAAAAAATCTGGACTGCCCGTTCTACTTGCAAGTATAAAATGCATAGCTGGGCAATGTGCTAAATGGAGTCTTTAACTTGGAGACTAATATTTCCTAATGTTTATTTAAGAGCCCACAGTGATGGGAATTGCTGAGTATAGGTATCGTGTTATTCCTATTAATGGGAATGAAGAATAACACAAAAGAAGTTAAGCAATTGTTGAGTTTACTCCAACAGAATCTAATCCAATTTCCATTTTAGCAAGAAGAAACTGAGTTTTGTAATACTCAAGCAGATACACTGCTTTTTAAAGAACTAAATGCAGCTTGCTTTATATTTTAAAATTGCATCAAAAATATAAAATGAAAATATTTAATTTTCAGTTATTTTCCTTAAAACCTTCTAATAAATATTGTTGTTTAAAACATTTTTTTTGTGTTTGGTTTGGTTTTTTTAATGAAAAACATGTAACTTTACTCAGTTACGGCTGAGAGGAATATTGTTTAAATAAAATGCCTGAAACAGAATCTCCTGAGTCAATGGAAAGACTTGCACTGGCTCCCTGGGCATTTGATCAAACTTCCATTCAGAAAACATTTTTCTCCACCAACATACTTAAGCTGTTAAAATTAAAATGCAATTTAAGCAATTACATAAATAAGAGTGACAAATATTTCTTTTCCTAAGTGCAAGCAGGTGTAGAGCACAACCAAGGTTATTCTCCAAGAGCCGCAACCGTTACACACGTGAGCAGCACCGAAAGAGCCCCAGACAAAAGCATCACCACCCTTCAGCGAGATCAGCCCAGTTTACACCCTGTTGTGCAAACAGATCTACAACAGCGTCTGTCCGAACGACGCCAAGTGTTATCACAAGCCGCTGTTAACACAAATACGCGTGTTACTTCGTGAGCACGACACCCAGGAATAAGTAACATCTGTAGGTTTAAATGACAAAGGCGGGATGCTTTACTTTGCATGACTGATCAGTTAGGCAAGTAATTATATTTTAAAGAAATCAGAGCTCATCTACCAACTGGTTTACTTTAGGGCAGGAAGTTTACTGCATACTACTACTATAAAGTAGTAACTTCACTGGAATTACACTGATGTTTTCCAAAAAAATCTGATTCAAATATATAAAGAAGTTGCAGAAAAAAAAATTGTAAACCTTTTAAATGACAGATGCTTTGATCAGCTTGCCACTCATACCTGCAAAACCTAGTCCAACCCTTAAACACTCCGATTTCTGCCTTTGCTGCTAATGCACTGTCCAACTCCAGGTCAGCAGCAAATTATCTCAGTTCTTTATAGCACTTATGAAAATAAAAATTTTCAATATGACACCCTCAGCTACAACAGTTCAGCAGCTAATGTAAAATACCTGCTCTTAAAACATACAGAAGTTAGAGACTCCATTACATGATAATGACAACCTCTCCATTACTGATCTCCAGCTGCTGGATTTTTCTTCTGGTAGTCTCAAATGCTCAATATTTACTCACTTTATCAATACAAAACCTGCAGAATATTGATTACAAAGGTCGTCTTTAGTTAAGCAGAAAGTAAAATCCTCAGCTAATACAAACAGATGCTGATTTACAGCTAAGAATCAGGTCATGGAGTTTTGTTTTGATGGCAATAAAGTCTATTTTTTTTTGTTTCTGATGGTTTCTGCTTGAAACAACTTCTGTATTTACACTGCTGGTATATGGTTTCAAATCTCTTTTGTATATATTTCTTTGATTTTCTCCTGGTTAGTGATGAAATCAAACTGAATACAGACAAAATTAGTATTGAGTAACATAACTGAAAACTAAATTTGTATTTGCCTCTTATACATTTATCTCCCATTAAAGTTATTACTACTTTTTAATATCTTTTTAAAAAATACCTTACAATGATCTTCCTTGAGATTCTTCTACACATATGCACACTTTACCATCAGAAATCACGATAATGCGCAGCTCTAAAGTTGCCCAACATCTGCTACTTTCCACCAGTAAGGCTGCATTTTCTCCTCCCTTCAGCTCGCGCTGGCAGCCTACACCAAAATCCTGCTGGAGACACAGAAAACACTACTGACAGCAACAGCATCACCGCTTCTTTCTCGAGAGCCAGCCGGCACGTTGTGAGGAATGAATGCAATATAACGATGGAAAGGCACGGCACCAAGAGGATTTCAACCCTGTTATTTCGGTATGAGAGAACAACAAACATTGAAATATTTGCTTGGCTTCTTTTAGAACGGCTTTGGTAACAGTAGAAAGGTAAGACAGTTGTGTGTGGCTCATTTTGTATCAAGGCTGTTTCAGAAATATTTCTGAGCAATCTCCGTAGCAATTATTTTTACTGAGCTTAAGAACAATTGCAATTTAGTGCTTTTTCTTTCCCAGATGTAACTGTGTAAAAATTAACTATACCCATTAGCCCAAATGCAGCTTTGTGGGAAACAGATTGGTATAATGACTTTATAAATGACTGAAGGATTTCATTACTGACCTGTACTGAAGGAAATTATGGAGTTTTGAAGAAATCTTTCCAGATTCCCATGGAATGGGCAGGCATTAGCGATACTCCTCTTGGCTGATCTCCGATGAACGGCCACCCCCTCGGAGCACGGCTATGCTGCTATTGATTTACCTTCGCTTCATTGGAAGGTATGAGAATTTGGGTACAAAGTAAGTATGAGGGAAATGAAACAGGTTTTGGTGGTATCAATAAAAGCGCACAGAGTTTCACTGACGTTGGTGTAGTTGCTTTGTATTTCCATCAGTGCAAGGAAGCGTGATTTGGCCCACGTTAACACGAAGGATAGCTCCAGGAACAAACTGACTGTCATGACTCTGGAGTTCATAGGGACAGTGCAATCAACACTAATACTGACCAAGTCATGATGTCAACAGAGAGACNTGGGTGGGCTGGGAGGTCCCTCCCAACCCAAAGCATTCTGGGATTCTATGATTCTTCCAGTAGAAGGAATTTTATCCAAGAATTACGACCCAACTCTTGATAATCTTACTGTACTTGGAAGGAAATCGTGCCAACATGCAAAACTGGCACCAATTATTTCTCACTCTTCACTGACTGAGCCACGTGGTTACCATACTGCAACTGAAAGCCAACAGCTCTGCTCGTACCTCGCTCCCGTCTCTCCCTCAAGTTCTTTTTACCCCGCAAATCTTTAATCAAAACAAAAGAAGAGGAAATGTGAGATCATACGCACACGATGGCCAGTGCAATTAGCATACCCTTGCAACGGGGTCCCTATTCTCTGTAAAGAAAATAATCAATAAAAACGCCATGGGGGCAAGTGTCCGGCACGAGTTAGCTGATTTCCGTGGTTAGACCCTGCCTGCTAAGACACGAGGGGGGCCGTACACCACTAGATGGCAATGCATAGTGAAAAAGAAATAATTTTGATTTTACACACCCTGTGTCGGTGAGGCGTTCTTTGTAACAGCACCAAGAGCATTCCTTCTGCCGTGCTCCACGCATTTCTTGAGAAGGATTACAAATACTGTTTCATGAGACGGTAAGGATTTATTGTAATTTGGGAACTGTATAAATTACTTAAGTGCAAGTATCCAGGGAGAAGGAGCAATAAAATACTCACAGCGGAACCTGCTAGCTATTTGGTAGTTTTGGTCTTCATGAGACAGTTTAAAATAAATCATGCTTTGATTTCTGTGCAGTCCTGTTATTATTATTAGAAGCCCTGGTATCATCTGCAAACCACAAGAACAGGTCTTAAGTAGCAGAGCATATGTTTCACATTTTTCAAAATTCCAAATTTTTGTGATTTTTTTATCACTGCAGTCTACACTATGAACAACCAATTAATTTACTCGCAGTTTTGCAACAAGTGATATAAAGGAAAGACTAATAAAATGCTTACACTATGTTATACAACTAGCTTTTCGAAGTTTTCTATTTTACAGTTAGAATTAGTACTCAGGTTATTTCTATTTTTGTTTTTATAACTGCTGAAAATTTCCTTGGGATTACAGCTACACATGCAAACACGTCAAAAATAACATCTTTTAAACTAAACCCACATTTCCAAAACCATTCAGGGGAATAGAGAAGCATGTCACATTCACTAACTGTTCCCTAAAGGGGATTTTTTTTTAGACTAATTTGTATTTGAAATATCTTTTATTACCTATCATTTTTTTTTGCAGATAGTGCCAGGAATCTCTCCTGAGGGAGTTCTTTCGCAGCGTAAAATACTGCTGCAGGGCACGTATCTCACTTCGGTCTTCTCCACAGCCTTGAACCAACAGCGTAAACAACAGCATCTTAAAGTCTTTCTAAAGACAGCTGTGGGTCTGCAGCAGGAACACGTACGTCCACGGAGAGACTAAGACCTGGAGCACAGCAAGCTCAACACAAAGACTTACCGATTTCAACAGCCTTTCAATTGTTATTGAATACCGCAACCATGATCAGTTACTCCACTGATTTCATTAGCTCTTTGTTTCCAGCCGTCTGAAATGAAAAACGGGGATGATAAGGTGTGTAGGCTGATTTTCTATCGGAGAGTGCAAAATCAAAGCCTCAGGTGGAAGATTTTGAGAGTATCTGGCCTAAATATTCCACCTTATCTAAAGTTGCAGACTGAGGTGGAGCAGGATTTTTCAGCAAGGCCTAAATGCTTTCATCACGTCGGTGAATCTCTTGAAATCTGGTCAAACCCAGTCATTTCCTAGGACACCGGGTACTAACCTGCACCTTCAGACAGTTTGGAT
Organism: Aramus guarauna; assembly: GCA_013400195.1. Taxonomy (NCBI): domain Eukaryota; kingdom Metazoa; phylum Chordata; class Aves; order Gruiformes; family Aramidae; genus Aramus; species Aramus guarauna. The sequence goes on along the minus strand of VXBL01004745.1, from coordinate 172,349 downwards.
TTATTCTCTCACACATCTAAAACTGGGACTTTCCGATGCTTGCAAACCCTAGCAGCATCTTCATTTTAATGGCAGCTTCAGTCAGAAAACCTGGGTCCCAGCATGAGTTTTCTAATGACAACAGTTTCCTTTCAAAACATTCAAAAATTTGCAGAATATTTATCTCTAAAATATATCAACAATAACAACCTATAATCTCCAACTGTCAATCCTTAAAAGACAGACTTTCCATTTTTATGTTGCTTTACAGTAGAACTTGCTCCTCTCCGTTTCGGACAAATCTGTGTATGTTTATGAAGAGCAAATGGTCATGACTAGGCTGCTGGGGGGGGGTAGTATAGACCTCTCAGGACTTAACATCTAGCACAATTTTGGAGGAAAAGGGACTCCCGGAGCTAGATGTCCACCTTATCCATAGTCTTGTAAAAGAGACGGGAATATTTCTTTTTTTTTTTAAGGGGTGTTGGTAAATGGTAATAGAATAGTACTTTGTATAAATATTTTGGGATCTGTTTTCTGAAAATTAACACTTTTCTTCACAAGGAACATAAATTAGTGATTTTGTACCAGGTAGTACAGCTCTAGTTACTAAGAATTCTGTACTTTTGAAAAATAATTGGTAGATATTCCAAGTGCTGACTGGGGATTTGCACAGCACTCATCCCAAGATTAATGGAAAGCACATTGTGAAAACTCCACAAATCACCTGGAAAATGTAGCCTAAGCAGCAAGTAAATACCTGCTAAGGGACAGACTCTCCTTGCTTTTACATAGGGAAATCCATTGGTATTAAGGGCGCTGTTAATCCTAAAGAAGGATAATAAAATCTACTTCGTCTTCCCTCAAATGTGAGAACTTTGAGAACTTTTAAAGCAATTTTTCATTCTCTGAATTTGTTCCCAACATATTATTAGAAGTCTGCAGAAACGTTCAGTGCTGGATAAGTCTTCCCAGCGTATTCAAAGTAACACTGGATGCAATATAAGAAGCGGTTTGGCCTTTTAAGAAAACCATCAGTTCAAAGTATTTTCAGCATAATCCAGGACACTAAATCACTAGTTAAACAGAAACATTTACTGACAGCTTGAGTACAAATGTTTTATTGTGAAGAGCAACGAATATAATGACCAGAGCTGTAGCCTCTTGGTCTGGCTAAACAAGGTGGTGGCGTTGGTGGGTACACGAGATTAAAATCTCATGGCCAGGGCTAAGCTGGCAAGCTGAAAGGAAAACAGGAGGAGTCCTCACCAGGCCTGTTAAAGCTTTAGAAGGGCTTTAATAACTTCTGTTGGAATGGGTCTAACTGAGATAGCCTTAGTTACGCTGAAGAGGGCAAAGTCAGAGTCAGTAAAGCTTTTTCTGAAGTTTAATAAAATGGAAGACTATCAAAGCTGCTCCCAAACTGATAAGCCCTCTCAGAGCTGGCTGAACAAGCCAGCCTTAAAAGCAAAGGTTTCCATGTCCCCCCGGAAATAAATTCTGCAACTGCGACAAATTCAAGCTTGATTTAATCGAGTGCAAACCAGCTTTAATTTTACTAGGTGTAGTGTCCGTGGGAGTGTGAGGGACATGGCCGCAGCCATCCAGGGACCCTCCGGTGTGTGTGCAGCCCACACCAGACCTTCTGCTCCCGCAGTGATGCTGCTCTCGGTACGCAAGTACTCAGGCTGGAATAATCTAGCTACGCGCTCTGCAGCTGCACCCTCGGAGCAGATCCATATCTGAGTTACTATCCTGTTAACCGAAGTGCAAATATTTTCATTAGTTACTGTTTTAGTCTAAAATAAGAAAGCTAATTCTGGGTTCAGTGCTTCTATTTCTCCTCCGCTGTATTCTTTTCATGCTGCAAGCTTCTTTTTGCTCATTACTACTCTTCTACAATAACCTTCTAGTTAATGTTGAGCCTCTTTTCAATGTTTCTTATGAAACATCAAAGCTGACCAGGCAAAAAAAAACCAAACCCGTTATTTCCAAAAACTTTGCAGAACCGTTTCCCTACTAGTTGCATGCAATGTAACACCTCCCCTCACTTGCTGAATACTTGAAGACCTTTGTAGCTCAGTGTCATGGAGGACAGGTTTCAGAATCACTATGAAATCTACCTTTTTGCAGCTAAAATTCTGGAGATTACTATGCATGAAATGGCAGTTCAGTGATTTTGACAGCCTGTCTCCACCCCTCAGTACTTAAAGAAAAAGAACTATTATCACACTACATTGCTGTCTTGGGGGGGGGGTGGTGTGGCGGGAAGAGAGGAAAAAAAAGCCAGTTTATGTGTTGAGACTGGGTTTCCAGGCTGCAAAATCTTTGGTGAGAACTGTTTTAGAAATTCGCCGGTCTTCTGAAGAAGACGACAAGTGCATCCTGGTACCCTGGTGCTCTGTATCTGATGCTAGCAGGTTCTTTCCCTGCAAAAAGTGCCCACAACAGGCTCACAGTAGCTCGCTCATTCTTTGTTAGGCAGAAAGGATACCAAGAGATGTGATAGTGTTATAATTATAGTCAAAGACTCATGGTGGAAACAAGGTACCATTCTGGCTCAGCTGAATTATGCAAGATTACATTACAAATTCAATAACATAAATTGTAAAGAGCAGGGGGGGTTGCCAACAATCTACTTTTATGATTTCAGCTATTCGTTCTCTCTCTAACTTTCAAAATGATCAGCGTAATACTATCTACATACTTACATGGAAGAATAAGTGGCCACCAATCCCTGCAAAACCCCACTGGTGTTCTTATTTCACCAACTTTTATTATTATTGGGACTAGAGTGAAATAACGAATGTTGTAGTTGTGCTAGTCAGAAAAGAAGGACAGGGACAGAGTTTGTAGAGAGGAAAGTAAACCAACTCAGATGAACTTTTGTTTGCACAGCCCCTTTTGTAATTATTTAGTAACAGGGTATTTAGAGGTGCCACTATTACATCTTCAGTATAGTATGTTCTTACATACAGCACACATTGCTACTGGATACTTGCACTGCCTCTTCAATATTGCAAAACTAGATTTCATCTTGCTGTCATTCACTAACAATGAGGAGATATGCGCTGCTTCAATATACTTCATTACTCAATTTTTCAGGAACCAGAGTTGAGAAAAAGTGCAGGACGGCAAGGCATATTTTATTTTATTCACAGGATTATCCGTGTGTGCTGTGTGATGAGGGAGTTGCCATGATTGGCTCACCTTTCTGTTGAAAAAAGTAAATTAGTAAGCAAGAAAGTATGCATTGACTTGTCAGCTTTTACATTAAGGCTGCCTCAGGGTAGCCTTCACTTGCTTGCTTTCCTCTATGTCAGAATTTCTTTTTAATCCACATAGTTTGAGCACTGAAGCATAACCCATTTCTTCCTTAATTGATTCACAGGCTAGAAGTATATTGTTTAAAAGAAAACCTTTAATAGTCCTTTAAGTCTAGGGTTAAATTATATGTTTACGTTTCCAGGCTTTACTGAATGAGCCAAGTCACCCCAGTGAAAATGGGCAAAGCTGAAAAGAGAACAGGAAAACCCATCACAAATGCGGTTTTCTCTCCCAGCTGAAGATTTGCTGTTTTATTTTCTCTCGACTACAAAATACGAACAGATATTAATATCTTTGTCTGAATAAAAGGGCATTAGTAGAAAATGTACTGCAGGATGAAATGTTCTAGATTTTTCAGTAGTATTTACAAGCCATATAAATGCTAGAGTCCCAAAGAATTAAAGGGGATTTCCCAGATGGCACGGCGGCAGTCGTCTCTGCTTAATGCAAGACTTGTACAACTTTTGAGTAGGAATTAAGATTCAGATACATCCCTTAAGGATGTCATTGAAACAACACACACCAGCACTTTATATTAATTACTTTCATTGAAAGGGTGTTTTTAGACTTTTGACTCAGTTTGGATAGGTCCGATATCTGCCTACACCTATTCCCCAAGACATATGGAAAACCACCTAGCAAATATTGGAAGTCTTTAGGTCAGATCCGTTGGCAAGAGGATCCATTCTGAACTCCAAGTTTGCAGGTACTTCGGTTTGCAAGGACACATCTACAAGCACTGGCAAGGCCGCATTTCAGTTCCGCAGACTGCATTGCGAGGTAAGCCTTTCTTGGAGTTCATGTGAAGGCATCCAAAATGCAGAAAAAACGAACAACGTAAAGGACTTGCTTCCACAACTTTTGATTGCAAAGATGTGTGCCTGATACAAGATTCATTTGCAAAGCCAAAAGCTAGTCAAGTAACAGCCAATGTATCTCTACCAACTCGAGATTACAACTCCATTTATTAATTAAAATTTTTTGCTCTAAAAAAAAAAGACAGGTTCTGAAGGAAAACAAACCTCTCCAGCAATCACAGCTGGATCCCAGCTGCTGTCTGTGGCAATCGACTTCACCCGGCCCTTCTTCCACCTGCCCCCGTGGACTTCTTCCCACCTCCCTCTGCTCTAGCCACGTCACTCACGTTCCCAATCAGCTGCAGGTGGCAAGGGTAACTTTTACTTAGTCTTCTTTCAGCACTTTTCTTTGGACCTTTTTTCCAACCTGGAAACTTGCGCATGCTTTAGTCTAGACATGAATACGCTGTCTGTTTTTGCTCCTCAGACAGCATCTTTTCACAGTAACTTCACACATTATAGCTGAAAGTGGAACCTCGATATTTACCATTGGGGGAATGAAGGAAAAACCACCACCACTTTGGCAATCCCAAGTCTCTACTTCCCTGGATACCCTTTACCCAAATTCTGGTGGTGAACAGGGGCCACAGAGACAGCGGCATCTGCCACCAGTGAACGCCACTGTAGAGGAGAAGACATCTTATTGCTGCCGAGCAATTTCCTCAGCAGCCCCAGCGAGGAACTGCTAGCAATCCCTCCCTGACACCAGAAACGAAGGAGGCTGGAATGCTTTCTCTGAGGGACAGCAGTGTCCTGCCGGGACCTGCGGTAGCACAGTCAAAATCCGGAGTCTGAGGTGAACCTGAAGCCCAGAGGTGGAAGGGTGCCTGGGTGCCACCTTTGCACCCTATCTAGGAGGAGGATGGGTGCCTGGGTGCCACCTTTGCACCCTACCCACCACCCACCTTGGTACCATGACTGCTGAAAGACAAGGTTAGCTTCTTCCTACCCTTCTCCTCAGCGTCCTGTAATCCCCACTGAAACAGAACAGCTGTCAACCAAGGTCTTAGTGTACCTGAAAGAAGTTAAAAACAATTACCAAAGATGCTCAGTTTTTTTCATCAGGCTGATTTCTAGGATTTCAGGGTAAGTACATTCCATCCCAAATGTACCGTCTCTGAAAAGCTGCTGAATTCCTCCTTCAAGCCTCGCTCTGTTCATCGCTCAGTACCCAGCTTGTGCCTCAAGCCCAGGCCACATTACTACTCACGGTTCATGAGCGCTAATACAGATTTTGTTTGAAAAGCCACACGTTAGCAAACCACAGTTATTTGCAAGCCTGGCCCAGGGCTAGTGTCAGACATCAACACATAAGCAGCACAGATATTTTATTTAATTAAGTCATGCCATCTGGGCCAACAATGAAGGCACTCATACTTCGCCTTTGCTTTCAGACTGCGTAGTGCTCTGATCCCCCCAAAATTGTTCTAAAAGCCAAATCTCTGTGGAGTTTAAAGAACACTTTCAGCTGCTACTTGCATTAGGCTGAATTTCTGCTGCAACATACTCAGGATTTTTCCTATCCTAATAAAGTGAGTGACCAGAGTCAGATTTATGTGCCTTAGTTTCATCTGAATGCTGCATCTACCAAGCAGGAAGTTACTAATGAGCAACTAAAAGAACTGTGCTATATATAGTATGTGTGTATGCTACCACGTAGGCACCAACTTCATTCCGCCAAAGGTTTTTGCTATGAAAAACAAAGGTAGCACCAAACAGCCAGGCGTTAGGAGAAGGAGAGCTCCTACCTGTGCTCCGTAGGCTTTCCAGACCTGCAGCATTATGATTCCCCTCTGTAGACCCTCCCTACAAAGATGCTCCTTTCTACCAAATCCAAGGTTTTCTAACACACCCACAATGAACAGAAACCAAACCAAAATACTGTGTGACAAATATGAGCTCAGGTCTTCAGAAATGAGAAATGCTTAAATGCTCTAAGTTTCCTGACTTAGTTTTGAGGGTCAAAGAAATACAGAAAGAAAAAAACCTGTATAACGCAGCGCCAGCGTTGTGCTACGGTCCTAACCTCATCCCCAAACACAGCGTGCACCTCGATCACGTGTTAAATAGCTTTGAGCAGACCAAGCAGTTTAACTCTAAAAAGTTACAGATACCTACAGGGTTTGTGAACACTCATCACGCCAAACAAAATTAAAACCCAAAGGACACAAAATCCTGGTGCCTGGGCACTTATGGACTGTTCAGGTTACTCTCGACTGTCCTTTACTCAGACTGCGGCATTTCCACCCTGTTTATGGGGAATTTACGGACCCTTCTCGGTGACGGGAGGTGTGGGTAACACCAACCACCACGCTTACCCAGCGTCATGACATCTGATTGCCGTGTGACTCACAAATGTTTAAAATTAATGACACTATTTCAATAACTTTACTGAACTATTTTAGTGAAGTTTAATAACTTTAGCTGAAACGCAGAGTTGAGTCAGGTATGTAATTAAGTCACTGTGCATTCCCTCAAAATGTGTTGCCCTTACTCTTTACTTGATACAGAGAGGATTTTATCATGTGAATCAAGTTAAATAGGAACCAAAGTATTTTGCTGAACTAAGGCCTAAGGCCATGGAAAAGTAATTTTTGCTTACTGTACTAAACATCATAAGGTAATACTTAGGATATGTATAATATTCAGCTTTTAAAAGTTCTAGAAAGACACGTTCACCAAATTTTTGTGAGGTAAGAAAGTAGGAAACGCAAGCTAAGACCAAAGTACCACTATGTCACTTTCTAACTGCTGGATCTGCGGGAAGTTACTCAAGCCTTTGCGCTTCCTAGTTACAATTTACATCTGACTAAATTAAACAATTAATTTATATATTTTAGCACCAAAAAAAAAATCCCATCTCCATGTTAGTAAAAACAAAAACCAACCCGTATATCCTGGGAAATAGCATCACAGAGCATTTTCAAGGGAAAGAGTATTTTTACATTCCTATTTTCCAAGTTTCTGTATTTAGCAATGCTGGGCAGAAAGTCAAACATTTCCTTTTTACTGCAGCAGATGCGAACTGCTGAAACTTCTCACGCTCCTGCTACCATCTTACATTAAGAGAGCAAGACTAAGTACTCCTAAGCACTGCCGAAATATCTGCGTTACAGACGTGAACAACAGATGGACACTTCAGTTAAGGACTTCTTAGTACCACCAGCAACGAGCAGTCAAGGTTCAAGGACACCTGCAAATTAATTTCTTTAGCACCGAGCTTACTCTGGGCTACCACGGGCTGCCTTTTACTCTTTGATGATGGCACTTCCTATGCACAAACAGTTTTAATGGATCCAAACGAAGTCTAACAGAGGTCACTACGAAGTATTTCACTAATGTACTTGATGGTCGTCATCTTTGCTTCCAAAAATACAGTCATAGTGTTTTAACATAGCTGGTTTATGTAGTAATGAACTTAGGAATATCAAGCAGTAATGAAGATACTGTACAGAACAGCAAAACATTCGGGGGAAATTAAAGTATTGGAACGCGTTTTAGCGTGTCAGTTGATAAATCAAACAGAAAGGCCGGCATTGTGATTAGTAATCGGTTGGAAAAAAAGGAATAGAATCACTTAAGGCAAAGCATTCAGAAAGTGTTCAAAATAAGGCATTTCAAGAACCGCTAATAACATTCTAGATATTTCAGAAAATATTTAAGAGGATACGAATATTCTTACAAAGTGTAAAATTCACATTGGTTTGTTAAGGACTGAAAAATCGACTTCCAACTTACCTACTCAAATTTAACCTAAAATTATTAGACCAGTGAGTTCTATGTGTAAGTTAAGTACAGGTTTGTTTTTTTTTAAAAAAAAAAAAAAAAGAAAATTTGGACTGCTAAGTAAGCACAGGCTTGGGGAAAAAAATGAAGTTGGGAGTATTAGGAAATAGCATATTTGGGTAAATAGGAACTGTCCATATTTACACATGGCATGACTGGGAATGAAACCAAAGCAGTCCTCCTCTAGCGTATATCACAAAGAACTCATATATATGATATATAAAGCCACTATTGCAAAAGTCATTTATTGGATGTGCAAGGTGATTCACAGTTGCAGCTCCCAAGTTGGAGAAACTTCTAAAAGACTGAATACAAAGAACAAGTCTCGGTGGAGTTCAATTTTCCCAATTTAAAAAGAATTTTGAAGACCTTAAATGTACCTCGAAGGTACTGCCTGTCCCTGCTTGCCTGTCCCAAATAGCTCACTGGCGCGGGAAGCAGTCCTTTTTTTGCCAGGGAACAATGGACTCAGAAGCTGGTCGGCTGGAAGACTCCGTTATAGACACAGAAGATAAAGCAAAAAGCAATGGCCAGAAACCAGAAGGAAATTTTCAGCAACAACGCAGGAAAACATTTCAAGAAAGGACAACAGATAGGCAGGGAAAGGACTGTTATGCTAGCAATGCACGAGTGTCATTAGTGACACTGAAAGCCATCAGTAAAAAAATCCTGCTAAGATACAAGGGGGAATACTGGGGCAATGTACATCTTTTGTACAGCTTTCACAATCATGCTTTAGAAAGTATAGCTACCTTACAGGGGATACTGACCATTTATCTTTTTGAGGTGCAGCGTGCAAAGATTGCCAGAATTTTATTCAATTTATAAATTGAAAAGTAGTAGGAGTAATTGACATCAGAATGGCAATTTCTTCAAAGCATCCAAATTCAGTTGAGTTACATTGGTCATCCAAAAAAGAGTCTGTGTAAGCATGTAGAAACTGAAGAAAGTTAAAGCATGCGGAGCTGAAAAGCAGACTGGACATGGGCAGAAAGATGAAGTCACCTGGCAAGAATATCATAATCCTTCCTTTGTCCTAATGCAGCAAAAGGACATAATCCTAGACGGAAGTCCGTCCTATTTGAATTAAGCATGTTCTTAACGACAGTGAGATTTAAAAACGTGCCTTAGATGCTTTGCCGATTGGGATTAACATGTTTGAAAGTGTAAAGCAATAGCTTCACGGTGACAAAGGTTCAGTCTTTCTGCCTGCCTTAGACTTTTTTTGGCACCTGCGACTGCTTTCTTTGGACTACGGCATGATATCTACACACATTTTGAGCTTTCCCTCATTCCCAGGTTTTATCCGTTTCAGTAAGAGGACGCACGCAGGGTAAAACTTCACGTGTGAGCTTGGAGCATTAAACCCGGTCCACAATTAACAAGATCTCGACCAAACATGAAAAAGAATAATGTTCTTGCTGCTTAAAAGATCTTGATAAGGATGCCTCAATTCTACGGCCCTTGTCAAAACAGCTCATGCCGGAATTTGTAGTTCCTACGCTTACTGCTCTAAGGACAATTTCTAGGCTTTATCTTTCTGAAACAGATAAACGATGAAAAGGAAGGGAACTCTAGGAAGAAAAAGCTACTGCAATTATGCCTCTTCATGCAAAAAAATAGGCACAAAAGTCTGTAGATGCAAGTCAAGCCAAAAGCTCAGTGTCAATTCTTCACCCTCTAGCTCCAATATTAAAACATGTCACTTCATAAAATTTCAAGACTCTGATAACTGACTCATAGCAATTGAACATCAACTTATTTTTTTCCTTTTTGGCCTATAAATTCTCCAGTGTTTAACATTTACTACAATAAGGAGTATCCCTTTTAAATAAGCTTTTATGAAGAAAATAAAATGACCCTGTTGTAAACATAAATGTGGTTTTCATATTTTTGTTGATTGTGAAGTGGTATCAGCTCTTGGTTGAATTTGTAATCTAAACACTCTTCAATTTCAAAAAGTTATTTAAAGTCACTGAGCACATGCATGCACAGACATTAAACATATATACGTGTCCCTGGGTGTATTTATACCCTATATCCAAACTACATAAGTACCTACGTATGCGTGTACAGAGATATTTTAGGTACCTATCACCACTGTGCCTCGGCACTCCCATGAAAACACGACGAAACTCCTATTGACGGGAACCGATCGAGATTTCAGCCCAACGACTTTTAGGCTGGGGCTTCCAAGCAGGTGTCCGGATTGTCGAAAGGCCCTGTGCTGTTATATGGGCCAAAACCAGGATGCAGGGTCAAAACATGCCAAAGGTTAAGAATCGCAGTTTAATGCTATTTAATTCCAGCAAAATTATGTCAGCCTGCCTTTAAAATAGACTTTTCTTAAATTTTCCTCCTGCTGTTTCACCTGATTGGATTAATCTATTTTCCACTCAATGGTATGAAATAGCTGTGTGACAAAGTGAAAAAGAAATCCCAAACAGAATATAAAATTAAGTATAAATTATTTGAAAGTATGTTACTGCAAAGGATAAAAACACATAATTCTATCAACGAAAAGGGTTGACTGTCAAAAATTCAACACACAAAGTACATATGAAATATACAATCTGGTTTTTTTCATGTTTGAAAAATTACATTAATCCTTTTAGTGAATTTTTTTAACGTGTGGAGTACATTAGTCTGGATTAACGGATGGTGTTTATCATACTTTGTATTGTGGTTTCAGGAAATAGTCTGGCAATGCTAGGTTTCTACAAATGGATTTAAAATTAATCAACATCTATTTATGAGAAAGTTTAAACCATTATTAATACACTGTAAATACAGATCTCCTTAGAGCTGACCCCAAGTGTCTACCATCTGCTCAACTGTTGTAATCACATTTTTAAAGAGCATGGTCATACATAATGATTCTTCTCAGGAAAGAGCATCCTTAAGTACATCAGCAAAATTTTAAATTCCACTTGTGTAATGCAATAATTTCCTACTGCCTTTTGCTAAGGAAAAAAGCATATGGTGGTGACTAAAAGCCAATCAAGCAATCCTTGATTTGTTTTCAGTGCTGCATGCATGATGAAGGACTTTTTATTTATTTTTAGAAAAAGCAAGCAAAAACTATAGCTCTCATAACTTTTTTTTTTTTTTTAAATTAAATGTAAGTATTCTCACTGGCTTAACTAAAGCAGTCTGGGTGTTAATATAGGCACAGATAATAGTAATTCCAAATACAAATGTTGTGGTAACTTCAGATATATTATATGCATGAATTAAAGCACAGTTTTAGCAAAGCCAGCTGAACCAAACAATTTAATTTGTAGTAGTCCACAAAATCCTTCCTAATCCTGCCATCGTTCCAAGTTAATAAACAAGGTGCAAGGCATTGGTTTGCAGCTAATCTGTTGGAAACAGGGCCAGCACATCCCATAGGCCCATTACTTACACACCCAGGACAAGCGATGCTATCCATTTAAGACACTTAACTTCTTTTTACGGGATAAGGGGAGGAAGAACGTGCCCCAGGTCGGCCTCGTGTTTCCACAGCCCTTGTCAGCACCCAGACCAGCTCAGGGACCACCGCAACGCGGTGTTGAAGAGGACCTCACGCCCTGCTGCTCGCCACACCAACCTCTCCAACAGGGAAGCGGTTTCGGGGCTTCCGCGGGAAAGCCGGGCACTGTTTCACATGAAGCCATCTTCATGCCATGCCCCTCCTGCGTGTGCTTCTCAGCGTTAAATCCCTCTGTAAGCTACTGAAGCAGAGAAACCCTACTTGTCGGGGGACAAAGGAAAGATACATAAATCAAATTTTCTAAATCTTAATATGTATTTTGCCCCCTAACATGCATTTTTTTCAGCTAACTCATAGTCAAGGTCAGGCTTTAATGCCTGAAAAACATAAATCACTGACAATAATGTCAATATTGATTCACTGTTGGCTTGTTTAACAAGAACCACCTACAAGGAAGTTTCCTTTTTGTTTTCTGTTTTGATAGTGTGTTCTACAACAGGCTCACGGTGCACAGCCAAGACTATATTAACATAATTCAGTAATTTTAATCATCACTTTTCCTGTGAAATGAGCAGCAAATGCAACCAAGGCATATACCAGCAAGCTACTGTGAAGGGTCAGTCTCCTGTTCCCTGGTGGAACTGCATAATTCATTCACAGACCGGTTTTTGTGGACCCGATTGTCAGCAAATGTGAACTTTACTGGCCAAATGGTATTTCAGTGATTTATCCCAGATGAAATCTTGGGGTTTTGCAAGAACTAACTTTTAACTAACTTTGGAAGAGACTGTTGGAATATCTGTAGTACTGGACTATCATTTTGGAAGTATGTTAAAAAAAAAAGCAAGACACAAACAGAGGGACAACTTCTATCTCCCACTCCTGTCTTAAAAACCTTCTATATTTATAAATCTGGTGTGGAAATGCTGTTTCATGATTTTAGACCTGAAATTAAGTCCCAGAATCTAAGACAGAATCATAAGCGCTCTTTCTGGGCTCCAGTTAAGATTTTTGGGCTGCTTGCAGCCCTCGCAGGCTGTGGGGATCCATGGAGCTCGGTTGCAATATATTGTTTGTTCTTGATTAAGAAAACTGAGAACAAAGGCTGTACCTCCCCACCATCCCACCAGTAATCAGCTCTCCCTTGGAAATTTCTGGAGCGTTTTGGCGGTTTTTTTTTTTAAATCTAACACATTGTTGAGCTGTCGAGTCAAGGAATTACCATTCCAGCTAAAGTGTGCAACTTCAAAAAATAATTTCATTTTTGTATTTTAAAATATTTTTCTTGGAAGTAAATTATGTATAAGGTTTACTCAACACTGTGACCCACATATAGAAGCCACATTTTGTATGGTACTTCTATTGATAGTCAACAGTCTTATGGATAAATGGAATGACTACCACTAAATCAATAGATAAATTATTCCTGATTTAATATGTTAAATTTTCTTCAAATGCTATTGGAACTAAATATGTCTACAATTCTCCCAGTTAAAACAAACGAACAAACAAAAAACCACCAAGTTTCAATGACTCAATTTGTAGTAAGATACAGAGTTTTTCAGCTTTAAGTAAACAGCCAGGAGATCCAGAAAATCATTCTGCTGGGATGATGCTTTTATAACACGAAATATTTTTATTGTCATTGCAGCTCTGCAGAGTTTGCTGAGCTTGCTTCAAATTGGGGTGCCAAACCATGTTGGTGGATATGCCAGGCTTGCTTTCACGTGTCCAAAGGGACTCCTCAGTTCCCCCAAAATAGTCCACAATTTCCCAGAGGACATGGAGAAGAAATTTTACAAACTATGAAATGGCCTGGTGAGTTTTTCACTGCACGAACAAATGACTTCAAGTAAAAACACCTGTGAGTATGCAAGTCACCAATGAAACCTCAAAATCATTGCTTTGAAATTAATTGGACATCTTGAATGCATGGGAGGACATTTAACAATGCACATTCATTCCAGGCTCTCAGGTCCGCTACTATTGTAGCTTGTGAAGAAATTGTTAGGCTTAAAATCGATGCTATCTGCAATGACAGGGCTTGTGTTTCTGGTTTGTAGCTTAGCGGTATTCAGTGGAATTCAACTGGCAGGGAAAACAGATGGGGATGGACACAACTTGAGCAAAGCCCTCTGAAACGCTACCAGCAGTCTGCGATTATGCTATTACTGCAGCTGATGACTCCAGTAATGGCTGGAGCAGCCTTTACTTCCCAGGTTACTTCCAGAACAGTAATCAAGGACTCATTTTCAGCCATGAAGGAAATCCAAATGAATTACTCTTTCACAATGGGCACAAATTTATGTCTGTGGAATCTGATGAATTTCCAAATGAGGGAATTATTAGTTACAGACATTCTCCTGTCTATTAGCATCAAGGCAATGGATGAAGAATATGTTTTAGCAAGACTTTGAAAGCTCCTTTGCAAGTTGCTATCCTACAAAGCAAGCCGTTGGCAGCAATTTGCTTAGCCTTCTTTGTAAACATAAGAGAAATTTGCCCAGAAGTCAAATCCAGACTATACAGACAAATTTCTGGTCACCTAGAAATCCGCCAGACTGGTACAGTAAAGATAAGGGAGAAAACGTGCAAGACAATGTTGCAAAAATAAGCCAAAGGCATGTTGGTGCACTGCATGGGTGATGCCGTTGCGCAACATTGCGCTGTGTTTCTTGCAATTCTATACTTACTAAAATCAAAATATTGATCCCCACCACTGTGCAACAGAAATAGGCTTTCTGTGTAGTGATGTCAGAGGAGAAAACAGACAGTATTTTCCACTTGTCCACTCAAAGGCTAGGTTTGCGATTCTCAGTTGAATTTGGCAATGCCAGGTCTTTGTTTACTCTGTGTTTTGGCAGTGAAATAAAAACGTACAATGTTTCTATGCCATCTGTATCCATACAGCCATATGATAATTGACAAAATCTGAAAAGGGGTAAGATCTCGGTTGCCTTCCTCTGCATTGCTGTTCTTAGCACCCTACCAAATCACTTGGAGAACATTCGGTTGCAAAGGTGCCAGGTTTGCACAAAAAGATCCAGACATGCTCTGCAGAGGACAGAAAATTCTGTCCACATAAGGGCCCTAGCATCTACTATCTACATACAGAAAAATTTTTGTTCAATGGACACTTTCCATTAAAACGTGTGGCTACTGTAATTATTTATATTTATTTGTTATTTATTCATATTCATTTATTATTCATAAATTTAACCAATTACATTAATTTCTTAGTACTTATTGCAGTGGATTCATATATTCATCATTGATGTAACTATATTAATTGCACTATTCCATTTAGTATTAAAAGAAAGGAATACAAACATGCTTTTACAGACATACTTATTTATGCCCCCTGCTTTTCTTGCAGGATCTTTTCTTTGTTATTCACAGGTACACAGATATTCTCAATTTAGTGCAGGTTATAAATTACTTCAGACTGTTCAATGTCTTTTCACACTCCTACGAGGATCACAGTACAACGCTCATTTTTAAGAAAACATAAAAGAAATATAGGACCATTAATCAAGGATTAAAATTTGAATCTATTGAAATTTTCAGAGACACCTGCCCTCCTGAACTATTTCTAGAAATAGATCACCAGCTTTTACCTCCAACTACATATAATATGCTTCGGAATAGCCAAAAACCTCTTGCCAAAGGAATGTACATAATTTGACTTTTATAAGAATAAGGACCCTTATGAAAGAAATACGCCAAAGAAATCTATTTGGGATTGACCCCTGTGTTTGCTCACGGGTTCCTATTTGTTCGCAGACCTCTTGCGGACGCCTCCAGCCTGTGGTGGGTGTAAACCTCTGTCCAAAAGCAACGAGCAAAACCAACATGGCAAAGCGAAGCTCACCTGCTCTTGCTGCATCGTCCCTGCCAAAGTCACCCTGCGAGCAGGACGTTAACTCTCCAGCCGTCATTCAGCAGCCTGTTGGCATTTCTTCCCTTGCACTGACACCACCGCCTGCTTTTACCTTCACAAGGAGCCTGCTCGGAAGCTCTTGCTTTTTCTGCGCTTTTGCAGGGCAGCTTTCTACAACAGAATGCACAGGGAAAGAATCCAATGAAAATCCTGGGGATGAGCTGAAGTGTCCAATTTCTTTAATTGTTTTTAGTAGATCAGTTGCTAAACCCACAGTTAGGTTTCCCGTGGCAAGTATAAAACACGCTGTTCACATTTTCAGATTCCCTGATTCTATTAGTTGTCACTCTCATCATTAAATATATTGGAGATCTCTCTACCTAATGTATAGTTCCTTGTAATTTATTATTGTATTTATACATAATTTCTGGTATTACTTATTATATTATATATCAGATTTTCTAATGATCTAACAACAATTATCAGCTTATGTAATTATCTGACACGTGGGAAATACTTAGCCAAGTTTGTTACCTTTATCAAAAAATGAACGCTACAAAAATTACAGCTGTGTAAGAGTGGGTTTATTTGGGACCAATTTACAGACACATTTGCAGACTGACGCTGGCTAACACAAAATACCCTTTTTAACAGCACTGCTGACTGCTGAGCTGGTCAGGAAGAATGCTAGACAGGTTTCATCTGGATGTGGTCTGATAATGAAGGGCTTTGCTTTTGTTTGCTGAAAAATGTAAAGAGAAATTATTTTCCTTGCCTTTGAGAAAAGTATTATTGATGGTGGCAGATTACTTGGTTTCACAAAGCCTATCTGAACATCTCACAGTTTGCTTTTTAATTAGCACAGTTAAGAAATTAAACAAACCAGTCTTTACTGTATTGTTACTTGCTGTTGTTCAAAATCTGGTTAGACCTAGAAAACATTCTGGAAAACTTTAATCTGAATACATCTTCCTGACAACATTTCTCTTTGCCAGTACTCACCAAATTGCCCACATGAATTTCTCTTATTCTTCATCTTCAGAAACTGGGTAAAGAAACCACTTTTCAATGGAAATTTCTGGGCTGTGATTGCTCACTGGCACTTAGCAGTGAGTGAATATTGCACACCTCAATGAGTTTTTTTTTAGCTAATAACAAATCTTTAAAATTCACAACTTCAAGGAGAAAAAAAATATTTTCATCCATATATTTAGCTTGCTTTGTGTAGTTATGCTCAGACAATTCTCACCACAACCACTTTGCAGTTGGATAACACAACGCACCGTGCCAGGAATCCAAGGTGCTCCACCATAACAAATTTTGCAGCGAAACCACAATAATTTTTAGGATCGATATCGTGGGGAATTGCTCATTGCTCTTGAAGACAGCAGAGTTGGATAGCAAGCTTGCCTAGCAGGAGATGGGTGCTGCCCTGCATCTTGAAGCACCAAGTGCCGTTTCGGAAGGGATAGTGCCCACACAGAGACCCGAGGGGACATCACAAGTATACACCAGGCTGAAGGGTTAATGGCAAGGGCAGAGAGCAAACACAGGCTTGACTGATGGGTGAAAGAACTTGATAGCGTAACTGAGGCTGAAAAGAGACAGTTCTTTGGTCGGGAGCTGTTATTTTCTGCCAGGTTTGCTTTGATAGTGAAGGAGGGCATCAACCACCTTCACATGCATCCTTAATCCCAGCTAGGCATGAAATCAGGGCACAGAACAACCTGTACTGGTATCACATTCACAGTTATGTGGCCGTAACTTAACAAAAAAAAAACCCAAAAACAAAATAAACAAAAAACCCCCCATCCAACCCTGTCAAATTGCAAGCACTGAGCAAGCTCTTCCAAGACCATTTTCTTTCTTGTCACATCAAGGAAGATGTAAACCTCATTATCTTTGAGCAATTAAGCTCCCCATGTAAAGACGGCAGTAATTACTTCCTCTCACACCATTTCAAGCAACGGACATGACCTAGTGGGTAAAAAGGTAATTCCTGTGTGTAATAAATACTGAATCACATAAACTGCGTGTTAAACACAGATTCCTGCAATCGCAATCATTTCAGAAATTCTCACTCTAGAATGTCGCTGTAGTTACACCATCTCAGGCAGCAGAGCTCCTGATAACAGCTCCTGAGTTAACATCATATGAACAAAGTAATTACAATTAAAACGCAGATGCCAACTTTCCCATTGTGATTCACAGAAGAAATTCTGGGATCAGGAGAGTGAAAGTGTAAAATTAGGTCCTTAAGAAACCTCTCCCTTACTCAACTTTATTTACCCAGGATTGCATTTAACAGTCACGGAAGACTGAAAATCAACGATGCAGAAAGCACTTGGTAATTTATTTTGTAAAAATCTTCTTAACAGTTTTTGGAAGCCACAGCTGGATATCCAGCAGACATTAAATGGAAGTTGTACTTTATGACATGACTCTGTAAAGTTAGGAAGGACTGAATTATAAAAAAAATAAGCTACAGGACATTTAAAAATTTCTTTAACCATCACATGTTGATTCAGACTTATTTTTCTGAAATGCTTTCAAGTGTAATATTCAATATGTCACTATGAAATGCACTGCTTCTTTCTTCAAAGAAGTCATTTATTTATCTAAGATTTCTGCATTTATGTACATGATTTATCATGCACTGCACAGATGAAAGAATTCCACACCCCTTTCCCGTACCAGATGTACTTGGTTCCAATAATTACTATTTCAGGCTAGTTACTTTTTTCCATTTGTTTTGCTTAGGATAAATGAAAACACAGAGTATGGTGGAATATTCGGCCTGCCGAATCAAGCATTTATTTACCAAATACAACACAGAAGGTGTTAACACATAAGAAGAAGCTTTGTACGCATGCATCAAAAGCAAGAATTTAACATTTCGATGGGTAGCTATTCCTCAAAGCATTGCTTGAAAACAAACTGCACCCACCTGCAGGTTTAAAATGAGAAATGAAACCATTTGGGAAGAAACCCAAATGTATTTATTACAATTTTACATAGGTGTTCACATAAAAATATTACCTGGAATACATTATTCTTGTGGGAGACGTATGAAATTTGTATGTTCATGGCAACATACCGCCATTGACATTAAATATAGCAGGGGCCGAGGGGGTTAATGTATTCCGTCTTTCCTTCGGGAGGCCTGGGTTCAAATTTAGTTCAAGTCACAAGTGAAAATGAGTTTGGTGGTCTCGAAGCAAAACACATTTGTCCGTATGCTACAAAACCACCGCGTAATTTGGCACACGCCTGCTCCATTGAATGTTTTTGCTCCAAAGAGCAGAGCTGAGCTCGCTGGAATGCTGCAGGTCAGCTCTGCGGCGTGCCGGCGGGAGGACGTGGGAAAACATTAGTGCTCACCCTGCTCCTCCAGTAGATCTCGTAGGGGTACCAGGCTCACGCATCGCATCCGTCGCACCACGGATCGCTACCCGATTGATTAGCGAGAAAATAAATCGCCATTTTATAGGCGAAATACGGAATGCGTTTTGCTTTTTGTAGGATTCTGCTTGCTTTCAGAAGGTTTGGGAAATGTTTTGGCAGCTGAAATGCTCAGGTTTTGCAGAATATCTTTGAAAAGGAATTCTAAAAATGTATTAAAAATAATCAAAAGGTGACGCTCTGACTGCAGTGTTTTCACTTGAGCTTTTTCATTAATTCCAATGAGCTCAGGATTTCATTGAGGTCATTTTGCCACATTTTCCACGCAGAGTCTTTATTACTCCAAATTGACACAAGATATAACAAGGAAGGAGAAAAGTAGTCATTTTTCGTTTAAAAAAGCAAGAAACGGCCATAGAGTATGTATTAAAAAGAACAATTATTGTAACGATATTAAGTTATATCCCTATTGAAAATACATTTCTTTAAAAATCCCAGTACCCAACTTAAATACTGGGTAAGTGGACAAGATCAAAGAATTTTTCTTCCTTGTCACACACTAGCTACATTTGAAATATCAGGTAATATCAGATGGAATTACCAAAAAGTAGTTCCTTCTCCTGCAATTCAGGAATATATTGAAATTCTTCAAAGAAATGATGTAAAGGTTGAACAAAAGGACAGCACTGAGTTCTTTTGAAATATTTCACTCTTGAAAATTCTGCTCTTGGACACAGAGCGTGGAGCAGCCGGGGAGGCATTTGTCTTCCCTGAAGAACAAACAGACATAACTTCTCCTGCGGCCTTCAGCGGCACATTTACATGACGCGCAGCAAGTGACCAAAAAAGACAAACTTCCAAAGGCTTTCCCTACCCTTCACCAGTCTTCATTCTTTCTCTCCACTATCAGAATGGTGCAAAACTGGAAAAATTAGCCAAACAATTGAAGGCTTTTTGGTGATTTTTTCCAGTGACTGGCACAAGCGACATGAGCAGTGCCTCTACAGCAGGATGCTTTCCACTTCTCTCTGAGGCGGCTGGCTACTCTCACCTGCCTCCAGCCCTCCTAAATATTTGTTTCTGCAAATATTTGTTCATTTGAATTTCACTCCCAAAAAACTTGCAAGAAAGCAAAGCTTTCAGCCAGAATGTGTTTGAGCAATTGCATCAGAAACTGCCTGTATTTATAGCGAGGGAAACGTGACACATATTTTACTAGTGTAAGACTCACTCTCACCTTGTCGGGACCACGGCGATGTCGGCTAGGCTTGCTTGATCACCGAACAAAACTGTGCCTACCTCTGTGGGGTTTCTGGGCTTCAGGGGAAGGTGTAAGAGCAGGATCTTATAGCTCGCACTTTAAATCCAAATATAAACCAAGGAGAACAAGAAAGGTTTTGGTATCTTTCCTTATCCCAAAGCCAATTACAGAATTTTCTATGGCAGCTGAGGTTGCATCTTGGTGGGTTTGAGCATTTACCGTGGAAGTTTAGATTTAAATATACGAAAGTGTATAAATAATGAGTTTACTGCAAACAATGGAAAGAAAACACAAGAACCTGAAAAACAGCACTAGGTAAAGAAATAAATTGCTATGTAATATCCCAATTCTAATATTTACATTAGCTATTTCGACTCTATCTGAAGGTATTGTTTAGTTGAGGAAGAGGTAAAGGAAATTGATAAAAATACTCAAAACAGTTGCTATTCGCTTCAATTTTTAGGACTTGGCAAACAAGTTTATCTTAGATATTAACTGAAGAGCACGTGAGGTTGCCTGCAAAATCTAATGAGACTTAAAAGTGATCTGGAGTCTATAAAGCAATAAGAAAATCTCTGTCATTTCCCAGGGAGAGACTTGGATGCTGTCTAGTTCCACATGCCATAATTTTTGGGAAAATATTTTTTTGCAAATGGTGGGAAGTCAGTAGTTACAGTTACTGCTTACTGTTGACATTAGGTGACTGTTCGTATGCCCAGAATACCACCTACCTCAGCTAAATGGTATCTTTATGAAATTAACAGAATGCGGTTACAACATGGCTATAAGAAAAAATATTAATGTCAAATTTTGGATTATAATTGGAAAACTAACCTTTGGAAAATATGTTACCACTGCAGTCCTGAAGTGTACTGTAAAATGACAGCTTTAAGATCTAGAAGAATGACTGTATTATGCAGTTTAGAAAACACAGCAAAATAAAAATAATTATACTCTTTACGCTTCACTAGAATTCTAAATTAAAAAAACCTTGAAGCTTTCTATGGCTTTCCTCCTGTGAAGTAATTCACATTATTTTCTGTCTTCCAACTTTTTGGAAGTGTCTGTCAAACACTTTAAAATACTTTCAGTAAACTAGATTTTTTTCGTCATTACATGGGCAATCTTTATAGGCGATTGTGACAGGTATTGTAAATAAAGGTTTTCCTAGAAACGGCTCACAGCAATATTACTTAACAGCATGTACATGATATTTGTTGTTGTTAAACAGCTACATTTGATTGAAAACCCTGAAATACAAACATCCCAAAATGCCTCACAACAGAAAATTTTGAGAATCTTCTACAAGACTGACTTCGATATTTTACAGTTTCTCTTGGCTACATTTCTCCTAAGACATCTGCCACTCTTAAATTTTAATCAGTGTTACATGTATTTTCAGTTGCTTTTACTCCATTGCTTTCCTCCCCAGGTCAGTACTTATTAATGTATGTATTACTGTATGCATATACAGCTTTATTAGCATTTATTAACCATTAGACTAGTCTTGCATCATTAAGTTCAATGGCATTTTTCCAATAAAGACTCAAAGACGCATAGAAAAAAGTCAACCTGTCAGTATTTTTTTCTTGATGAACTAATCACAAATATACAGTATCTGAGTTTTTTCCTGAGATGTGAAAGGTGAATTATAGTATTGTTTCTCACTAGATACATAAAAATCTCACTTCCACAGAAAACTTTTGGCCAGTAAATTAGTAAATAGATTTCTACATAGATAAGTACAATTATATTGCAATTGTATTTAATGTGGCTGTGCTAAATTACCATCTAAAGGAGAATACAGAACTCAAAAGCACTTAGCCTAATATTTACTTCTAAGACAACATCTGGTTTATTCGCAGTACAGAAAAAAATAGAGAATTAGAAATATTGCATCTGCCCCAACATGAATACGGAACACCTCAATGGGCAAATAACCCCGGTTGTGTCAGGGAAGCTGGCAAAACTTTTCCAAAACTTAAGCCAGATACAAGGATTACCAAACTCAAGCAAGAGTTTGTGCCAAAAATAAAATTTAAAACCTCCAGAATTCGGGGGGGGCAAAAAAAAAATTCTTATACGTATACCACTTTTTGTTTCAACACAACATCTTAAGTCTAACCTTATTGAATTTAAAAACAAAAAGAAAAAATTTAAAATAATCTAAGCATGTTTTTTTTTTTTTTGAACTAAGGGTTCTGGAGTAGTTTGTTTCTAGTTTTTTTGGGTTTGTTTTTCATTGTGCTGAGAAAACAAAATAGATTTCATTTGATAGTGACTCAGAATGATCCAAACTTTTGGGCTTGGCCAGGGAAATTAAAAGAATAAAGTATTCACACATCTCTATTTTAGATACAGCTGGTGTAAACTAACAAGTCGGAGCTAAGGCTGAATTGCAGAAAGATGAGTGAGAACCTTCTGGACAATCCCACAGCGGTTTTTTCACCACCTTCTTTTGACAACCATGTAATAAAACATGGAAACTGGTGCTTCTTGATGCATGGCAACCAATCATGGCCAAAACCTCTAGAGTTTGCTGTACATAATAAAGGTAATCCACTGGAAAAAAAAAACCCACAACATTTCTTACGTCCTAGGAGGTAACAATGCAATAGCAAAACAAGTTGTTTTTCACAGTTTTATGTTAATCATTACTGTTCAATTTGGAATACATCCGTGCTCTATCATCCATCCCATCTCCTCAGGGCTTTATATTGCATTTCGCTACAAAACGACCTCCGCTCTGGTTACCTGCAGAACAATCTCTCCTAGCTTCCCGTCTTAGCCGAGCAGCTATTTTTCTCTCTTTCTTTTAATTAAAATTTTCATGTCAGTAGCATGTATTAAATCAAGTTCCATTACAAGCCCAACTTTCAAAAGTGCATTTTTTTAAGCAGCTCATATTTTGTCAAGCCTAATTGCTTTAGTTCTAGGCAATATTAGTTGCAGAACAGCCAGTAATAACCTTTAGTCCTGGCAAATTTTCTCTCTACAAGAACTCAATCACATAACATAAACAGCTATAAAAGGAGGCTTTTTAAAGCTTTATTCATAATGTGTAGCACATGCATGTGGCAATGTATATCAGATCACAACACTGAATGAAATATGAGATTTATCCATGATGTAAGTTATGCCAACATATAGTAAGTTGACAGCATTAATTTGAATTCAGTTATATTAGAAAGGAGAGGGGAAAAAATGACATGCTGCTTTATTAGTGCAGGCTTTCTCAATTTACTATTAAAAATCGTGTCTTGGTTCCTGAATGTACTTGATCGTGGCACAATGCTTGGTGATGCAACTCAGAGTAGACAAGACATACCCAGCTGTTGGCAGCAGAGAATCAAGGTGGTCCATAGGAAGAAATGCACGCTCAGGATTCATGGCAAGGAAGCCAGATTTTACCCTTTGCTGTCGTACAGCAGTAAAAAGAAAGCTCTAAGGACTGAAAAATCAGAAGAACGAGAACTTAGGATGGCCCCCGGGCCAGCACATGCCCACGGGCTGACAGAGCCCCGGCCTCAGACACATACCTGAGAGCATTCCCGAGATCCACAGGCAATGGAAAAGCCACATGTTGGCCATCCCCGACTGGCTGCGTATCCCACAGTGCAGTCTGGATTATTCTCAAAAGCCCGTGTGTAATTTATGGGGTGTATTTACAAAATGTCTTTAGCTTAAGCCACTGAGTTGGTTAATCCCCAGAGATGAGGATACAGTCTTCAATATGGCAAATATACTGCAAGGATGTAACACCAATTTATTTAACACTTAATCTAGTATATTTTAAGCCAATCTATTAGAGGAATATGCCTCGCAGGCAGTTTTCAGCCTAACTGGTGGTCAGTAAGAAAGAAGGTCTTCTCAAACCCTCCACCACCACACTCCCCTCTTCTAAAAGACGGCACAGTAACAGAGGGTGTATTTATTCCATTCTGTAATTTCACTGCTTTTAGGTTTATTCACATAATGAGTTACAAAAAAAGAGAACCAGAGCAGAATAAACTGAAGCGTTGCAGTGCACGAGGATATTATTTTGAGAGCAGTAAGGTAAATATGAAGCAAGTCACCCAGAGTTTAAAACAGAAAGAAGGCTGATAAGGAGTTATTTTTCGTAGTCCCATATAGTACAACTCACCTAAGAGCAGTATAGAGTAAAGAATCCGAAAGACGGTGATAGAACTTTCTTTGCGATTTATAAACTTCTCTAAATCAAAAATATACCATTAATTTCATGAGGGTTAGCTGCAGAGAGGTACCCAAAGTGAAAAACTACATCACAAGTTTGAATACAAGAAGGCCGAGATCCTCAAGAAACAGAATCTTCTGCAGGGCTGTCACTTATTTCACCAAGAAGTTTGCATAGTTCAAGCCAAGTTTTTCTAAAAGGTAATACAATCCTTTTTCAAAGGATCCATTGCCAAGTGCAATTATTTGTGAGCATTTCAGAAGTTCATAGAAACATTAGGCACACAAATACAATTTGAGAAGTTTTAGGAAGTCCAAATTCATTAGGGAAGGCTGATCACAACTGAAAAGCAATTTGTGACTATGTCCAGCCCATTTATGAGTGGTTTGCAACCTCTGGAATGAAATGTTTTCTTTAGTAGTTACAAAAACTGGTCAGCACTCGGTATCTTGTTTGTTCTATAAATACTGTACAATTATTTACATATAAGAAAAATATTATTACATAATTAAAAAAAGTTAAATATCCAGATTATTTTCAAAATTAAATACCACTTTGGCCTTATTCTTAGTGCATAATTTTTCTACTTGAAAAAGTGTATAGCACCTGATTCTGTTTCTATCTTATGAAGATTTAGGAATTGAATGTATGACTAAGGGACTTAGTAAAAAACTGAACTTCCAGCATGTTAAATCTTAGAAGTAGGTACCTCTATAAATCCTTGCTGGATAATGGCATTAATGGTATTACAAAACGGATAACATTGATATGTGTGGTTAAAACATTTTTTCTTCTAAACTGGATCAAATCCTCAAAGCTTTCTGAACTAACCTTCAGCTGCTTCACTAGACTTTCTCCTCACAGCTGGAACCGGAATGCGAAACCAGGCATGCGCAAGTATCACCTACTTGTGGCAGAGCCATGTGCAATTTGGTAATGTTATTATTTTTGGCACATTCAAATATAAAAGTGCAAACCTACCAAAGAAGATCACTAATCCAAGATAAGTATCAGACAATTACAAACACTGCTTTCTGAAGCACGATATAATAAAATAAACAACATTTCCAAACAGCATGCCAGGTTTTCATGAACTTGCTGTATCAAAAAAAAGTATTTTTGGACTCATTCTTGAGCAAATCATGGCTACGCAGATGGATTGTCCGGTGCAAAGCCCCGCTGCTGTCCCAGGAGAGCTGCACCCATTCATCCCTGCCTGCCATACTGTATATTCCATGGCTCTCCAACGAGAATATAGTACGTAGAGTAACCCAGTAATTGCAATAGCTCTTTCATAAGAATACCATTGAAGGAGCTGTAAAGACAGAAAACAGATACAGAACAGGCTTTAAAAATATTTTTGCTTCAAATAAGCCTTTTTAACATGCAAGTGGTATTCACACAGAACAGAGATATCAAGAAACAAAAAATTTTTCTCTGGAAATATTCCTAAGGAGTTATCATAGAGAGGGAGTTCATTAAATTTCACCTCTCTATTAAGGACTTCATTTCTGTTTGTCAGCTGTTATTTTTATTTGTAATTATTTCTGGTTTAGAAAGCCACAGAAAAGGTCATTTTAAGATGTATACACAACTAAATATTCATACCATTCTGTTAAAAAAGCCAGTATCTCCTTAAAATGTAGTTGTATACTACCTAACTATACTCATTTCCTGAAGAAGAATGTCCATAGGTTTAGGATTAGTTTGCATACCAGATAACGGGACCCAACAGACTTCAAAACTATAAAAAAAGAGGTAGCTTTATTTGTGTTATTTACATTGCATACTGGCTTAACCTGTAATTACAGAGAAGTTTTCTTTAGCAGAGACCGCAGCAAGCGGAAACCACACTGAGTTGTGCCAAGAAAACTGCTGCCTACTCCAGTTAATTACCAAATGTGTTTCTCCGAAAGAATTTTATCTTCAAGACTAATTTTCACATTAGCAACTTGGCCTTTTTCTGATACATCGCCTGCGTTACCGTCCTAATACACGCCCTAAGTGCCTACGAGCCAAGGACATGCACAATGGAAGCAAAAGCAGAAGTTTTGTCATTTTGGACTTTCTTAAACCAACATTACTGACTCCTTAGGTTCTTCTTCACAAGCCCTGTAAAGCCACCTGGATTTGGTGCACTGGAAATGGAGCAGGTTATTGCAGAATTCCTGTCAGTTCGGTGTTTGGAGTGTGATACTGGCATTGAGTTAGACATGACCGCCAGAACTTTTCAAATATATTTTACATTCGCCCATGAATGCTGAGGGTAATATCCCCGGCCGGTAGAAAATGTAGCTTCATTCAAACTGCTGACATTGGCTAAGTAATTCCAACCCTGCGGACCACCTATTGATTTACTACGCGTTTTATAGCCATAGATGGCCTACAACATTTGCATATATGTCCCAAAAAATTCCAGGAAAGCTTAACATAAAAACAAAGGGTGATTTTTTGCATGGCATAAATGGCTACTGGTCATTCAGCTCCTAAAGAAAGCTTGAAAATTCTCCCCTCCACATTAATTTTCATCTGCACATTAACAAAAAACATTAATATGAGACTAGATCAGCTAATGAACCCCAGACACACAAACATTTTCATAGCAAAATAAACTGATCTGGTTCCTCAGAGCTGTCAAGGACTGAGAACTCAATAGGACCAAGCGCTTCACTACTAAATCAAACATCAACATAAAAGATGGCATCAGGCACATCCTATTTCTGTTTATAATTCACATGTGGCATTTTCACTATATTCTAACATAATAAAAGACCTAAAATGCTACAATCTGCACTTACAAGGCCACCAAATTAATTCCTCTCCATTCCTTCTCCTCACTACAGTCTCCACTGCTCAGATTTTACGGGTTTTCTCACCTTTTTTTAACTCGATACCTTCTTTACTGTACTACTGCATCTGAAAATCAGAAACATATTTTTCTACTTTGTCACATGATTAGAATTTTTAGAAACTCTACAAGGAAGGGACTGGATTTTGAGTGCCTCCTTTCCTAATTTTCCTAACGGCAAGTTTATTGCTGTTAGAAGTTCCAGTTATTAGCAGGAACATCAAAGATGTCACACTTAGAGGTATTACTCAGAATCTTACATCATGTATCATCATCATGTACCACTAACTCAAAAAACAATTGCCATTACTTCTGTAGCAATCAATGCAAAGACAAAATGTTTAAAAGGAATAATTTAAAAACCTGTCTTCCACTAGAAAACACGTTCATATGTGGCATTACGGAAGCCAATTGTTCAACCATTTCCTATACATACCACTGCAATCCCCCTGACCTTGACTGTCACTTATTAACAAGCCCCATGCAAACCAACTCCTCTGCTTACTAAAAGGGCAAAAATTACTAAGGCAGTCCCATCAAGAAAATAACTACGAAAACAGGGGTTTATTCAATACTAGATATTAATAAAAATCTAAAAATATTCTATTCCATTCCATTCCATTCCATTCCATTCCATTCCATTCCATTCCATTCCATTCTATTCTATTCTATTCCATTCCATTCCATTCCATTCCATTCCATTCCATTCCATCCTATCTTATTAGTCATTATGACTGTACCTGTAAAACAACAAATTATCACTGCCTGTGTGTTATGTGTGTAGTTCCCAAATTCCCTTCAACTGGTAAGAAAAAGGTTTTCTTATCAATTTTTCATGCAGGTTTTTCTTGAAAGAATAGTCTCACAGGCTGTTTTTAAGTGCTCATCATGTCTGGAACAAAACAGAATAAAGCTGAAGAGCTATGCATTTCTATTGCCCAATAACCTTCACTTTCAAATTAGAAAGGCCCTGCTTAATTAAGGAATGAACTAAACCTCACACAGCTCACATTGTGTCTTTGCTGTTTTTACTATTAAAAAAAAAGTTTGCAAGTTAATAATGAATAGAATTAGCAGACACTATCTCTTTATCCATAGACCATTAACAAAGCTGGAAGCTCCTGATCTTACAAAACTTCCTATATTTTTGTTTTCAGGTAGAGATCTTGAATGAAGCTGATGTTTATCTCTTTGGAAAATGTCTACAAATTCAGCTGGATATGCCAACAAATTTAGGCCTCCGCTGCCCAATTTTCAACGCTGTACGTGCTCTGCACTTTCAGTACTAGGCTGCTCACGAAATGGCCAGGTACCGCGGGAGGACCCTGTCCTTGGAAGTACTTACTGCATGATGCCAGAACAGCCCAGAACGACTGGGCTGAACTGACGCTTGAATGACTTTTCTAGAAACTGGAGCTCTGATAAGGAAGAAGCATACTAAAGAAGAAAAGCAAAGTTGAGAGCAAGAAAGACCTGAAAGAAAAAACGGAAGAAGCTGCAAATAGCTAGAGATAAACCCGGAAAGCAAGAAAAATGTATTAGCAGACACTGAAGATGTTCCAATACTGCAAAACTGGAATTCAGATCCAGGTTTGGATGTTAAAAAGCCCCAGAAGTACTTGGATCTGGATACGTATCGTAATTGTTTTCTTATTTTCCTTTTTATAACGTATCAGAAAAGGGTCAGATATTTTATACAACCACATAAACTAATGTGGGTGCAGTACAGCGAACTAAGTGTGCAAGCGCATATTTAATCCTATTAACTGCATAGAGAATTTACAATAATAGTAAAATCGTTTGCTGTATTATGGATGAGATTAGGCATGCTTACTACAACCAAATCCTATGTTATTCTATTTCTAAAACTGAGATCTAATTTTGATTTAGTTTTCTAAAATCAACAAACTATTCACACGGACTAATGCACCAGCCTGCTTGCAAGTTCCAAATCTTACCCTGTAAACTTTTGCAGGCACATGAACCAGACTTTAAATGCACCTGGACACTACTATGGAAATACAGAAATAAATAGCAGAAGCAGTGGGAAAACCTATCCTGACGGAAGAAAAATGTTAGATCCAGAAGGGAATGCAGCTAGCAGATACAATTGCAATAACTACAAGTGAAATGGTTCTATAAGTAGGTATCATACGGAAAACAAATTAGCAGAACTTGAAAACATCTGGAATAGATATCAACATAAAGCTCAACAATGCATTTGAAAAGCAAACAAAATTCCTGCAGAAATATCATGGAAATAAAAGCCTGGAAGCAATACTTAAGTACTGAATCATGGAGGCCTCAATTCAGTTAATATAAAGGATTTGTTATTTTTATGTCATTGTCATTATCAGTTTGCTCTATGTATTTTGTTTAATAAAGTGATACATGAAATCAGTTGACACACTGGTACTGAAACATGAAAGACTAAGAAAAAGAAAGATCTTGATTAAACTAGTTTACTTTTACTATGTTTTTTCAATATTTTACCTGCTAAGTCTACACATGTCATTTTAGCAATAGTATAAATAGAGGGGAAAAAAACCCAAACAACCCCCTTTCCAGAATGAACTGCACTTACTGGAAAGATATTCAGCTGAAATGTGAAAAACAGGCTACATCTTAAGATTCAGAAAATGCAGAATATGGCATTGTTCTATACCAGATGTTTTAAATATACAAGAAAATAGCCAGTTTGGGGTTAATTTAAATGTCTTTTTACATTGATTCATATTTTTCATAATGCAGAATACAACATTTTTTCTTAGTACATAAACATCCATCTATTTCTGCAGTTGGAACATAAGGATTTCAGTACCAACTGCATTACCAGGGCACTACTTTAAATCTATTAACCATTTTGAAAAGCCAGAAAATCCCCTTACATCACCACCGCTTCCCAGACACGTTTCTGAGTAACTTCTTTACCTTTTCCTCCCTTGATTGCCCTGGTTGCTGAAGGGTCTGTTCCTTGTCCGGTTCCCCACCTCAAGGGGACAGACTCTTTCCTTCCGCGAGTCTGAAGGATGTTAGCTGGTCCTTCCTCACTCCGGACCCAACAAAGCCTCCCACAGATAAACAGACAGACCTTCCTCCTCATTTCCTTCTCGCTTTACTAGTCTTTGTCTTGAAAGAAGTATTTATTTCGTAGGCATGTTTAAAACCACAGAGAAGTTGCTTTTTATTGCCTCTACAATTCCACTACTTGAAATTACACCGCTTTTCTCCTTCATCACAGAAAAATAACTTTATATGGTTATAAAGATCATGCCTATCTTGAGCAAGCCAGCAATTCCACTGACCTCAAAAACACAATGCCAGGCATGAACTGAGAGTCTGCAGAATCAGGACCTTATAGTAAGGCCGTAACGACTCTGCTTTTCCTCGCTGGGCAGAGCAGGGAGAGACCAGGAAAACAGGACTGCCCACCACAGTCACCTCCTCTTCCCCATCTGGATCTTCTGCCTGGACACATCTTCCAGTAATGCGCCTCACTCTGTTATCTCAGTCATTCTGAGCTTTACGAAAACTAACTTTACAATGAAACAAGCAGGTTCTATTTTAGTTATTACAAATAATAGGAGTAATTCTTTTCATTTAGGAAACAGAAAATCCAGAATGTATCTTCATTTAGACTGCGCAACCATCTTTTCTTTCCATCCTAATTTTTATTGCGTATTACATTTAGTCGAAGCAAACCATTTCTTCCATAATCACTCTTTTTTCAACAGTATCCAAGTCTGAAGTACAGTTCTATACTAGAAAATGCTAATTTAAAAGAGGTGCCGCCTTATTAAACAGTTTGCCGCCATTTTAAAATTCAGATCAGGATTACCTATTGGCAGCAACTGGCACACTCAGAACATGCAATTTCAACCAACAGAGGTGTTAACAAAACCTGGAGCTGAAAGATTAATTATCAGTGATGAAAAAGATTTCAGACTGACCATAATTTTGGCTAAGTTTGTAAAGGTGGCAGTAAGAAGTAAAATAACTGAAGTAATACCATAGGTGGTTTAACTAACAATTTATAAGAATTAATAAACAATAATTAGACGTTATGCTTAGACGCATCTAGTATGCTGTAAAGTTATAGCACACTGAGGGATGGTATTATAGACAAAGTTAACAGGTAGTATTGTTATTACCTTGTTGTACTCTACAAAGATTGATTTGTAGGTGTCTTAACAAAAGATCAACCATTAACTTTTATAAATAAGTCATATTAACTTAATGTACAGGTTGACAAAAATTGTTAGGGTTGGGTTTTTTTAAAACAAAGATTTTTCAGTAGAAGTAACGGGCAATGACCACAGCTTTCCATATTGACATTTTATAGTAAAACTCAATTCAAACTATACAGCAGTTAGTATTTATGAAACACAAAGAAATGATGAAAAACAGCTATGGAAGAGCAAAAAAAAGAGAAAGATCTCCAAAACAACTTTAAATCTTCTTTTACTTTATTGCCTTTTCAAGTACCTGGGTTGTCTTTTGAGGTTTTTTTGGTAATTTCTGCTCTACTGATGTTTGTGCTACTTCAAGTGACTTTCTATCCTGCAGTAATGAAGCTGCAACGTTGAAGCTGCACAACAGTGGTTTGGACCTGAACTCCAGAATCTTCAGAGTAATTTGGCACTGCCTCAGAGCTTTTTCAGTGTTTCATTTAACATGGCTTGGCATTTTCATCAACTGTTGTCTCCATCACTACCGAATTGGTCCCACAATTTGAAATGGACTACTTGCTCTTTGGAGTATGTCACAATTCCAAGCAATTTAACATTAAACCAGAGGCTAATTATAGTTTCTAGCTCGGTGAGATAGCCAAAGTGTTTGTAACAGAGCGCATGACAAATTACCCATTTCACGGACCCAGTGAACAAGCTGCCGCAGCAGAGAAGTACTTTCAGGTGAAACAAGATCTTTGGCAAAGCGGGAAGCAAGGCCGCTGCTATCTCCCTCTATTTTCCTAACACTAAATTAAGCTCATAAAACTAAGATTATGGCACCGTACTTGGTATGAGGAGATTTTTCAGTAGTTCCAAGCTCTTTTAGCAATTGCTATTAAAAAACTGGCTCCAAATAGTCATTGTTCTTTGTTTAAACTACTGTTTACTGACCAGATGTTTTCTGCAGGTACGATTGCATCTGGCACGAAAAGCATCCAGCTAATGTTCTTCAGCGAGGGAAAACACATGCACTGCAGTCTGCTCTAACCACAAGAGGCTTAGTTTTCATTAAAGCTGGGTTTACTCTAACTGAGTAACTTTTGGGGAGTGCAAAGATGCAAAGCAGAGGATGTACTAGACAAGAAGCTCATGGAAACAATGGCTCTGTGTAATCTTCAAATTGTTCATTGCTAAAAAATATTATTGTGTCAAATCTCTGGCTATTCTTTACCAAGAAATAGATATTTGAGAGACAAGAATTACAGCTGAATTAGGATCAGTAAAAAATCAGCCCGCTAATTGCACTTGGCCTCCCTGAGACATAGGTGCAAGAGAACAGAGTCCAATTTCTCTGCAAAAACCCTTTTACTTCTGTTCCTTCTTTATTTTGGTTTCAGATGACAGACACTACTAATTCAGTGAAGGAGTGACCCCTAGACCCTGTTTCTTCTCCCCAGGGGAGCTCCAATCAGTCAGATTTTTCTCTGCCTTCCTTGCTACCAATGTATTTCATCTGGTTTCCCTAATTTTTTTCTGCTAATTCCCATTTCCTTCATAATCACAGGCTTTTATGTGACTTGCTGGCCAAGCGATTTTCAGGGGAGCTGTAATTGCCACAGGTCTTAAACATTAACCTTGCCAGGTGTCAGGGCTGGGACTGCTTGCGCATTTGATTAATGATACTAGAGCAAAAAAATTGGTTTTTAATTGACTGTCGTGTTTTTCTTCTTGTTCAAGTGCTCCTGAAAAAGTCAGATGATCTGGAACAAAGGTTTCTTGGGAAAAAACACCTGAGATGGCATGCTGAAATACAAGAAATACAAGCTAACGTAATGAAAAGTAGAAGGTCTCAGAAGCCTGAGATGTATTGACTATTTACATGTGCAGAAATCTCAGCAAGTCTGAAGCGTTTCCAGTTTTGTCACCCGGGATGGATGTTACACCACAGGGAGCGGAGACACAACCAACTTTATATCATATCTCTCTCTCATAGAAATAAGCACACAAAAAAATGAAGGCAACCTGGGTATCATTCATGAACATAAACGGTGCTTTCATTCAGCTGGGGAAAGCCACACAACAAGGCTCACCATCACAGAAGGACAAGGAACTCCTATTTCCCAGCTTGCCATCAAGGCATCAGTTTACATGCTGGGAGTTCAGCACACACACGGCTGAGCTCTCAAGTTGCAGACATTTTTTTTTGAGCCAATAGACAGCAAGATCCATATACCTGTTGTTCTTTTTAGCACTTTTAAGATCAACAAATATATTTTGATGAGCTGTTCAAGATGAGTTTTTTCCCTCCTTGGAAAGCAGAAGCTGCTGAGGATCCATCGCTTATGAAAAAGTAGCTTTAAGAACTTTCCCGAAGCCATCACTTGTAAACAAAATACAACGTTTAAACACACACGTCTCCACAAGCTACTGCTTGACTCGCATTACTTAACAGAAGTTGCTAGAGTTGGATGCAAGTGAATGTATCAAGACAATCTTCAGGCAAACACAGAAAAAGTAATCACCCAAAAGAGTGCTTTAAATCTATTCATTATTAAAATTCTGTTAAACTGTGTTTGCACCTTCTTTTTCTTTGTCAGTTAAACATGTGGGATATTTCTCCTAAATTCCACTGTCCTGAGTGAAACAGGGGTGGAGGAAAATAAGCGCAGGTAACTGTCCCGTAGCCTCGGAGCACACTCTTTTAGGTATCTCACCTCTGTTACGTCCGCTGAAGCCTGTCCCAGACTGGGGTGCTTTTATTAGACACAGTACATTCAGCAAAAGTAGGCTCGAGTTAGCTCAACTATTTAATGGTATAAGCTGATTTAAATCAGTTGAAGTGATGCTCTCTTGAAATTTCCTATTTCAGCACAGCAGCCTTTGTATTTTAAGTGCTTTAATGACATCTTACAATGCCCGTGACTTCAAGAAGCACTAGTCCAGCTCCTACTCTGATCTTCAGGGCTGAAAATTCATTTTTCTCACAGACTGGTATTGGTGTATATATAGAGAGAGCTCAGTTTTGCTAGTAGGCTACAAACACTCAGGATAATTCTATAACATATTTAAGATTCTCATTTAGTTGTACTCACAAATACTTACTCCACTGTTAACTTCTAGCTTTTCAAAATGCAATTTCTTCAAAATCCCTCTTATTGTAAAATTGCCCTCCGGGAGACAGAAATCATTCATGGTGTATGAAAACAAACAAACAAAAAAAAAAAAAAACAAGCCAAAAACTAGCTGAAAAACAGAGGGGCTAGAATGGAAGCCGAAACTCTATTTCTTAACAATAGCAAACACTGCAAGTGATCATTATAATAAGTGTTTGTTTGAGATATAGTTATTATATATTGCCTAAATATTTAAGTTAGCCAAACCTCTGATCAACTGAAACAAAACCTACTCTGGCCAAGGAGCTGGAGCTAAACTGTTAGGGGGAATGTGAAGCTGGCATCAGCACTGAAGCAGGAGCAGAGGTGGTGTGAGGCACACAAAACCACAAAAAGTGATCTCATGTCTTTAAACTGTCCAAAGAATCATAATAATAAAGTTCTAGATGAGTGTTGAGGGGACACATGCCATTTCAATGAAAAAAGTAATAATTTTAAATGACATTTTGAAACATTCCATGGAAATGTATTTGAAATGTAATATGGGGACTCCAATAAAGAATATGCTTTTAATACATTACAGATTATATGTGATCATCAGTTTAAGACTTCCCCTCAACAAGCAAGATAATTCAAGTAGACATCTAGTCTGTCTATACAGTTTGTATTGCCATCCTTTCAAATGCAAACTCTGATGTTTCTTCATGGCTGGAGAAATACAGAGAAGGTATGGTTTTAATTTTTCAAACTCCTTTGCAAATAAGCTTAAACATTTTACAGTTAAAAGGACAGAATTTACATTTGCTGTGTCTGGTCAGTTTTAAAACGGTCTCTGTTATGAATCATGTTCACTTTTAAAGTTCATTTAACTTGGCTTATGGTTTACTTTAAAAAAAATGTTATGCATCATTTGGAGCTGCACTCCTAGCCACTATTAGTAATAATAAAGGCGTGCAGGTTCCATCTGATGGCCCTTGTATAAACTTGGATTTCCATAGGAAAAAACAAACAGGATCCACACAGACAGTAATAAATCCCCCAGGCTTGTGCCGTTATTGATGCCAGGAGTGTTAATCAAGGTACAGCCATTACAGATCTTTCTGCCGCCTTAATGGAGTATCTGCGTGGATGGTATTAGGGACAAAAAAGTAATAAATCCCATTAACCGGAAATGCAGTGGGATTTTTTTTGCTTTTAATCCTAATAAGCAAACATGCCTTTATGGTGAGATGAAGTCACAGAATAACTTTAGTGGGTCTTAAAGACTCTCAGCATCTTCTGGTACTGAGCTCTTTCAGGCTGGTCTTAGTTTTGCAGCTCCTGTGCTACTCACAGGTTACCTAAAATGGTCAGGTAAGAGAATCACACCCAGAAAGAGAAGAAATACAATACTGTAAGATAATTTGTTTTCAGGGTAGATTAAGCTCCTTCCATTAACAGAGACAGCTTCACATGGTGGTGTCACCTCACCACATCCCTTTTTCTCTCTCTGAAAGTTATCCCAAATTGCGATGCTTCCCATCAGGCTAAATCACCTATTTATTTTTGAAGCCTCTACACTACTCCACTCAGACTATGCCGACATTGCACCCCCAAAATCTTCCCCCACTACTCTTTTTTTTTTTTTAAATAAACAATATAAACAATAATATAAAAGCCAGTGGACTTGCTGACCATGCCAAAGGAGTCAAAGGAGACAAAGAAACCATGGTATTAGCACCTTCAGTGCTCCAATAAACACAAAATAAGCTTCTGCAGAAGTCAGATATAGAAAACAGGGAACAGAGGGATCCAGAACTCAGATTGAACACACACCTTCATCTTACAACTCCAATTAATGTCCTTTTCCCCTGAGCACTATGTATTTCAAAGGAAAAAGAGAAGAAAAAAACCCATGTGTTCGTCCACGAACCCTTGTAGTGATGCAAGCTCTTGCCTTCCATTCAGCCATGTTCACTGACATTTTTGACACAAGAAAACCAGTTTTTTTATAATTACATTTGTTTCACAAATACAATAAAATGTCCTTTCAAAAAGCCACCACGTGAAATCTAAACATGGATGTAATGAATAACAAAAATCACTTTTGAACACTGCAGCTTATAAACTCAAAGAATAAGCTATGTTTTCCTGATGCTTTCCTGATGCCCAATTTGATATGGTATGCAGAGCCAGTTTTTTCTGGCTACTATTATGTTCTTAGCCTCTGTTCTTCCATCTCCTGTCCATCACTGATGGATAAAGAGATCTTTCCCTCACAGATATTAGAGGAAGATTTCCCCACACTCCCCACTCTCTTCATGAGAAATTTCTCCACTCTTTAGAGCTCTCAACATGCACATTTACCTGTCATTGAGCAGATGTTTAATCCAATTAATTAAGTCCATCCTCCAAATCTAAGAGTCCAGTAAATAGTTCCGTTAGACAGAAAAGCAGATGGTAAAAAAAGTTCACCTAAGAATGTCAGTGGAAATCAGATCACTGACACAGGGAGTAGTCATGAAAGCCCATGGTCTACTCCCTGAAACAGATGGACCATGAAGTCTCTTAAGAGACATCAGGCTCCTCCAAGCCAACATGACTGAACCTACAATGATCAACCAGGTCTTGGAGCACCATGAAAAGACAAATCTCTATGGTCTCACAAAGAGCATTGGTACGGTTTAAGAATCGCAAAAAAGTAGCCTGAGGTTTGTGACCTACCCATTAAACTTTACAGATATGTACCACTGAACATTTCTGTAACAAAAGCCTGAGTGCTAACGTGCCAGTACCAACCTGGTGAGCTTCTGGTAGCTGCTGAGAACTGAGACAGCCACTTGCTGTAGAGCTGCTCTTTGCCTTTCAGGCTGAGTTGCCTGCACTAGCTTGCTAACAGTGCCGGTGGTCTCTCAAGCCAAAAAAAACCAAAATGAAGCTACAAGAAAAGTCCATCCACAAGTATGTAGCTGATTTATCTTCTTCCCCCTCATTTAGTCACAGTGTCTCAGCTGCTGGCAGTGGCTACAACTGTTGGATAATGGTGCTGGCTTGTATGAACCATCCTAGCTTGAGTCCAACCTCCAATGCTGTAACCCCCCTCCCCAAACCCTCTGGCTTCTAGAAGCTGCACTAAGAAAAAGCTCAGGGGACACAAAGCCCAGCTCTACTATGGATCTCTGCCCAGACCCAGATGCTGAGTAGCTATTTAGACCAAAAAAAAAAAACAAACCAAAACCAAAAAAACCACCAAAACCCCACCAGGGTTATGTGCATGGAGGAGAGTGGGCTAAACCCAACCATGCAGATGTACTTATTTCAAGAGTTATCACTCAGCAAGTCTGTGCTCTAAAGCATAATCAAAGAGGAAAAAAAAAAAAAAAAAAAAAAAAGAAAACCTCAACTCCACACATGGCCAGTGCTAAAGTGCGAAGTATTTCTTTGGTGCCACAATGGTATTTAACAGCAGCACAAATGTTTATCTCAATATTGCCTTTAAAACCAAAGGTATTCACGCACGCTGGAAAACAAACCAGGGAACAGGCAAGGCAATGCAATTAGCTTCATTTACCACGTACAGCAAGGAAGCTTGCCAGGCCTGCCTGAGAAATCCAGAGCTTTAATGGGAATGACCAGCAGTCACCTAATAGAAGTAGGTAATGGCTAATGAATAATCTATTCCACGCATTTAGGACTTCTTTCCATCTCAAAACTGTCTATGAACACATTATATACCATCCAATAACTTCTAGAGCAGTTTCTTGAAAGCTTTCACATCCAAAATACATTAGTCAGATGTGCATAACCCTCGGAATTCTTTATTGTACCACACTAAAAACAATAAGCTCAACAATTTTGCAGCAACAAAAAGCTGACTTATTAAAGATTCCTATTTTGTTGAATGGTGACACCTCATTGACTAGAATATTCTCAGAAAGCAGAGTAAGCAGGGGTTCTACTAAATGTTACTTACACATTTCCCTCTGTCATTCTGGAGACAACTCCAGTTCACTGTTTGCCCCATCTAGAAATCGATTAACATGCTAAAGGAAGCCCTTTTTCTTCTGTTTCTGGGACCAGTGCTGCCAGAGGAATTCACAAGAATAAGGAGCCAGTGGTGCACCTGCACCAGCCGCTGACTCGGTGCTCAGGGACATGCCTCAGGGACGTGCCTCTTGGGTGAGCCAAAAGGAACATCACTCTGAGGAGCCTCATCTCTTCAGCAAGGAGGAGTATTTACTTTGGAGCAAAGGAGGGTGAGCTCACCCAGAAACACGGCGATGCTCTCAGCAATCATGGTGACTGCGTTCCTGTTCCTTATTCAGAAGGAAAAGGTCAGTGATTCCAGTCCTAGCTTTGAAATGCAGAAAGCAGGTTGGTACTAACCCAGCCTAACCAAGGACTACAAGCAGCTCACTCCAAGTAGCACCCTGGAGAAACGGAGAGCAGTAGTCAGATAAGGATCTTCTTGATATTGGTGCCCAAAATGTTGTCTCAACTGGACAAGTATAGCCCCAATGTATTTGTAGAGTCTGCGGCATGCTCATAGTATAGCTGAGTTGAAAGGTATGCTATATATTTAACATACCAATAGCAAAAGTAAAGATGCCAACATTACTTGCGTGCAGCTGACATACCACATAGACTTTGGATATGAAAATGGCGACTTGATACTCCTTATGTATTTTAAACAGACACATTCTAAGCTGCAGCTCTTACCATTTCCAATCCCCTGTTTATGTCAATATATAAGTAGAAGTGAAAGTAAGATTATAGTAAAATCAAAATAAATATTGCAAACTTGAGAGATCAGAGATGTACATGCATAAACAAGCTACTGAAATGTAGAGCGTACCACAGATGGGCCCCGGGGATTTGCAATCGGTTGTCGAAAGCGGGATCAAATACAGCACAATGCCGGCTAGCGGCACAGGTGTCATGTCAAGATCTGGCGAGCTTTTCCCACCCGCCGCAGCACCAAGCCACTTCATAGAGAGGATAACTCAGACCACGAGCTAGCAAGCAGGTGCTTTCACGATGAAGCGGTTAAGTTGCGCTTCATCCCAAACGCATTCTTTGTTGTCAACAGCAGAGCTGTCAGTGGTGTTCAAAATGCATTTGGGAATTCAATGAACACATGTAATCTTGGACATGCAAGCTGTTCCTACCCTCTCAACGCAAGGCAGTGCCACCGGACTCCCCTCTGGGTTAAAGAGCAGATTTGGGTTCCCCACCCTGTAGCACCTGGATAGGTCATTTAGTCCCACTTGGCCTCAGCCTCCCTTCTTATGAAATTATGCATTAAAGTTTCCGTATCATTCCTGTTTAGTAGGGCCTTCACAACTTGTGGTGGCGGGCATTACGGAATGCCTGTAACAACAAATAGCTTACACAGTTGACTGCCTTGCTGCAAACACAGATTAGATTTTTAACGCTAATCTGAGGTGCATTCACCTCACTGAACTGGAATCTAAGTGAAAACTTTCCCATGTCAGTTTAAATTGCACCATTACCTACACATACACATACATTAAGTAACAATAATGTTAAATTCCAAACAAGTTGTTACTGGAGCATTCAAGAAAGAATAAGAGCGAATGGCTGAAGATTTTAATCAAATTATACACATCTGATAGCTAGCCTGTTTTCCAAAATAAAGGTTAAAAAGACCAAGTACACTTAAAGAATATTTACACACTTTCTATTTCCTACAAGCTTTCAGGACTCACTTCAATAAAACTCACTTCCTTGGGAACTGTGCTTGTATCAGTACAGAAGATTAAATTCATTATTACTGAGTAAAAACATTGAACAAATTCATTAGTGATGCTCGTATTTTGCTATCCTAAAGAACTCCCATCCACATTAAAACATTTCTGAAGGAAATAAGCAGTTGCTTCACAAACACTGGAGGTAACGTCTGCAGACAAGTTCTTTCCTGTCTGGGTTCTTTGGTGCTAACCAGGCAGTACGTTCACATTATAGTGCTTCTCTTAGCTGGGGTGCTTAATATAATTTATCTCCTCTATTCTAACACTTGCATAGAAAGGGACATATGCATACAAAGACTTACTTTTGCTTCATGTGAAACTACGTAAATACAGCAACACTGCTGTGCATGCTGCAGGCATCACGTCTGCTGCAGGACACTGTTCAGTGATAATTTTTTCATAATAGATTATACTAAATGCAACCCTGACCAAGATGCTGAAGTTGCATGACCGTAAGTGTTAATTCAGCATTAAAAGATCTCCAATTATTATATGGGTTTAAAAATCACAGAATCACATGGCAAGAGATTGCTTAGTCTATCTATTGTCAGGCTTAAGAATAGGATCAGCTCTCCTGCAGCATTCCTGATAGATCCATGTCTAGCCTCCCGTCAAATTCCTCTAACAGTGGAGGTTCCCAACCTATCCAAACAATCTTTATGATTTCAACAACCACACTACTTAGGGAACATGAATCTTCTCTGCAGCAACCCAAGACCACTATAGCACATCATGTCTCTTATAGATATATATGATATTCTTCTTCCTGCAGCAGGCTTCTAGATGTTTCATGGTACTATTTTCCCTCAAGTATTTTCTTCTTTAAGCAACCCCTGCTCTCCTTGAACTTCAAATTTCTAGACTGATAATCACTTCCACTGATGCCCTTTGGACTCAACACTTTTATTGAGGCTTGGTATCCAAAACTGGTCATGGTATTCCAGTTAAGGTCTTTGCCTTTCAACAGCCAAGTAGAGAGGAAAGATGGTATCACACGTCTCACCGGCTGTAATTCTGCTGATACAGTTTATCGCGATGTTTGTATTTTCACAACAAGACATTGCTAATTCACATTCAGTCCCAGGAAATCACAAGTTGTCTTCTGAAGACTATGCCTCAAGCCCACGGATTGCTATGAGGCATTCAACAATTTTTTCTCTCTTCAGTAGAGACAAAATAAATAACTGAAACCCATCTCTTATTTGTCAAGACAATTGTGAATTCTGAGCTTGTCCTCCAACATACTTGCAGATCTCTAATGTTTTGCATTTTTTCAAATCTCTTTTATTTCCAAACAAAATTGTGAAGAATAAATGAACTTCACATGGCCCACTCAGTATGCCCTCCCACTCTGATAGGAATTAATAATAGCTAGTCTCTGAAAATGAGTTTCCAAAAAGTTTGCACCCCTCCCAGAATATTTTCTATACTACTATCATTTAATAGCTTTTAAATATAGCACATGAAATTATCTCAGAAGCCTTACTATAGTCAAGACACATGACATCAGCTGTAGGTTCAAAAACATTTAGTTAAAATGTTCATCTCTGCAATAAAGACACCAGCTAGGCAAGAACTGAAAACTACTCAACAGAGTTGGATGTGAAGTTAAACTCAGAAACTACACTGGGCTTGGGGTTTACTTCATCCAACTCAGATGTGAAGAGAAGTTTGTGTTCCCCAAAGCTAGTCTATTATTTAAAAAAAAAAAAATTAATTAATTTGCTAAAAGACACCATCACAGCTTATCTCCATTTGGCACCATCTTAGGCTCCAGTACAAGATCCAGGATTCTTGAACCATTCCTACTTTACTTGGCTTGCATTTTCCCTTCTGACCAAGAGAGACCGTGACATTTTTATGACTCTGCAGCATACTCCTAGGATCCTGCATTGGAGTACAGCAGCATTACAACATTCCAAGCCATAGTAAATCTAACCCGCACCACTGAGAACACGTTAGTGCATTACGTTTCGTTCTCAGGTCCCAAAGACATGCAAAAATACTCATTCCACTCTCCCTTTTCATGCAAAACATACCTCTTGTAAGAAACTAACGTTGCTCTACACCTTTCTAAGCTGTTTACTGAACTTACTAATCATCAAACTGTTGCATAAAACAGAGACAAAGATTAATTTAGCAGTACTCTGAATAATATTTCGTCTGAAGTGTGTATAAGGTAACATGTATCAGCACTGCAATAAGGAGAGAATTCTCCAAGGAAATCCAAGAGAGGAAAGTTCCATTTTCTTAAAAGGAAGCAGATATAAAACAGGATTATGAGCAATTCAAAGATGAGCCAAAAACGTACATCACTAGCAATCAAATAGGAAACAGGAAAAAACCCACATTTTTCAGGTTTTCCTTCTCACACATGGTCAAAAAATTTTTTATTTCAAGTTTATTCACTTTTCTGCTTGACATTCTAGGGAAGATTTAAGCAGTCTAGTAAAAACCTCCACTAGAGGACATAAAATATTTAAGTCTGGGGATTAAATCCTCATCTTGCAGAAGCTGGTTAGTGAAGACTTCTTGTGTGTACACACAGCTAAAGAATTAAAATGTTTTCCTTAAAGTTTCTTTTTATTTTACAACTTCCAGAAATTTAATATCTCTTTAGAGAAAAAATCCCTCAAAGCTTCCACTTTTGGAAGAAGCAGAAACATCTTGCTATGGTACAAACATAACATATTGCTTCCTTATTTATTTGTTGAAATACATTAGAGTTCATCAGTACAAGGATGCTGTATTTTGTGGTTGGCAAATCACATCTTTTGTCATCTAGTTCTTGGCAATCAGCAACAGTAATGAAAGAAAAATCATTGGGAAAAAAAAGTTGTTGGTCCCTTGGATTTCCCATCAAAAGTCACACATCTTCATTCAGGCACTTTAAGAAATCTCTGTTTAAAGATATAGAGTCAAATAACACGTGGAATGGCTCCTCATCTATCACAGGGTGAGCACAAAAACTGGTCCAGGGTGTTAGAGTATCAGAAAGAAGACAGCATCTGTACTGCTGTGATATTCTTTATCCTAACCCACCAGTTTTCTCACTTCTACCCTTCTGATTCTCTCCCCCATCCCACCGGGGGATGGTGAGCGAGCAGCTGCATGGTGCTGAGCTGCCTACTGGGGCTAAAGCACCACTGTAGACAAATACTACAGTAAGAATACAACTACTGTACCAATTTGACAGTACATTAGCATCAGCCCACTGTAGCACATAGGCAAAAAGGAAAGATCAGAGCAATACTGTCAGAAAACTGATTTGCCTTTCACTCCCACCTGTTTTATATCAGTGCATCTCCAAAGTGTCCAACACATTTACTCCTGTATTAAAATGTTGTCGCCTGCGGCCCTGACTACCAACAAAATGTACGTAAGTATTTTCAATAATATTTTATTAGGGATTTTATCCAATAAAATAAAAAATATAAGTAATTGTTCCTTTTATAGTCCTCCATGGTATACGAATGAATCGTAGTGAAATACAAATCCCAAAAATGCTGAATTACTTGTATGCTTTGTATATGACAGAAAACAGGAAGCA
Source organism: Aramus guarauna (assembly GCA_013400195.1). Classification (NCBI taxonomy): domain Eukaryota; kingdom Metazoa; phylum Chordata; class Aves; order Gruiformes; family Aramidae; genus Aramus; species Aramus guarauna. The sequence goes on along the minus strand of VXBL01004745.1, from coordinate 128,754 downwards.
ATGAAAGTTCTGCAAAGTGTTGCACAGGGACCAACTTCTGCGTTTATTCAGAGCCTCAGCAAAGTACCACACAGAAAAGAAATCTAACCACTCTCCTTGCAGTTATCCACGGGGCTAGGTGCTACAACCACTGGAAAAATGCTAACAGTGAAAAAGCAGAGATAACCTGAGATGGAAAAGAGGTGAGATTAGGGCTAGCTGTTCTGCTAGATCCCAGAGAGCACGCAAGACCTCAGAGATTTACCCTTTTCATTAGTCTTCTGAATAAAGAATAGGGAGAAAAATTAGCTAAGGTGGTCTAGAAAAGGATAGGGTGAATAAGCAGGAAGGCCTTTGGGGTGGTATGGTTCAGACTTGGTCCAGAAGTACTAAGGTACTACTCGAGGGCTCCTGAGAAATGCCCAATGCTTCCTTACTGTGAAAGAAAAGAACTGAAGGGGCAGGTAGCACACAATGAGGTCCCAGCACGGAGGATGGCCTCTGTGGTTTGCAGTGCTGCTCATTTCACCTCCAGCGGTAGGTTTGGAGACTCGAGAAGCAGTGAGACGGACTGAATCCCACAAGAGTCAAATCACTATAAATGTTAGAGACACTTTGGGCATCTCATAATGCCAGAAGACTGTGACCGCCACTCTTAAAAATGGAGGATTTCCATGATTCTTAGGCATGGTTGGCCATATGCATGTCCCTATGCTTTAGTCACCCTTTTCTGTATCAGGTCTAATAGTCCACCATTATCTTTGATCACACAGGTAGCACATGAATGCATCCCACTCAAAAGCTTTGCACTCCCCAATACCTAGTTAGCAAAATAAGGTGAAACCCTAACACTGTGTATTTAACATCTCCTGTGTTGGTACCTCTTCTCACAGGAGCTGGCAAGCTAGCTTCAGGTTCAGCTAATCCAGTTTACAAAATAAAATTATTGTTTCAATATGAGGAAAGTCCTACTCCGTTATTTAGTCTGGTAGTCAAAATTAATCAAACTATCCATGGTTTGAACCGTTCAACAGCTCCAAATTTCACAAATGCAGCAGCTAAAAAGAATAAAGTTCCCTGAGCTTCACAGTTAAGATGCCGTAACAAGGCAACTCTTCACACACAGCCAGGCAGACAGGCTCTGAAGAAATTTCCATAACCTCTACTACAGCTTTTGCCTCTCCTGCCTTTCTTGTGTCACAAACTATTGGAAACCGCAGTGACCTGCAGAGTTCATTTTTGTTAGTCAGTCAATGCTGCCACATCAGGTGTCTATCCATAACACGGAACAATTGGGTTTCTGCTCTCAGAATGCTACGAGAATGTGAAGGATCCTGACTCTCTTCTACTCCTTCCAAACACAGTTACGTCAATTAGATCCACTGAAATCTGAGAGTATTGTAGCTGCATCACTTGAGTAGCATCCCAAAGGGTGTCATCTCACCCTTGGGTGCACTAAGAATTGACTGTACTACTGACCAAAATTTTTTTCCACCCATATTTTCCTATTATTTGTTTTTATCATTAAGGTCTTCCCTAAGTAGATGCCCTCACACCCAGGTAGAGAGTAAGAGCACAGATGTTAGCAAAGCACGTGTCAGGTTGTGTGTGTGGAACGTACTTAAGGTGCACTAAATGACATTTCAGCTTATGTGATTGTAAATGATGCCTCAGGACTAAGTGTTTAATGTAAAGTCATTATCATAGGAATAATCCGATTTAGGAAGAGGCATCTTTGTAACAGGTACCGAAGCATAGCTGAGCTCGAAACTATCAATCCCACACACTGCTCTAAACCAACTGTGTCACCTGCATGGAGAGAGAATCGTAAATACCTTCCTGAACTGGGGTAGGTTGCTTGTCCAGAGCATCTCCTCAGCTTTAAAACTCATTGTACAGAGGAAGCCAAGGTATATTTCCTCTTGTATTTGTCTCAGTAAACTCTTAGAAAATGTAAAACAGACCCAGACTGCAGACTGGTAAGTGTCATCTGAAACACAGTCTGCTCACAAGCTAAATGATGTTTACCTAGTTGTTTCATTTAATAGTGGAGCTATCACGTAATTTGAATTCATACAACAAGCACCAAATGTAAAAGAATTCCTTGGCTTGGTTGTCACTGAAATCTGCTGTTAATAAGACATATGGTTATATATAAAATCCTTGGAATTATAGAAGAATCAAATGGCTTACTCATAATGGAAATTTTGAAACTTGTGGCATTAAATCTGAATGAAGCAGCTTATCTCAGAACAATGAAAAACCCTTAAAATAAGATTTGAGTAAATAGTCATCTTGAGTTACATAGCGATTAAAAAAACTTGAGATTTTGCAATTTGTGGTGCAAAAAAAAAAATCACAAAGAAATAAAAGCCAAAGTATTCATCCACCAACTTACCATATACGCAAATGCGTTTCCATTTATTTTAAATTTGCAGTTATTTTAAAATAATGTTGCTCTGTTCTGACCCGAGAATTGGACATTTTGCTAACACAGAACTTTCCATAGTACTCTGAAAACACAAAGTCAGTGCGCAACACCTGCCAACATCACAGATGATCAAAGTCACTGGGTGCTAGATCAACACACAAATATTTCATTATATAGAAGTCACTACAGTTTGATCCAAACCCGCTGAACTCAAAGGAAGCTTTTTATTAATGACAACAGTTCCTTTTATGAAAACACAGGTTTTGGACAAGATTTCAAATAAAACACGGTTACCATGCTGCTGTGTTCAGATCAGGAATCATCCAGAGACTCTTGATGCAGCATGGCCCCATAGCCCGTTCTCACACAGATCAAAAGGGAATTCATCGAGACCTAAACATTTTGAAGTTTTAATGCTGTGGGCCAAAACATTTTTATAATTTGTCTAAGGCATGGTATTCCTTTTCATTGAGTTCCAGGAAGAAAACCTGACTCCTTTAGCTCTCACAGACATATATGAAAAATATATGCTTCTTCAGCATTAACACAGAAATAGTAATAAGCAAAATTAAACAGTCTATAATCATTAGCCTTAGTAGTAGGGCAATTTACTCATAGCTTGGCAGAACTTCCTTCCCATTATGCAAACAGCTATAGTTTAGTAGTCTCTACAAATGATTGCCATGTGCTTCTATTATATACCCTTTTCTGTCTGTTGGTTCCACCTTATAATGAACCTGCTGCTTCTGCTCAATTCAATGTATGTCAGTTTTCCACCGACTTCAGCAGAAAACCTATTGTCCAGAGCTGAAGATACTCTGGATTGCTGTTATATAGGATATAGTAAAATGAATAATTGGGTAAGAGGAGCAGATCAATGAGAAAGTCCTGGTTCAGGCACAAAAATCTGGATAATTGGTAGTGATGGGAAGCAAATTCAGAAAAAAGAACATGGCAGTTAAATTGAGTTTACAAAAATATGATGTTTTTAAAAATTGCCTGAATATGGCAGGAGCTTTTCTAAATTTACAGAAGTGTCACAGTTAATTTGCTTGTGGAATTCTTATCGGGTTTTTTTAGTCAGTCCTCAGTATAAGCTAACAAGCGTTAGTCTTTCTCTCTGTATCTCGTATTTTTTAAGGACATGTGAGTTTATTGTTTTTGCAAGCAAAATCTAAGTAGTT
>VXBL01004745.1:64414-125139 GCA_013400195.1 Aramus guarauna | reverse complement strand
GGGGGGGGGGGGGGTGTCAAGCCAAAAGTAAGAGCTGGGAAGCAAACAAGCTGTGGATCATCAGAGTTGCTTAGTCATCATTCCCCTCTACTTTACTTGATAGCAAGTGAAGGATGCTGCACTGGAACACACGTTCACATGCACACAAAGGCTCTCCATCCTTCTTCTGTGATGCAGGAGAGTGTGGTCACACCTGGGGGCACACCTCCGCCCCTCTGGCAATGTGGACAGCATGCTCAGCTATTCCTGGTCACACGCAGGGCTACATTTCACACGAAACCACCACATGGGGAGCACTGTTCCTGAGAGGGCAGTGTGCTCAAACAGCTAAGGATCAGTCAACAACGACTGGAAAAACACAGAAGGGCTGCAAAAGCATATGGAGATGTTCCAGACTCAATGTCTGCACGTTTATGTCCACATACAGATCAGTTCTATTTCTTTGCCCTCTCAGCAACTCTCATCCCCATCAAAGTCCAGTCAGGCACAGGTTGGGACCATCAATGTTTACAATATTTCCATTTTATAAGTAAGGAACCAAACTTAAAAGCCTGGTTCAAATTAAATACCTTGAAAATCAGCTGATTCTAACATATCTTCAGCAGCTTCATGTAGAAATTAAGGGCGGTTGCGGCTAAATCTTCATCTGATCCCAAACCAGCACAGTTCTGTTGGCCTTCTGAAGCATTCCATGAATTGGGCACGCAAAGCGGAGGCTGCTTTCTCACACCATTTGTAATTCATTGTCATCTCATTCTTGCAGAGAGTTTGGAACAAGATCTGCTTTAATGACTCTTTTTTATTAAAAAAGCACCAAAACAAAACAAAACACAGGCCAAATCCCACCAGCTGTCTGGCTTCTGCAAATCTTGAAGTCCAGCATTAGCCAAAGCCTTGCTGATTGGAATTGGTTTTTAATTCAGTATTTTCAAAGACACTGCATTTTGGAGAAAAGTAAAATATATTTTCCAGTCTTTTGCTGGCTTTATTCAACCTCAAGTCAATGCTAATTGCAGCTGCTCAGCATTTCCTTAAGGTATTTTCTCTGCATTACAATTTTTTGGTTTGAGTTTTGGGGTTTTTTTTCCCTATTCTTTCATTTCCCTTTTGATGTGACAAATCTGTATTTTTTAATTATTTATAAACAGAAATTTGAGGTTAAGAATGCAAACTGGAGTTCTACTTTAAAGAGGCAGAGCTTAGATTAAATATAGTAACAATTTACCATATTTCCTGCTTTTCGAAAAAAAAAAGACATAAAAAAATGCCATATTGTCAAATAACACAGGGACCATACAGACCAAAGCAAGCACATGTAGATAGATGGAAAGATGAGACGGGGAGAGCAAAACCGAAAGTATCCAAATATACTCCTGTCTAATAGTCACCCTGTTCCAAAAAGTTAGGCTTGTCCTATGCAGAAGAATGTTTAAGGTAAGTAATCTGATCAGAGATTCCCGCCGGCACATTTGAGATGGGAATTTAGCTGCAACCTGAGCTAGAGTCTCTTCGTCCCCCAGAAAAGTTATTGTATAAGACTTGTGCTCACAGTTTACGTGGAAGACTAAGTGTTCAGACTGACAAACCAGTGAAACGACTAAAAACAGCAAGATGGTGTCAGACCAAAAAAAACTACGACAAGCAAAATTTTTGATGGAAGGATAAAATACCATAATAATTCCTCTATTTCTGTAGAAAAGACATTCTGCTTGCCTCAGAAAACTAAGTATAATACAAATAAAGCAGTCATAGACATGCTCCTTAGATATCTGACAGTGTAACACTTCCCCTTCATTCTATGCTTACAAACATAGCAGCAAGAAATAGAGCACATGAAAATGCCTCTTCTATGAAGCTGGATTCACTAATAGATATTGCACCATTTTAGAAAGAAAGGCATTTTACCTCTGTTCAGAAGAAATAACCGATAGTGCTCAGTAACAATATCAAAAGCTCATCCCCAAGTTAAAAAAAATTCAGAAGCAAGAGCAACACAGACCAGAGTAAGCACAGGTATAGAGATGGAGAAAGCAAACCCAAAAGGTCTGAATTTCTTAATTTCATGACAGTACAGACAACCAAGAACATATTTTTCTCAAAATCTTTCTTTTTTTTTTTTTTTTAAAGCAACACCCTATTTGTTAACAAGATAAAGTATTTTTCTAGTATCCTTTCCTGACTAATACTTCCATCCTGGTCTTGCCTCATTCAGCACAATGCAATTTGTGTGCCATTGCCTTACGCTCTTAAAAAGAACTGAAACATTACATACCCATTATTTATTTTAGAAAACTTATTGACCCAGTTTCATCCCTGGTTTCATCTGTTTGCTGTGAAATGACCCTGAAACAGTTTTTCTCAGGCTTTTTTTCAGCCAACAATGGGAAAACATTGTCTCACCGTATCTTGACTGCAGAAAAAAACAGAATAAAGTATAGAATAAAGTCTGTAGCAACCATCCCTCTGATGCCTTCTCAGTGTCTATGGATAGCTTTATCATTTCCTGAAGAGCCAACAGTCAGGATGCAGATATCAGGTCCTGAGACAGATATCTTTTTCTCAACTCTGATGATTTAAAAATGAATGCCATAGCAAAAATAGCCTGATCTTTGTTCAAAGAAGGTAGATAAGGAAGACGCTCAAGCTCTTAGCTTGGTTGTTAGTTAGCCAGTGATGTTAGTAACGTACCACACAGACTTGCGGTAAAGAATAAAAGGGCAGACAGAGAGTAAGCTCATCGCCAAGTTTAAAATAGCAGGATACTGTTATTGCATCACCATTTCACCACTTCAAAAATTTGAGAATTTTTTTTTTTTTTAAATCAGAATGTTAGGAAGTGTAATCAAATGCTGTTAAGTACTGGTCAAAAAATACATAAAACCGGGTACTATTCTACGTGCCATGCAAAATCAGTTAAAACAAGATCACATGGAATTCAAACCTCTGCAACCTTTATCCCATGCATACCTACTAGATGTAGGATTCATTTCTCATCATAAGGACAAAGAAAAACAATAAAAACCTGGGAAATATTGAAGGGTGAAACAGGTCTCATTTTTGCATTAAAAATGCATCAGATTCCCATGTTCTGTCTTCCCTTTAGCCTTTAGTATTTGTCTTATTTTAAACACATTGCTCAGTATTCACGTGTTGATGGATGTCATCCACCGGAGTTTTCTTCAAAATCGTAAGCCAGATTTTTTTGTACATCATCAATTTACTACTGACTTCTGGGAAGAGAGGTGGATTTGGCATAGACAGAAAAGGGTTCCTACAGGCACTATGATCTTGATGTAAGCGTACCTGAACACACAGGCATACAAAAACTGTCAAACCAGCTTAATGACAGGCTCCTAACACAACATTTAGGCACCTAATTAAGACTCCTTATTTGCAAAAGCACTCAGCAGCCAGCAGCATCTCTGTTGTCTGAAGTTCAACTTCACGCTCCTGTTTTTAATATGAATTCAGCCACACACAATCTGATTGCATAGACAGATAGAAAAATTTTTTGTTGATGCAAGGGCTGGAAGGATGCTGTAATTAATTGCAATCCCTGTGCAAGGGATGAGGTGAAGCCCCTGGAGCAGGCGGGAGGCAGAGGGTCAGCCAGGGAACAGCTGAACTCCAGAGCTTGCCTAACCCAAACGCTACATATAAGTATAGAAACAAAACAACCCAAGGAATTATGTAGCTGAAAGTCATCTCAGAACTGTTAGAATTTATTTCAGATCTCCTTTATAACTGGGATATGAATCCATTTTATTTTTAAAAATTCCTCCCCAATAGCATATATATTTTCCCTAAAAAGATACAAACAAAGCCCCAACCAAACAAAACCCTGCAATGTACTACTTAGCATCACATGACAAGAAGAGTCTTAAGCCACAGGCCCTATTTCCTCTCTGTCGGGAATTTGTGGGCACTGTCTGTCCTGCTCAATTTTACTAAGCATTACACAATTCCAAACATTGTTTTTTTGGATCACTTAATGGATTAAAATCTGTCAGCCTTTAGTCAAAAAAAAAAAAAAAAGAAAAGAAAAAAAAGAGGAAGAAAAGAAAAATAAAAAAGAAAAGTGCCAAGTGACACATTAGAAGCACTATATTGTTGCTAAGTACTTACAGCAGGTTCACCTTGACAGTCTGTCACAACATAATGGGATGTTCTGTCACAGATGAATCACCTAACACCCTTCTTACAAAGGAGAAGCACTGAATTCAAAGTAACATGACAAGCCATGATTTGCCTCAATCCTCCAAAACATGCTAAGATGGAATGCAGAAGAGAAAGCCAAGAAGGAAGAGATGAAAGTTTAAGGCAACAACGCAGTGTTTCAAGACAGCACGTGTTTTTCTCCACTGTGCTTGATGGACATGGCATGACTAAATGGCTAAATATGAGGTTAATTAAAAACAAACAGTTCATTTTTAAAAAGTGTATTATTGACCAAAAATATTATTTTCTCAGGAGCTTGTTACATGAGCATTATTGACTTGATTGAGCATTATTAGCATGTCAATCACTTCCAGGCTATTTTTATAACCTTGTGCATGTTGTTCTATTGCAACATATACAGACAGAAAAGCAGATACACACAGTAAAGAGCACTGGAATTCATAATCTCTACCAACAATATCTGTTTTGTAGTGTCTGGGGCCACGAGGAGGCTATAGAAGAGCCCTTTACATTGGAGCAAACATGGGAATTGGATAATCATCGCTTTTAGCATTGCTGGTTTGTTCCCCTGACCTTCTGTAGCCAGGACTGTTCAGTCCCCAAGACCAAAGAGGGTCTCTCCTTGCCACAGCTGGATGGCCCAATATCAAATTTAGGCAGAGCATGCAAATCAAAGTGATTGTATGTTATGTATAAAGAATACAGAGGGAGTGAAAGGGTTTGCCTAGCCAACTCTGTAAGTACACAAGAATTAGTGTTTAGGCTCAGTGTAGGAGAAATAATTATGTTTATAACTAAATTTAGCCTTCTGAAAAGAGTCAGTGCCAGTCCTGATGCCTAGCCTATCCACGGAACTACAACAGAAATACCAGCAGTTACAAACAAGTTTCTTCATTTACTTGCCAGAGAAGTAACACGTTGCACCCTTTGGCTATCCCATTAGCCACCAAGAGATAAAGGGGCTGATCACTGCCAAGAGCAAGGCTGAAACAATGTGGTGTAAAGAAATCTCATTAGGGACCACAGCTATTCCCATTGTCTAGCTAGGTCAAATACAATGAGTATGCATACCCGAAAATAGCCTGTTTACTGTGCCAGTAACTGACACTGTACAAAACATATATTTTAATTGTTATCTGGAAGACAAGAAGATAGTAAATGTCTTGCTTCACAGAACAAACCCTGGCTTGGTTTCCGGGGCTGCCTGAACCTTTTTCCCGTGCAAGGGACATTAGCAGAGTTGTTCCGTTTCATTTTTACTGAAGAAAACAAACTGTATTTTGTGTTCTTTACTTGGAGCAGTCAGAAAATCACTGTCAAAGTCCTGTGGAAAGCTAAAAGATTTAAAAGCATAAGCCAACCAAAGACTTTTTTGTAAAGCGACACCCATCCATTATAATGCCTGCCGGGCACTGCTGGCTCCAGCAAAACAAGGGAGATGCAAGCGACATGACTGTTTTCAATTTCAACATTTCTTTTTCTTTTGTCTGTCATGAAAAGGAATAAACCACAGCAAGCTGACAGTTCATTGAAACTCAGCATCACGTGGGACAGTAAATAAAGAAATAAGACTAATCGTTTCCTTTTATGAAAACATCTAACCAAGAGACTCCGTCAAGCCACCACCACGCTCGCGAGGCTCTCAAATCCTTTTGGCCCTGGGTGAATGAAGTGCAACTGTGCTGTGCAACTCCAGTATTTACTTGTGTCATGAAGCAAAACTTAAGCATTCTGTTTAACTCTTTTTCAGAGCTTAGTACAAACAAGGTTAGATCTGTACTTGAAAACAAAGTTGAAGGAGAAATGATAAGAGGCTCCTGAAAAAAATACTAAAAAGTAGCACTTTTTAATTTTAAAATAAAATTGTTACTTGAAACCTTTACTTCAACAGGTTTATATCAGTAAGTCCCCATAAAACCTCTCAACTGAATTGGCTGGATTAGTCAAAATAGACCTGCAATCCAATTAACTTTCCTATTTGTATTTTTTGAAAACTTGAAGAACTTTCTACAGATGGCTTCCTGGGCCAGCAGAACGCTGGAGGCTGCTGCCATCACAAAACTCAGTAAGTCTTATGCTATACACTTGTCTGAACTACAGGGTTTGGTGACTATTCTTAGACAAAAAAGGGAGAAAGCCTGAACTATTTAAAATACAGTGAGAAAAGGGAAGCCAAATGCAAGCTATATGTCAAATATAATTTTTACAGAAACAAAATTTAAATAAATGCTTTCTTAACTTATTCCATGGCTTGTAACATCACCACATGAGATCACTGTGTTGTGTCAGTTCAACAGTTACTATGACAGCCGGTTGTTAGTACAACTATCAGTTCAGCAGTTACTGCATGGATGAGCAGAAGACCAAAAAAGAAAATGCGGACGTTTTATTTTCTGGTATGTGTTTTAGAAAAAGAATAGCATTCAGACAGAATTAAAAAGAGCTCTCAAGATTACGGAGATTTGAGCAAACTCAGATCTAGATATAGATAGATATATGTGGGTTAATGGAAAGGTGTAGGTCCCTTCCAGCACCCCACATGGCTTTACCTAGTGGGTCCCAGCCATTTTAAAGGTGAAGATTGCTCCTTCCTTTTGCCAGCTGAGGACAACAAATCCTACAGCCTCTTCAGTGGAAGTCTCTCTCAATCACACTCTATTCTGTAAGTAGACAGAAGGAGCAGGACAGGTCAGCACAACAACAACAAAAAACCAAACCTTTACCCTTCTGTGGTCCCTCAATTAACCAAGAGGAAAAATCATCCTCCATGCAGAGTCATCCTCCCACAGTCAACCATTACCTTTCAGGAGAGGGATCCTTAGGGAACTTCTAGTCCTTCTTGCTCTGTTGATGCTAGAAATCAACCATACCTTCACCACATTAGGAACAGCTGTCTATTGTTTTGTTACAAAGTGGGGCAAGCTTTGCTCTCTACACAGATCAACACCCTACACAAATGCTCCACGATGGTGCTGCACAGGACAGTTGCAACGGTTGCTCACATCAACCCAATTTTGCGTGAGACTGAAGCTTTTTTGTACAAGCTGTATTCAATCTTGGCCACCGCCATCCTATCCAATCTTGTTAAATGTAATTTGTGCACACAGGCATGTCCCATAAGAGCAGATGGCTTTCCAATGAAATGACAAACATCTTACACAGCACAAGAGGAAGCAAATTTAGGAAAGTCAGAAACTCTATTTCAGAAAGCAGAAGCAAAGTAAATACAGGGTAGCGGCCTTGAACCACAACTTGAAATCCCAAAGCCCAGAGGTTGCTCTTCGAAGCACGTAAAATTCAGTGTACTGTTGTTCTGAAAAGTATGGCACAGTTACTTGCCTACTGGTGTATTCGCAGGCTCTAGAATGGACAGGACTAACCTCTGACTGGAAGAAGAAGAAATAGTTATTGATCATCCAGCCTATACATGTTCAATATGAACCAAAACATCAACAGATGGCTACGGTAACCTGATGTAAGACAAAGCACTGGACAGTCATGTCTAAGGACATGCCAAAGGGAAATAACAAGACTAGAAACAAAATCTCTCATACTTTTGCTCAAATTAAAGTACACTGGTGATTTTGCATGAGAAGGACAGTATTTCCAGCATTATTCTTGGCAGCTTTGCCCCTATACCTCACATTGATAAAAACTATCCTGTCACCACAAACATTTGCTAGTGATGGAGGCTGCAAAGGCCACAACCCACTATGGCTCAAGATGTTTTGATGTCACCAGTATCCCTATAAAGTTGCACCCCTGCACCCCATTAAGGCCTAGTACCAGCTTTCTCTATGCTTTTCTCCCCAGCCATGAGTTTCTGCACCTTCCTTCGTGGGAACTAAAGCTCATACAGCTGTGCTAGGAGCCACATCAGAGAGCCAACGTTAGCATCTATGCAAGGGAAAAGGTGGGAACTTGTAGCTAGAGGGAACAAAAGAATAGGAAAAGCTCCTTCACTTATTCCAGACTGCAATTCCACAACTACTTCCTACGAAGAAACCACAGAACTGAGGCAGGCTGCATTTTGGGGAAGTGGAGTCGCAGGAACCCCTCTTTGAAATGGCAAAGACTTTTATGCAAGAAACCTACTCTTTATAAGACTGTAGAGAGGTCAGAGAAGCCTTGACAAGCTTTTCTCAGTATTTTTAAAGAACATAACTGACTTTGTATGCACATGATTGAATTTACAAAATTACATATGGGATCACTTTTTTCTCTACCCAAGCCNCTGTAGAGTTCTTGGAAGCATGTCCATCCTTACCACTGGTCATGAAGTTACTCATGTGCTTTCAGACATCTCGATGGTTCAGAATAGAAGCACCAAATGAGAATTCACTTCGCAGTGTTTGGTTTCTCACAGATACCTTATGCAGGAGTGAGAAAGCTCTTTATACTACTCTGCTTAAATTTCCCATCCAGAAAAAGGAGTAAGAATAGTAATGCTTTTACACTTTCCTGCATGTTGTGAACATAAATGCATTGGAGAAGGTGAAGTATGTGAATATTACATAAATGAGGATCACAAAAATGCCAACAATAGCTAAGCATAAAGGAACGAACAAGAAAGGGAAGTCCAGGGCATATTTTGACTGCCAGACAGACCTCAAAATTTAAACAATTTCCAGAATACAACGAGCTCCCATTGCTCTTCAGAAGAAAATCCTCAGACCTCAACGATTCAGTATTTCTTTACATCGCTGTAAGAATTACCAATACAGCTGCCATTGAGAGCAGGTGGCTGACACTACACCATGCAGCATCACCTTGTCCCTCCTCTCAGAGAGCCACAGGAATCCAAAGCAGTTCTGGCAATATTGACTTTCGCTGCTCAGATTAAAATCTTTTATCTATACCATAAATTAAGCTTTAACTGTTTCAACTAATTCTTGCTGAATGTTTTGTGAATGTACAGAATTTGGGTGTTCTTAACACAATGAAGTGTAGTTCCTTAAAGGCTAAGCAGAGAGCTTCTAACAAATGCAAACAGCCTCCTTCAAAGAAGCAAAGGAACAAACAACAGAATATTGGCAAATTTTCAAAGTTTTTGAGACTGATATTAAAACTGGATTTCTGCATTGAAGAGCAAATACAGGAAAGGGAAAAAAAATTGCACTCCATTTAAGAGAAAACGCCTTTGAAGCAGCATTTGTAATGCCCATCGGTGTAAGTACATATGCAAAAAGGACAGGAATAGTATTCAGAGGAAATGCATTGGCATATATCTGTTCATGCACGTATTTTCCTGCTGAGTCTATACAATTGCTGTAACTGAGCGAATGAAATTAATTTGAGGATCAAAACTCTGCCATATTTAAAAAACAGTAACAATAAACTCAAGCTCATACTTCTGCAGCCATTTTTAAGGTATCATTTTTTCATCATAAGCTTTTCAACAGCTGTGACTCATAAACCATAAATACTTAGTGCCAACAAATTGTAAATGACATATGATTTACAATGTGTTTGTATCTCTCTATATAAAACTGTTTTTTCTTTACATACAGGTTCAACGTGTTGAACACAGCAAGCATGACTCTTATATAAAAGGAAATCAGTGATGCAAATAAGACACCTGGCCATGAACTTCAGTTGACACTGGCAGGTTCTCTTTAGCATACTAATTAATTTTTTTAATACTGAATTTGTGTGATACTGAACTGCCTGTATTGTCTCAAGGACAACGGCTTTGATTTAAACAGTGTACACTTGCTTTTCTCTTATAATGAGCCACAACATTCCAAGGTTGTGGTATGTGTCTGATCACATTACATTACAGAACTTTTTTCTTATTTGAATCTTTTTAAGCTAAAGCATATATATTCTCTGTCAACAGTATTCCACATTTCCCAACAAGCAAAAAACAGAGCAAACCAGTTCTAACAACTTACATCAAAGATCCTTGGATAACTTCAGATTATTGCTTCCTGTCATCACGGCATGATAGGAGTAAATCCACAGTGTTTTACAGACTAGACTGTGATTTCCTGTAAAAAAAAAAAAAAAAAAAGACAGAAATGCTTAACCACACCTCACGTGGAAGGTGTAGAAACATCATGATATGCAATGCACATAATCCTGCAGACATACTTTAGGTAACCCTCAACAGTATAAAAGAACATTCTCCCCAGGAGCATAAAATCTGTATGTCAATACATCCAAAGGTAACCAAAATGACAACAGTGTAAAGGATCAGACACACAAAATCCCATTCATCACATCTAGAAGATTAAATACCAGACAGGTTCTGGTTCGATTCATCTGTCGTTGGGTTTGTTGTTGTTGTTGTTTTCTCACATTGCAACAAGTTCCCCTCCACTGTCCACAGCTTGTGAAGCAGCTATACTTTTTTTTATTCTTTTTCCAAGCAATATGAGGCTGTTAGTTTGGGCCATCTACAGGGATCACTTCACTGTAATATAAACAAGCACTAAATGTAATGTGTATTTCACAGGCAAATGACCATGTGGGAGTAACAAATTAAAAAAAAAAGGCTTTTATGTATTGAATAATTTGCTGTAGTTGAAGCATGCACAAGGAAATGATGCATCACATAACATCACATGAAATTTAAAATCAGATTATTTTGGGCACTTAAATGTTGGCCTAAAACACCTGCAATAAAAATGCCTTTGAAAGTCCTCAAATTCAAACAGGCTACACTTTATTTGCAATAGAAAAGTCTCAGGTTTGTTTTATGCAATTTGTTATACACTGCAACATTTTTCTAAAATGGAAGAAAATTTTTAACAAGTAACAACAAACCAATCTGCTCCTGGCATGTCTTGATTGTCTTCTGAGTTAAAACAGGATACTCCTTTTTTCCCATTTCAAGGGTGAATCCAGCCCAAAAAAAGGGAAATGACTCATGAAATACGAAATGAAGACTTGGCCATCCATTCAAGTGCACACATAGATCAACTGAAATTTCCACTCAATCTATAGGTTTTAGTTAATGTAAGAACTTTCATTTATAATATCCATAGGAATCAATTAAGGCAGATACATGGTTTTTATGTTATTCTCTAGTAGTTGTTGCTCTAATAACAGAAACACTTCCCCAGCACTACCCAATTGTGAGAGTAAAGCCCGAGGAGCAAATCCTTGACTTCATCCTTCTAATTTACAAGCCAAGAAGCCAGATAATTTTATTTTCCTTTTTTTGTTGTTGCTTTTTTGAAAGAAAAATCATCCCTACAGCACAGAATAACACTTTAACCAAGCACAAAAATACCAAAACTGAACGGAGGGAAAGGTCATTTAGAATACTAAAAAACCATGTGCGTATTATTCTGAATGGCTTTTCCAAAAACATACTGGAAGCAATTGCTAGTTTTGATTTGTGACTAAGAGTTTAGGTGTGGAACTCAAATCCTGGTGAATGCAATGAAAGTAGGCAACATATGGACAACATGAATTAGCTAAAGATGTGTCCTGGATGCAGAGAAAGCTTGGAACTTCTTACTGCTCGGATGTGCTTAACTAGTAGGAACTTTCACTGCACGGATAAATAAAACCTCAGAGATAATATTTCTACTAAGAGAGATAAAGACTCACCACAAAAGGCTACTGCAAGAAAGCAAATAAAATAAAATGTAATAGGCAAATGAGTGACCAAAGAATACTATGACTTAAGATACCAAGAAGCCTAGGAAGGCAATGAGAATTGCCAAAAGGGGAGTGTGAGCTTGCAAATAACATTAAGAGAAAGGATTGCAATTTCTATTGCAAGTGGAAGATGCGTTGCAAGATAAAGCAAAGCCACTTTGCAATGGACAGAGGGCAAGTACTGCAAGCAATCTAGGGAAAACACGGCAAGGAAAGGAAAGTTTATCTCTGCTATCAATCACAATAATGATACTGAACATGAAGCAGGATGCTTAACTGGCGTTAGGCTATGGGAAAGAGAACGCCATCAAATGGGGGATAAGCCCCAGAAGCCTGAAAAAAATTCAAGCTGAGGGGAACCAAACAATTCCCAGCCCAGACTGAAGGAACACCAACTAACAGTAGTCTTTTTAAGTTGGCTTTGGGTTGGTTTTTTTTCACATTGAAAGTAGTATCAGATATTCAGTGGCTAGCAATGTGTTACTGGTTTCAACAGTGTTCCTGATTCCAGAACAAATTATGAAAGTAAAGGGAAAGCGGAATAAAATGCAACGCACAGAAAAGCTGATCAAGATAAAGGCTTAAGCCAGAAGAACGTAGCAGATCCCCTCATTTTGTAGTAACTGCCAGAAAACTGCAAGAGACAACTGAAGGGGGAGAAACTTAGCACATTGTGACACAGAGTAGCAAATCACTGTTCCTTATCTCCTATAATAGAAAAAAATATGGGGCATCATATGAAATTAATAAGAAGCAGGTTCAAAACAAACAGAAGACTGCAGGTCTTTACATATTAAGCTGCGGGAGAGCTGATCTTTTGACGTTGAGTGCTAAAAGCTTGCCCGGATTCAAAAGTGACTGTTTAAGAGCAAAAATTCATCAAGGGCTATTAAGCAACAAGAAACCACCTCTGACTCAGAAAGTCTCTAGACTACAGACTGCTGCAGCCTAGGAGCGTAATTTCATGCCTGACAAGTTCCTATGCCTCCCTTAAGCATCTGCTATTGACCACTTAAAAAACAAAATACTGGGTTGAATGTATCATCCTGGTAGAGATGGTCTGGTACCTGCACTCCAGAAGAGCTTCCCATGTAGCTGACTGGGGAGGGAGATCGGAGGACTTGGGGACTCGTCATCAGTTCCTTTGCCTACCTAAATTACTAGCTCTAGTCCCTCCAATTCACGTCCAGAACATTTACATCCAAAGCAAAGGAAGAAAAGCATAAGCTAATAGTATAACAATGCAGAAAAATACATGGATAAAAAATGGTGATAATACATTTAGTTTAAGATTTAGGAAAATATTTCCAAAACCCTCGAGCAATGACTGGAATAAGCTTTGAGTAGAAGCAGTGGAACAAACAACTATTTTTAAGATTGAGGTTGATCATAAAAGAGATCATGTATCATCCTGTAAAAGCAGTGGATTGGACATACCAAGGCAAAAGATCCTTTCAATGCTTACGCTGCTACTCTGGTTTATTTGTCTGGAGCTAATCTTTCATCTCCTTTGATTTACAAGGAGTACAAATATTACCTTATGCTCCATGGTGGTGCATAGACCAAGGGCCAAGGAGAAGTAATTGCTATGGCACAGCAATTAAACCTGCAGAGACATTGCAGGTTTCAATTTTGAACACACTTGTTATAAAATCCTTGGAAAAGGCTCATCCATTACACTTGTTTTCTGTACTTTCGTATCCCTCTTGTATTTTGAATGTATTTACAACTTCACAAGTATGATTCTAGATCAGAGCATTAGCTATAAATAAGTATATCTTTCTTTGGTCTTAAAACCTGAATTCTTTCCAGGGGAAGACTGTAATTAGTATGACATGGGGGCTTTTAGCAGATGTGAAACCGGATAGATTGAGCTCTCATATGAATAGCCTGAAACGAGGTCTGCTTTGCATGGTTTGTAGTAATGGAGAGGAAATTGAGCATTAAATACAAATCAACAATCATTCATTTCACTGCAGCAGTGGAGCAGCAGAGCTAGTGAAGTCACTCTTTTCAGCACCTTGCATCCTGCTGGACTTTATTTACAGCACCGGAGCTCCCATCTTTGGAAACGGCCACCTACAGGGTAACTCAAACAAAGAATGATTAAGAGAGAAAGCAATTTAAGGTCCAACTTTTATACACAAACATCAGAGAAGTGACATTTTCTTTGCTTGCAATTTATGATGGGTCTTTAGATATATTCATTAAGCTATCATTCTAACAGCCTGAAGTGAGGTCAACGTGGCATAGTACCGCAAGCCAGGATAACAGTAGATATTAGCTGGATACTTGTACAATAAGTGAAGTCAGAAGATTTATTAGTTTTCTAATCCAAAGACTGACCTGACTCTCCATTTGAAAGTTGAATAGGAAGTTGAAAATCCCTCCTAATGTTTTTGAGAGGTGTGAGGAGATGAGGAAAGCACCTGCAATGCATCACTCTGTTTAGATTGCAGCATGAAACTCTGGATTTGTTGGCTGCAGTGGTCTCTCAGTAGAGGGAACAGACAACAACAATCAAGGAGTTCACTGCTCATTATGTGTGAAGAGAAAAATGGAATGCTATCCCCTGAAACACCAGAACGCTCTCAAGGTCAACAGCTCTAAAAAGCTGCCATGAAAAAAAACCCTGATTTAAGCTCTGAACAGTTCAAATTCATCCTAATGTTTGGATACAATTCTTTGTACAATTAAAAAAAAGTTAATATTTGGCTATTTAGCTGGCATCTGTGATGTACAAAAAGCAACTTTAAGCTCCAGAAAAAAGCAATGTCTTCACTGTACGTGCTATAATTACTCTTCACAGTGCTTTCTGGAGAGAGAATGCCAAAATAAGGCTAGTCTCTTAACAAATTTAATTCCATTTATCAACAGTTACACCATTACCACGCCCATCATGACGATATCAATATTCAATGCACTATCAGTGTGACTCATAAGCTGTCATCTGAATTTATAACAGCCCCATGGCCTCCTGTGAAATAACACAGATATCAGCTCCCCCAGCCCTTTGCTACAGACAGAGATGCGTTCTCCACCCTGACCCACCAAGGCTTGCCACGCACGGTCCTGTCCACCTGCGAAGTCCCCGCTGCCCGTACTGCCACAAGCGACAGACTCAGTAAAAGGGATTTCAAACAAAACCATGGCCCAAAACACATCCTGGGAAGAGGATGATCCAACTCACCTCTTACTTAGCTAAACAACTGGAGAGGGAAAGAATGTCATTGTTTTCCCAACTTGATTGCAAGTGAATGCAGAGCTAACAAATGCTGTAAAACCTAAACCATGCAGCCAGAGTCATGGCATTATACACAGCGGCTTAGGAAACTGGAGTTAGTGAACTTAAAAGAAAAACTTTGTTAAACACAACTACCTTAGAAAATAAATACTTTATGGGGGCAAACATAGATATTTCTACTGACAGTAGAAATAAGAATTTGATAACTCCAAATGAGCAGATTTATAATTGAAACTGATATATAAATCTAAGAAATATCATTAGGAGTAATGATATTTTCTGAGTTAAAATGGTATCTGCATTTATTGTACAACTTGTACATTTGATTTATGAATCACAAGAAAGAAAATCTAATTAACATTTTTGTGCTGTATCTATAAAATAATTATTTTAAAAATAATAATAGTAACAAAAATGTTATTTTACAAACTCTCAACCCAAAGATCTGCCTCAGAGTCAACAGAGTCTATAAAATTTTTAGATATTATTAAAATGCAAGAGTCAGAGATGTCTTACAGAAATCTGTCTTCAAGTGACAACTGAAAATGCAAAACTGGTGCAGAATTTCTAACATTGTTTGTGAGTATTATCTATGGATTTTCACCAGATTCAGCATACTGCAACTGAGTTCATCAGTCTGTTTTTAGCCTAATCTGAGAAAAATCTATGTAATTATCAACTCAATAATAAGATGCATAATTGCATGTTTACTTACAATCCTCATTATGTAATAATTTTTTACAAATAAAAGCTTAACTTTTATAAGAAGCTTTTAGAGAAGCGTAATTATAACCTGCACATTCAATTTATTTTTTTTTAATTCATGTTTGAAAACAGGTCTGTCATTCGAGAGGAGAAATGAGGCAATGGAAAACATCTTGCTGTAAACTTTTGGCTGAGATTCGACAAAAGTTCTGAAATCCAAGCTTGCTTTTTGTCCATTTGAACAGAGCTTGATAATATGTAGGACTGCAAAGAAAAATAAGCATTTTAATTCACACATTAATTGCAGTTATTAAAAATAAGCATCACTAGTCTGCCAGCCATTTAAAGTAGTAGTACATCTTTGTGAATCACAGGATTGTAAGAAAGAATTCTCTGTTCTCCCTTCCCCTGATGAAAAACTGGTAAGAAAAGCAAGTCAGCCCTTAGATGAACTGATTTTTGCTAAAAGGAAATATTTTTTAAATTTTTCTTCCCCAGATAACTAGGGCAACAGGAACTTTTTCACACTTGTATGTCTATCTACAAACTTTCTTCATGACATATTTTAATTTAATTTAATTTAATTTATTTCAGTTCTTGAAAGGTGATACAACTCCAAAACAATGAAAATTACCAAGGAATGGCTAGAACATCCCCAATTTGTGAGCAATAATTTACCTTGGTCATTAACTTTCTACATCTGTTCACTACTGATGTACAAGAAACTTTGTCCCCTCAGGGACTCCAGCTCTGTTGTGGATGCTGAAGGAGATCAAGAGAATCTCTTTATTCCTTGCTCAGGGAGGGTTTTCTCAAAAGAGGACAAGAGTATGACAGCCCCCTCCCCATTCTGTCTGGCCTTGATTTACTACAAAACAACACATCCACACAAATATATGTGCAGGATGCCTAAAAGAAAATTCTGGCGCTTCAGCCCCAACACAGTGATACCAGATTAGCTGAGGAATTTCAGAGAATTTTCACTGAAAATAAAAAAAAATCACAACCAATCCTAAAGACCTGAAACGCTCATTTCATTAACAGTATCCTCTCATTATAAACTTCCTCATCAGTATGAAGTTCTCTAACTGGTGAAATGAATGTCATACTCCACAGACCAAGTCAAAACTTCTAAGGGGAATTAAAAAAATAACAATACACAACACTAAAAGGAGCCAGCTGACAAGCACAGTCACAATCCACCGCAAGGTAGAAAGTTCTCAGCAAGTAGAAATAACCAGGAAAGGGCAGGTTTGAACAGAATCCCAACTTCAGCTTTCTTGGTACTCTGTTTGCCTCAATACTGAGACCTACTTCTGGCAGATTGAGCAGCTGATGCATGACATGGAGAAGTCAGCTAGGGTATGCTTATTCACTGATTCACATAACACAAGAAACATGGGGAATCACATTTTTTGGCTAAAGAGGAGATGCTTTTTCACATTTTAATTACACGTGAATTCATTGCTATGGAATGGGCTTCACCTTTCCATAACAGTCCACTAAGATCACGGTTGCTGGTCAGGATATGAAGGTCATTCCCAAATCACACACACACAAACATGTAAAAGTCTGCACAAGCTCTAGAAATGACTAAAAATAACCACTGAAGTAAACATTGGCTCATAACATCCAGCAAGGATGCAAATCTATATCCAGTTACAGATGATGCACTGAAAGAAATCTGTACCGTTGCCCACACTTAAGGAAGACTCTTAAGATGCTGTTTCAACACTTGGACACCTGAAACTCAGTTTTATCCCCCATTTTCAAACCACTAAAAGAGCCGTGCTTTACTGGAGGAGGAAACTGAATAAGTAAATCATCAAGAAACATGATTAATAGGTTTTAACTTAGAAATTCACTGAGCCTTCACAAGTACAGCAAGTCTACAAAGACATTCCTCATCATCAAACCCAAGGGCAATAATCCTGCTCTGCAAAAATATTATTTGGGTGCCAAGAATCACTTGCACTTCTCCATTCTTGGGGAGTTCTGATGTTAATTGAATTAATGACTGAGATCCATGAGCGGCCTTTGCCATGCACCCTTTCCCACAGCATGGCCTACCACATTGGTTTGAGGAATGGGGCTGGGAGGGGAGGCAGGACAGTTGGGGGTGTGAAATGTTGTCAGAAGGATCCACATCAGCTCCATGTCAGCAAAAGGTCATACTGCATGGGGCTTAAAGTCAAATGCTTGAGTCTTAATGCGGCTGTAACATCACTAGAGGAACAAAGAGCAATGAGGATTTGTACCAAGACAGCTGCAAAATACAACCATGGGCTGACTTCTTCACTAACAAACATACATGTTCCTGACACGACTTAGGATACGCTGTGCAAATACTGACAACACCAAAGGCAGACTTAAATGAGCACTGATAAAAGATTGCCAAAACAACACCCAGCTCCCCTACCCTCCCCATTCAAAATGACAGCCTTTTTGATTCTGGCAACCACGCGTCTTCGCAAAACTGCGCAAGGAGGAGCTGTCATACTTTCAGACTTGACTGTAACAACAAGTGTTATATAAGCTGAACCAAAATTACAAATTTATGGAAGCTGTTGAGTATTCAGGATTATAATAATTAACAGGATCTCCTGCCTGAAAGGTTTCACACTCTGAAAATAATCAGTTAATAAAATCAGATGCTTTCAAGATAAAATTGCAGCCTTTTCTTCTAATGTGTTGCTGCAAAGCACTTACATTTTCTTCTTGCAATCCTGCTCTGTTTCTGTTAATGCAGCACTGATGAATCCCAGTCCTAGATCAGGCAACTCACACACCCAGAAATACGGGTCTCTATTAGCATTTATTTAAAAGACCACCCTAGCCCCAAGGCCTGCTTTCAGGATAAAAAATGAAAGAAGACGAAATGTTTCTAACTTCCATAAGATTATCAAGACTACACAGGTTCTTGTAATCATCAGAAGAAATTAACGGGACAAAGCGTCAACTAGTTCTGTACGCCACCGCCGTATGATCTCACCTAATAAAATGAAAATCAGAAACACGTAATGGAAGCGACCAGGTTTTCAGACACATGAAAGTCAACAGGAACTGTGTCTGCTTATGCTTAGACTGTCTTTAGTCCATTATGTGTGCTCCACTATGACCAAATAAGAATCCTACTTATCCAGCAAGAGCTGTCGCCAGAAACATAAACATCGCACCACCTCGGGACAAGGTCGGACTCTCGACGGCAACACACGGGCATCTGCTGCGGGCTGCTTGGTAGAGCTTAACTATGATGAACAACTCCTATAAAAGCAGACCTGATGGCTTCTCTGTGCGGCTTTTATGTCTAACACTCACTAGCACACAAATGCTACTAGGGGAAAAACATTTCTGATTCTTCTTTATTCTAGACAGATTTGGGGGGGGGGGGGAAGTAGCGCTCATTTTGGAATGCAAGCAATAAAGATCATTACCCTCAGTACTGACACCTTGTATAATTTGAAAAATGATGTGACTTTTGGGTAAACACGAACATGCCATAAAGAAGGTGTTCTTACATTAATTAAAAAAATCAACTCTACAGGCTGGGTAATGAGCCAGAAAAAGGCCTGATTTTTAAAACATTCATTACAAGGCATGAATTATGTTCTTAGCTATTTGAAGGTATTTATTGCCTACATTTTTTTAAACCTATAGAGTCAGAGACTATCTTCAGAAAGCAAGAAAACATGGAATATATCTACCTTACTGTATATTTTAAAATGCCGTTCATAAATCGGTGAATCAATTTGAGCCACAATATAGCGTTCAAATTGCCCCATTTATACACAGTGAATAATAACTGCCGAGCACGCAGGAGTCTTAACAATCATGGGAACTTTTCTGTGGGCTTTAATGAGCCCCAAATCGGAGCAGAGTTGATGGGAGTTTTGCTGAGTAAGAATTAAGTGGAAACCTCGTGGCTTGTCTTTGATACAGGTGCACTGTACGGCTCAGAAACAGATTGCGATGGAGCCCTCAATGAAGGCCTCGGAAGTTGGCCAAATAGGCAGAATAACATCACTTAAAAAATTCACTAGAAATACCATGAAATTGGATACCACACATTACCATACTGAAAAAGCGGAGAGTCTATTTGTTTAATTTGGATGAGTTTTCAAATAACTCAGAACTAAAGTAATCTATGATGGGCACAACAACACGAAGGAAATACTGAAGCTGGTGTGTCATACGTCCTTCACCGTAGCTGTTGAAACAGGACTTGTAAATGCATCTGAGGGGCCTGTGCTCAACATGCCAAGGCACATTTTCTCAGTGAGTGTTTTTGCAAAGCTTGTGCAAAACCAATAAAAATGAAAGTGGCAATTTAAAAAATAATTTAGGCTCAAAATGAATTTATTTTACTATACAAGGAGAAGGCAAAGAAAAAGAGAAAGGATATCATGAAGTACAATTGTTATTTATTAATAGTATACAACTATAGGCATGTTTGAGCTCAAGTATAGGACAGACTGACCACATAAACATAACCAACATCTTGACTTCAACTTAACAATCATATTATTTGTGCTTTTCACAATCATCACTTCATAGCACAATTCTTGGCCCTTAATACATCAAACTGCTCCTCAGTACCTTTGGGTTTCATCAACACGTTCTGCCCCACCAGCATCAACCCAGCCAAGACGATTTACATCACGTGAGAATCTGGATCAAGACAAAGGTATTTATCTGAATTATCTTACTTCTTTGGCTATTGAAAATATACAAACTGTCCATTAAAAATAGACCTGATAAAAAGATCTTTCCCTCTCAGTTAGCATGAAGAAGCCTGTGGGAATACAAGATGTGGGAACACGAGCAGTGCTGTATTCCAGAAACTCCCACCTAGGGCAATACCGACTCGGCTGCCCATTCAGGTCACAGCAGATCAGAGTCACCTCCCCCGGACGTCTCCAGAAACCCAGCAGAGCACAGTTACTCTACAAACATCAATAGCTCTTCAACAAGGCTCTAGAGGCACTGGCTTACCTGACTGGTTTGTTGGGGTTTTTTTAGTTTCACTGTGAGCATCTTCATGCAAGCAAATATGGAGCTCCATCTAAGTGCAATTCTAGAGACAAATCAATCTAGAAAATGTTAGAATTACATACTTTTTTTTAGAACCACCAAACAGATACGTATGTAGCACTGAGAAATGCAAAAGTGTTTGTTGCACAACAGATCCTGTACTCAGCTCTGGACCTAGTGGGCAGCCACTGTAACATCTGCTGGTCTGCAGTATCAGTGTAGGCCAGCAAAAGCCTCTGAATACCCAAATCTTCTCATTTTCAAATCTCCTAGCTAAAATACATGCGACTGCTACGCACAACATGCAACTTCAGAGATACAGGTATAACCAGCTACAATGTGCAGTTACCTGGCAGTCCACAAATGTGGGTCCGAAGTGAGAATGAACTTGGATGGAGAACATCAACATGACAACACCAAGCAGTAGGTGCCTGTACACCCTTTCTTCCTCACGTACCCTGTTTGGGAGGGAACAGTCCTACAGCAGGCACAGCAAATCAACGGTGCCCACCACAGCTTGTGATGTAGCAGGGGTTCACACTGGCATAAAGTGTGAGCATAAAGAGAAAGCAAGCAACAAATCATAACAATGAAAGGCCACCATCTTAAAGAAGAGCCAGCTTGCCCCATTCTTTGAGTGAGAGGTTCAGTTAAAACACATGATCTGCAGATTTTCCATTTCATCAAATCCTGCTAATAGAATTCTACAATCTGGTAGTTTAAGCTGCACATTAGAAAAAGCCAGGGAAACATTTGCTTTGGCACTGGCAGGTTCTCAGATTTTTCCAGTTGGAACAATGATAAATGACTTAACCCTGATCATTTTTCTGAAACCTGATTTTTTTTGTTTGACATTTATTTACAGTTTCTATAAACACTAACACCTATAAAACACGGTTTACTGTTTGATTGCTTGGCGGACAAGCAAGCCTTAAATACATAAATTATGAGCACCTAGTTAATGAGTGACATGACGGACATGAAGTTTTATTTACCATTGGCATGAGCCTTCATATAAAATTAGTGGCATAAGAAAGCCAGGTTTTGTGAATGCACATAGTCATACCTATTCATGGCCTGGCTTTTTTTTTCTTTTTTTTTTCTTTTTTTTTTCTTTTTTTTTTTTTTTTTTAAAGACTTGACATAAGACTGTGGCCTATGTGTAATTTCATTGCCTGGAGCAAGGTTAGGGGAAAGCCGCTCCATCTGGCAATTTCCCTTTGACTGGCACATAGTTAAACAATGATGCAGTTTGACAAATTTCAAACCCTGCTTATGAAAAAATAACATAAACACAATAGTCACTCTGAGTAGATTGTCCACCTGTGCAAGCGGGCATGAAGTGTTAAGTAAAGGCTGCTGGTAATGAATAAAGATGCAGTGCATAGTTGGATTAGGTCGTTCCAAATGTAAATCACTGTCAGATAAAGCACTTGTGTTTACACGTAGCATTAATATTTTGATCAGTATGTTTAAGAGAATTAGCTTCTTAATGCAGATGTTCTCATTTGGACCTTCACACCCGTAGCTTCAGCCAACTCCTTTACCATCAGTTATGTCAACATGTCATAAATCTTAGCTGCTTTAACTTCTATTTTAAACAAAGCTTTGTTGTAAAATTTGGAGGCGTGTTTCCTTCGGATTTTATTTTTGGCAAATTTCTTGTTATTTTGTTGAAAATCTGACACATTAATGTCCAATTAACCATCTTTGAGTATTTTACTGACAAGGATCCCAGCAGCAATCAAATGCCTTTTTATTGTAAGAACCTCCCTGCCCCCCACCCAACCAGCTGTATCCATTATGTGAACAAGAAGTCTTTATATCTTGACGCACGAACAATAAAGGCATTACACTTAGCGGAAACAGGACATATGTCTCAACAGCTACACACTCTATGCCCTTTCGGACCGCATACTGTAAAGGTAAACGCTCACTAAATGCTCACAAAATAGGATACAGTGAAATTCCAACACAAAATTCATGGACAGTTGGTGTTTTCTTTTTTAAACAAGGAAAAATCTTTTAGCCTCTCCAAGTTATTTTAACATTGATGACATTCTTGCGGGGGTTGCTGGGGGACACGACACCTGTGATAAACACAGTCCATACACGAAATGGTTCAAATTCTCTCTTAGGTCACTATGACTGTGATGGTGTCACTTTGTAAACTTCACAGGTTTACCTTTCATGAAGTGAGCATTACCCTTTTTTTAATTAGTGATTTTACATTCTCACAAATGTCACAATTTTTTCCAGGCACTTTTAAATGTTGAGAACAAAGCAATAATTTATTCTTAAAGCAGTTATTTTTTAAAAGGAAAATTAATTAATTTTTGCTGAAAGATGTGCAGTAAACAAGATATCCCACAAAATAAGATTTTTTTTCTGAAATTCTGAATAAAAACCATGACATCATCGTCTCTAAATTGGAGAGACGTGGATTTGATGGGCAGACCACTTGGTGGATAAGGAATTGGCTGGATGGTCGCACTCAACGAGTTGTGGTCAACAGCTTGATGTCCAAGTGGAAAACAGTGACAAGTGGCATTCCGCAGGGGTCGGTACTGGGACCGGTACTGCTTAACATCTTTATTGGTGACACAGACAATGGGATCCAGTGCACCCTCAGCAAGTCTGCCGACGACAAAGCTGTGTGGTGCAGTAGACATGCTGGAGGGAAGGGATGCCATCCAGAGGGACCTTGACAGGCTGGAGAGGTGGGCTCATGCGAACCGCATGAAGTTCAACAAGGCCAAGTGCAAGGTCCTGCATGTGGGTCGGCACAATCCCAAGCACAACAACAGGCTGGGCGGGGAATGGATTGAAAGCAGCCCTGAGGAGAAGGACATGGGGATGTTCAGGGATGAGAAGCTCAACACGAGCTAGCAATGTGTGCTGGCAGCCCAGAAAGCCAACCATGTCCTGGGCTGCATATCCAGCAGCGTGACCAGCAGGTCGAGGGAGGGGATTCTGCCCCTCTGCTCCACTCTGGTGAGACCCCCCTGCAGTGCTGCATCCAGCTCGGGGGTCCGCAGGACAAGAAATGCATGGACCTGATGGGGCAAGTCCAGAGGAGGCCACAGAGATGATTCGAGGGCTGGAGTATCTCTGCTATGGAGACAGGCTGGGAGAGTTGGGGTGGTTCAGCCTGGAGAAGAGAAGGCTCCAGGGAGACCTTAGAGCCCCTTCCAGTCCCTGAAGGGGCTCCAGGAAAGCTGGAGAGGGGCTGGTGACAAGGGCAGGGAGGGACAGGACAAGGGGAATGTCCCAAAACATTCTATGATTCTATGAAAATGAGAAATATTTGCATTTTGGAGGTTTTGTGTTGCATAAAAAAAGTATTTTGCATACTTCTGATTAACCATGGAGTTCTAAACTTCAATGAATTGTTACTATTCAATATGGTTTTCTAACAGCGATTTGTAAACACTTGGCAGTCTCCTATATAATCTTCCCCTACACCACAATCATTGTCAAGAATTAACTCACACTTCTGCAAGCATGGGACTGTCTGGAAAGACCATCTTACCTTTCCAGAGCTTCTCTGTCATTATTGCAACCAAGGCATTGAGTTAAGTTTTTAAACAACTTCCTCTTTTTGATTAATTTAACAGTTTTGTTAGTTTTCAATATGATGAAAAGTGAAAGAGCTAAAATTCATGAGAGCAAGATTCGGCAACAGGGATCTTTCAGTAATACATTGGTCATCACGAGGATCATCTGAAAGTTGTGGAATACAGATCCATTGTAAGGAAACAAATCTGCTTTGAAACTCATTTCAGTATTTGGAAAACTATCAAGGTTTGTGGGCTCTGACAGCCTTTTGGATAAAAGGAGGGTGAACAAAAAACAAGTGCCACGTTAAAGATACCATAAAGGAAATTGGTATGATGGGACAAAAGTGCCATTTGCCTTTTGCGCCCAAGATGAAAGAGACTTGCTATTGAAAGAAACACTTAGAAAACAATTTGGTGTCTCAGTGATGTATCTGTTCTTATAAGCATTTAAGACTAATAATAAATGTACCTAAAGCAGTGCAAGAAAAGCTACCATGGAGGGATGGCACATTTTATAGACCATTTCTTTTCTGTCATGTAAAATGAAAACCCAGAAATAATAAAAAGTGAAAGGCTGAAAATATTGTCATAAGACTAGTCTATCGTTCTGATTGCTAGCTAGCAAAACATATGCAGAAACTTAACCGAATTCCTGAGCAATTCCACCATCACCTCTGTATCAGCATTACTGCTATTACACAGGAGATGGTGCTCCAAAGGGATGAAGGAAAAGGACCAAGCAGGTGTAACATCAATGATAAAATCAGAACTTTTCCTCCTGCTTTGCACTTTGAATATTTATTTGCCAGAAACGTTGTTTGCCTGCATCTTTGTGCCCACAGATAACCTGGAGTTGTGTCAGTGAGAAGGACCTCCTTTTCTGCGTTTAGCGGTTATTTTCAATGTATTCGTTTTCAATAAACCTGCAGGTGCAGTAAGCGTATCCTTTTAAACACCTGAAGCCGTGGGAGAGGTGCCATCCTTGGCTAGCTGAACTGGACAAAACCCACTTCCCCAGTGATAAAACTGGAGGATGACAAGCACTTTCTGCTTGCACCAAGTTCCAAACATACGGTTCTGTACACAACTACTACATCACAGTCTGTCAGCTGCACTGTATCTGTGGGGTGAAGGAAAACAGTGTAATATACGGATTTAAACTTGGGGCATCAAGTCGCCTAACGATGCCACCGCCTGTTTGCAGAGTGAAGTTGTCAAACTCACTGAATTCTGAACTGGTGTCATGGAAAACACACAGAATCCAGAGTCTGGCAGCAGCAAGGTCCCTGCTGAAACCTTCAAAGACAGAAAAGGCAGAAGTATGTTTTGACAAGTGGAATGTCTTCATTTAACTTCAGAGACTCATTTATTAAAAAATAAATGAAGACCTGACTGATCTACTCAGAGGCCCTAACAATTAAGCTAGCTTCAAAATTCAACTCCTGAAACACTTCAGGAAAGAAAATCAAATCACAAAACTGGTGCAATTTGCCGAAAACAGCAAACAGCACTCCTCATTCTTTTACTTGAATTCCAGAGACAACTTAATGAAAAAACATTGTAAACATTAAAATCTGTTGTTTTGCAATTTCAAACTGCAAGAATTACATAAAGTGTCCTCATTTCACTGAGAAATCAAACTCATGTGTCAAAGCCCTAAATATAATTTTAATTTCCAAAATTGTCCTAGCAAACTACAGGACAAAGCTGAAAATGCCTCCCCACTCCTTCCAACCCTCTGCACACAGCTTTCTTCAGACGATCCCACAGAGTCAAACTCCTCCATTCTTGTCTCTCAGCTTTGGGACATCCATGGAAAAGACCTGAGGAAAAGGCTGGACGAGAGGAAAAGGCTGGTCCCCTACCTCCTTCTTCTTAAAACCACCAGGATGTACTCTTCTAATAACGGCACATGAAAACATTAAAAAAAAAAAAAGCTTCAAGAACTCATACTCCAAAGGTTTCCAAATTAAATATCAAATTGATATCAACATAATAAATATATCCATATCTAGACAGTACTATAAAAATATATTTAGAAGGAATAAATTCTTCTGCGCTAAAATGCTCAAAATACTGGTTTCTAAATATTCGTATTGCCTGGAATGAAATCAAGTGGTTCAACACTTGTTGTTGGTTATGCTAATCCTTTAATATTGCTATTTATTCCAGCTGAGAAAAAAGGGCTAAGCCAGCTGGTCAAAACGTCAGCATTTTAATGTTCTCGGTGTTGGCGTAATATTTTATCACCTGTTCTTTATGGTCTGTGTCTCAATTCATACATTACATGATACGTCAGAGTTACTTATGGGGATAGCGATCAGTTTATACTGATTTAAGACTGCAATAAAAATTGCACAACAGTCTGAAAAGGTATAAAATGCTAGTTGTGTTCCCTTACACCGTTGCATGTGTAAGGTATTGCAGAATCCAATCCCATAGTTTTCTGTGACCTAACCCGAGCCCCGATAGCCTGTAATGTTGTATGAGAAGTTTTAAGTATCACTTGCCCATCTTAAAATTCTAAACTATATTCTTGTTATCACAGGAAAGTAATTTTACAGCTAAAAATGTCACGGGTAGCTCTTCAGAGAAGGAAGTAGGACAGCATTACTGAAAATTAATTGGATTATTTTTGTGGTATTGATTTATTTGGGAAAAAGAAGAAAAAAATCAAATTGCTTATGCTACTGAGCTTTCAATTTCTTGTTTAATCACACAATAAAGGTACAGTATATCTGAATTCATTGCTTTTCTTGCACTTCATGTTTGCTCGAGTATCATGTCAAACCATAAATGAAAAATAGTGGGTGCACACAAGGAAAAGAATGGAAGATATTATCTAGCCCTCCAAAGAAAATGGAGGAACTGAGTTTGTACGGAAATACATGATCCTAGTTAAGCCCCTGCCCAGCCTATTTATTCTTATACAACAACAAATGTTTCAGTGTCAACTAATGACTCTGTAGTGTTAAGCCAGCATGAATATGGGATTTGGAGACTGCTTTTATTAGTAGAATTTGCAAAGATTTTTAATAAATACTAAGTTTCAGCAATGTGTTGGATTCCTTTTGCCTCTGACCATCTAAACACAAGAAAATAACACTAGTGAGTTTTCAAAATAGTAAATAACTATTATACAACTATTTTGGTTCCAGTGCAAAGGCTGCAGAGTACCCCAAACCCTATTCTCCACCTTCTTCCACTCATGACAAGGAATTGCTATCAATGCTACTATTTACTTACAGCCAAAAGGTACTGCAGGCTTCAGTCCTGATCAGCAAAGGCTCTACAAATATACAAGAAAAAGACCCAATGCTACTTGGTTTATTCCTTTGCTGTGCTGGTCGACAGGGCAGCTACACGAAAGTGAGGAAAGACTGGCCTTTTGGTGCCCTAGCAGGTAGAGACCTGGAAAAGCTGGAAAGCTTCCACGCGCTGTGAATCCTGTACTTCAAGCAATGGGTCTCTAGGATTCCTCATGTTCATCTTTAGTGACTTCCTGGGAAAATGCCCAAAGACTTCCAAAATCCCTGATGTGAAAGCAGCACTATTGCTACAGACAAATTGAATTTCTTCTCGGATACCATTTTAAGAGAGATCTGCCCCTCATTTTTGGCTACAGAGTCTTGTAAAATTCTGATTATGCTTGCTCTACCACTTTCTTCTCAATTATTTACCCATTTGCAAATGTGTTTGCACAAATATTTTGATAGCTGTGTTTGTTTACATGATGCTGCATGCAAATAAAGACAAATACAGTAGGCTACCCTGACACAAATTAGGTTTTTTCGAAAACAACTAGGAAGATCTGGAATTATTTTCATATTACCTCAATACAATATGTAAGTCCTGATTATAATTTTCTAATAATCAATATTAACAAGCTCCAGGCCAAATTAAAAAAAAAAATCTGGAGTCCTAGGAAAAGTTTCCTACATCATGCTTCTACAACAGTAAGGCTATTAATAAGATTTGAAGATTTATCTGTTACATAGTTCATGACCCTTGCAATTTATTTAGTGGTAATGACGTTAGTCAGCTGTAAAGCACATGACATCTTAGAGGAGCACAGTTATACTCTCTGGTAATTAAATATAGCTAATTATGATACAATGCTAAGGAAGGCAATTGTTGGTGGACCGTGTGTGATGTTTCTTCAGATGACCAGTCCCCACTGAAGTTCATGCAAAGCTTTTCTGGAATAACCTGAGAACTTCGGTCTCCTTAAATGCTCAGAATTAAAGACAATTGAATATGAAAAGCTACTGCTTAGTAGGAAGTTGAATTCAACACAGGACTAAACTGAGCTGGTAGTCCTTGCAGAGGCAAAGCTCTGACTGAAGTCAAGAGAAGTTTTGACTACAGGAATCAGTGTTTCAGTCAAACTGTGCTTAAACAGAGGGGAGGGGAGTGATCTTCAGTAAGTCCAAATAAACCGAGGGCACGTCTACTCCTCCAAATGTTACCAAGGTGGAGTTTTCTGTTAAGCCATATATTCTGTTATATAGCTGTCTACGAAGGTTTTGGCAGCTACGGGAGGCAAAACCTTCTGCATGAACAACATTTTTCCATTGTTTTAATAGAATTAACTCATATGAACAGTTCAGACACAAATTTCTCAGCCCAGTGCTGAGAACAGTACAACAAAGCTCACAATCAGCTTAAATATACTATCAGTTTAAAATGCATTTCCTACCCTTCAGAGGGTCAAGGCACAGTGAAGGTTCTTGAAGGTTTTTCCAAACGGTATGCTGCTTCAGGTGAAAAACACAACACTTCTGAACAATCTTACAAGTCTTTCATGGTTAGACAAGCAGCTCAGGATCAGCTGAGAAAATAACAATATAACTAAATACTATGATGAAGCAATCCAAGAAAGTATTTTCTTTCTTGAAAAGCAGACTGTAAGTATACCACAAAAAATACACATTTTAGCATTTTCTGTAATGCTAAACTACTGCTCAGTAGTGACAAGTGACAGTTGTTCTGTACCTAAAATAATTTCAGTCAATTTTATGTTTGATGTTCCTCTCTGAACTTTTTAATTACTTTAAAGAATAAGCCACAATATTTTATCACCTGTAACAGTCAGCCTCTCCCAAATTCACTTTATGAAGAGTAACCAGCAGTTATCATGAGTCACAACAGAACCATCATCTCTTTCATCATACCCTCTAACAAAATAGTCACCAGCCAACATCCTCTTTTTAGTCTAAATTTATTGCCATTAGTGTAATGAGAGCTCAAGGTCTCACAACTCAGTTTCAGTGAGTTCTCAACAAATCCAAAGCAGGGGATACATCAAGCCTCTACTTGCACAGTTCACAGCACAACCATATCCTTAACCATGGCTGCTTGCTATATGCATGACAGTAACAGGGGTTAGTTAATTTTACGTTGACATCTCCTCCTCTTGAGAGGCCTCCAAACTTGACTAAGAATTTGTTTTACTCTTGCAGAATGAAGGAACAGACCAATGACACACGTGTAATTGCAAACAGTTTAATAACGCCTCTTTACAAGTTTCAGTACAGTAATAGGCAGAACCTATCGAGAGAGACAAGGATTTGTCCTACAGGATGTACAAAATTACTGCTTTGCTGGAACGAGGGAGATGTGACTGCTACCAAAGCTTCCCCATGTGCTGCAAGGCAGGTAGCTACCCTGCAGGGAAACCAAGAAAAAAACACTCAGGAGGCACTAAAATGCTGGACTTTTTTTTTCCTTGGGACTTCTTCCACGACCCGAGCACTGCAATGGTACTCCACATGGATAAATAAACATTTTCATTCACATAGACGTATTGATAAGGACCTTAGTTTCACCGATTATTGCTCTAAACAATTAAACATCCATCCTCTGCAAGCGTTCGGTAGCATGACAAAGCAGTATAAATGCTTAGTTATATTAGATAATTTAAACTTCCACAGATTTCTCAGATAAAGGGTATGGATTACAACATCAAAGGATCATTAGGCAATACACACCACAGTTCTAAGCATGTGTAATTGTTTCTGGATGCTCTGTAAGTTATCGGCACTTTCGTTTCTAATGTAGAGTATGTTTAATTGTTTATACTTAAAAAAAAAAAAAAAAATCTGTTGAGGCAGTAAAAGGAATGGAACTAACTTCTCCAGAGGCAGCACATCCCAACATTTAAGGCAAAGAATATTAAAAGATGGTTTAGAGACTCCGCCACTGGTATTTAGTCATCCTTTTGTGCATCATACTCCTGTCTGCTCTTGCTAGTTAGATTATGAATTTCTTAGGGTGTGGATTGTCTCTTACTCTATGCCTGTACAATGTCTAGAGTTGTAGGGCCTCATCTCAACTGGGACCTTGAGGCACTAATGCTATAAAAGTATTACTAACAACAGTAAAGCAGTTCTTTGATCGCACTGAATTTTGAGAACTTAGTGGAACAATGGTTCAAAAATAAGTAGCGACCTGCCAGAACCTTATTTATCATAGTGCAGCCACAATCTGCCAAAGCAATGCAAAGCATTAAATTCCTCTCTGATGAAAGACTACCTGTTTAAATGGGGTTACTGCAAGAGTGAATACAGCACCCTGCATATAAAGATACTCAGGATTAATTTGTAAACATATAAAGAAAAAAGAAAAAAAAAGATTCTCATTTAGATGTAAATAAATAGTTAGTTCTTTGAATGTTTAACAATAAATTGATTGTACATGTAGAATATAGACTGGCTTGTTTCCAGTTCTACAAAATCCTAATTAGCAGTGTTGAAACTGTGTATTTGTGTAAGTGATTAGATTGTTACAGTGATCCATACAGAGTTAAGAAACTGTGCAGATGATTACTGATTACAGAAATGTTTACGGGATCTAAATGAAGTGACCCACATAGTTCCTTGGTATCCTCTTACCAGAGCATTACAAAACATATCCACACAGCAGCTAATGTCACCATTTGGCTGCCCAGAGTAACTGCTGCTCTTTCAATCTGGTTCCTAAAGCATTTCTAAAATTTTTTTGAGGGTTTTTTTTTAGGATTTGCTGTAATATCGAATTTTCTTACAATCATGACCGCTTCTGTAAACACATTTTCCTGTTCCCTGAGCATTTTGCCTTGAACTTAAAGCTTCAGAGACAAATTAACTTAAAACTTCAGACACAAATGGCACAGCCCAGCATACACAACAGAACTGAGAAATTCTGTGTACTCTCCAGTTCAACCTCTCCTACTTAAATCAGGACCGGTGACAAAGTCCCCATCTAAACCAGCCCTCTCCTTACCTTTGTGGTGTATCTTGAAGATGCACTATGGGACAAGCCTTACTCTTGAAAAGTCTAGATTAAAGGGTGACAGCGTATGAACAGGCTCTTGAGGATCTTGGCAATTCGCTTCTGGGCAGAAAGCTGTCCAGCTGCTCAGGGTTCCCTGGCAATTAGACCTACACATTGTTTTCTGTTTTAAAGAAAGCATGCTAGGATAGCTGCCACTGATTTATGAAACTTTCTTTGCAGCATTTCATAGAAGTAAAAAATCCAGTAAGACCAAATCTAGCCTAGAAGATCTTGCTAATGGGTCTTGAGTAGCAACTGCCACATATTATATTGATGGGTCTGACTATAAAAAAACCTAGACTGAAGAAGAATTTGGAGTCTGACTCAAACTATCATCTAAATGTAGCCTCCACCAAAGTTCTGGGTCGAGAGAGTTTCAGTTCCTGAGTTTTGGTTCTGGCCCATCTCCAGCAGGACCATAGATATCTGGCTAAGATTTTCAGGATTAGTGTAGCCAGGAACCCGGTTACTAGTCTTTCAAAGTATTGGCTAACACCCAACCCCTCCAAACAGACAGACAGCATGGGAAAAGAAATAAAAGCATCACATAATGCATTTCCAAATAAACTGATCTTCTTCATGAGTATGCTCATAACCTCTGCAAAATACACGTTCCCCAAAATAAAATAACATCTTTCAGATCCAGGTATAACTGTAAAAACCGAACTTTTTCCCCCCCTCTTTCTGCCTTGGAAGGAAAGCATACTTGTTATCCAAAAACCTAATTAATTACAATTAAACCAAGGTATCTAATTTTAGCAAGAAGAAGAACTGCAAAGTGGTGTGCTGCAGTACATAGCGACTCTGGAAGCAAGCCAAAGTCTCACAGCCACAGAAACTCAGCTGACAACCAGGGAATTCAACTGAATCACTTCCATTGCCTACTGCCTTGTGACAAACTCCCACTGTAAAATCATGTTACTAGAAATTGTCTGTTTTACAGAGTGGTTAAAAAAATCGAGAGAACACAAGCATAATTTTTTGGGCTTGCTTAAGCAGACTCAGAATGCAAAGGGCTTTTTCTCCGCCTCCCTCCAGTAATTGCTATTTAAAGATCATTTGAATGACCTTCTAGTACATCTTAGCCATCTTTTTATTTACTTGTCTGGTAAAACCCAATCCTTCATCAGGCCAAATAGTCAAAGAGATGGAAAATTTAAACCTTTCCAGCTCCTGAAGGAAAGTTTCTCCCAACAGCTGTCTTGCTTTATGAAAGCATGAAGTCAGTACATCCAATCTCATGCTATCAATCATGCCGGCTGACATTTCCTGCAAACTGTGTCCACAAGACAAACGGGGAAAGAGAACCTAAAAGGAACAACAAATTGCCAAAAAGCAGATGGAATTATGTGCGCTTGTTTATATTTGGCTGTTCAAATGAGCCTGGTCTAAATGCCTTCCCCTTCAGAATTATAGCACTAAGCAGTCATTTGCATCACTGCTGAAAACACCTGACACTTGTATTAAGAAATATTGGGTTTAATTGCAGTCCATTAAAATGTGGAAATGTCTTCAATGTAGGATTAATGATTTAAGTGAACTGTCGGCTTTTAGAGTATTTTTAGGCCCTCCTCCTGCAGATGCAAACATCCTCTTGTTCCCCCCCCCACCCTGAACTTTTGCAAAAAAGGTCTGCCACATGTTTCTCATCTCCTGGCTTTAGGTAAGTAGCATTTTAAACGACTCTGAACATCAAGCATCTATGATTTGTGACTTTCAGAAGAGTGTTTGTGTACACAAAGGGATGTTAAATTGTTGTTTTGACTTTAATCTAAATAATTTTCATTTCCTCTTACGGTGAACGTTTTCTACACATACCAAAACAGGATTTTGTTTTTGTCAGTTCTTATATATGCACAAGTATGAAGTTACACGCTGGATGGAACGCATTGACCGCTGGTACTCTGTTTATGACTTTCCTTTACATACACTAGTTCTCTTTTGCTCCAGACAACTTGCAGTTGGATTTCAGTTGCGCTGGCGTTTAGGTCTACCGGCATGCACACAGGGCAGAATGAGGGTAAGAGCTGCTGTTGCTGACAACTGTAAAATCACGGGAAAAAACAATTCAGTGTATGACTACTGTAAATGTAAATAGAAATGTTTTAATTATCTAGAAAAAAAAAAAAAATCACCAGCCCACTACACCTCTGAAGTTGTTAGGTTCTGGCCCAACACTGACCACTGAAGCACATGGATCCTGCTGGATCCATGCAACAACGCCAGTCCCTCTCCTCCCCTGCTCTCCCACCCCAGGATCATCCAACAAAGATCTGTACAGCTGTGCTGACTGGCTCCCAACTTCCTGACTTACTAATGGTTTACCATAAGAAACTGTGGAAGGTGAAGGTGGCCCAACAATCCAAGAAGGCTGAAAACCAATACTCTCATCAACGCATCCTCTGCCTGCGAGCCTAAGAAACACCGGTCTCTGCTGTACCTCTTACACTTGGTTTCCAGATCCTACATTTATATATTGCTGCCTTCTCTCTCCTTTCATATACTATGAATCAGGAAATTCAGAATCATTCAAACATGTAAATCTTACTGGATCAGCTCTGAAGCTTGCAGATGTGAGTATGCACAGCGTGTAAATACAGGTGCCACGTAAACAGCCTTCCAGATCGGTCAATCAAAACCAAAACAAAATCCACCTTAAAAGCTGAAATTGTATTTACCAAATAAGTGAATGGAAAATGAGATTCAATGTTCAAGAACAGAAAAGGATTTCAAAACCTTCAGTTTCACTACTTGGCAAACTGGTCACAATTCTCGTGTCATGTGTATCTCTAAGGGAAATTACAAGAAAGTCAGACGATGTCTACCATGTCGAAGGCCAAAAATCACAAAAACTCTACTTAGAGCTTGGGGTTATGAAAGGTTAAACCTGTCCCTTAAAAAATGCAGGTAATATCTGGTCACTTGCAATATATTTGTCATTTAACTCTTACAGAAATTCGTATTTTACATTTTAAGTATAAAAAACTTTAATTATAATCTCCTGTAGATGTCAAAAAAAGCCTCATCATTTTCAGAAGATGAATTTTCTTACATTCTTTTTCCACTGATCCCACAGAGAGCCATAAAAAATAGCTTCATTCTCAAATATATGTTATTTGAAAACAGGCCTGGAATATTCTCAGTTTCCACATGTACACATTATTTATAGCACGGACTAGATCATTAACATTCAATTATTAAAAACGCACTTCACAGGCTAGGTTTAGCTACACTCCCAGCACATCTAGCGAATCACAACATTTTCAACAGTTTTATATATATATATATGTATATGTATATACACACATAAAGCCTAATATTTAGCAGGCTTTACAACCTTTTTAAAAATATTGTACTTAAACGTTTAAAATATTTTTGTCTAAGCTTTTTAGCCTGCCTGTGCTTGTAAACAGCCTGGGCTCAAGTAAAGTGCATGCAGAAAGTAAAGTTGCAACTAAATTGAAACTTGGTTTAAAGCATGGCCATCCTTTTGCAAAACATGAACATTCAACCCCTTTTAGCATCATTCAGCCTTTTCTTTCAAGTAAATGGCAGTATCACATTTACTTCAATACCCTTAAAGAAAGAAGAATTTCTGAAGACATCTGATCACGCTTCTCTCCCGTGCATTTTTCCATGCTGACTACTGCTGCAAGTACCATGCTCAAGAGCACTGGCTTCTAAGCAACAATTTCAGTGTTATCTGGACATGACTGACACCAGTTTCAGGTTCCTAAAGACAAAGAAGCGCCTGAAGATAGATTGCAATCCTCAGGTCCCCAACAGGACTTGACCTGGGCGTTGGGTATTTTCAGAGCCATCACCATTTTCACCTCTCTGACAGGGGATTAGCTCTAATTTCCATCAGTAAGAATAATGTTACACAAAACAGCATGTTCTGTGATAAAATGGCTGGAGATTAAGCCAGTTCTTGCAAAAGATGTATTATTTTCCCAAAAGTCAGGTATTTTGAACAGGCAAAATTAAGACACAAAATATAAGTATTTTTTTCCTTTTTTCTTTTTTTTTTTCTTTTAAACCAGCAATCTACACACATTCTGTCCCAATCCCAAGAATCTGAAATAAACAAGAACATCCAGCAAATACTGAAGACTTACAAAGCAGGGTAGGTGGACTTTAAGTGATCAGAGAGACCAGAGCTCCTGGACAGCCAGCCAGTCAATTGCCATCTACATGGAGTATATTACATTTACAGCAGGGAAAGAAGTACTACAGCCCTTTGTGATTCCCATTGCCCAGCAAACAGGAACTCAATGGACAGAAGGAGGAGAGGACCTCTACAAGGTATTTGTGAAGCAAGCACCCCCATCCCAGCCTTCATCTTTGCCAGACAATACAGATAAACGCTTGGGTCCTTGGCAGAGATGTCCTGCAGACAGCAAGCAGTCCTGTAGGAAAGTACTGTAGCTGCTTTAAGAAAGCTCAAGCATCTGAGATGGTATAAATCAAATGCTAAAGGAAGACATTTCCTATACTGTTATTTTTCCTTCTACAAGATCATGTCATGCAAAGATAAGAAAACGCTGTGTTTTATTAAAATTCTGTATGGTGGTACTGAAACACTCAGGTTGTTCGGTTCTTCTTGTTACAGAGCAGTGTCCACCTACCTCTTGCCTACTTCTGCTGCCAGTTTTCAGCCAACATCTAGGAGAGAATTAGAGGCCTCCAGACGTCCACAGATTTGGAACCAGACCTCAAAGGTACTGGGACATGGAAATTTCACTGAAATCCACTGGCAACCAATTATTATGTGTTAACCACAAACTATGCCTGCAAAACCAGGTCTCACGATCTGGGTCTCCATCTGCTGGTGAAGAGAATGACAATCCAAGACCACGGGCTATTGTACCTCCACAGTTAATTGGCAGTATGTTTGCAGTTGTACTTACTAAACACAACAGAGCACTTACCTCTATCCACAAAAATAGGGTAGACTGTGATTCCTACTAAAAAGAGTTATTAATGATACAGAATTTACAGCCTGGACAACAGGTGAAATCTAACCACCATGAAAACCAACCAAAAAAAAAATCCAAGTTGCAAGAGGCACAGATTTTTTTTAATCAAAGTATCCTATCTCTAGCAGAACTTACACAATTAGGAAATATTTTGACAAGATGTTTCATTACCATGCTGCACAGCTCTATCCTTTCTTCTGACCTGCCCTGCCACCTTTCTAGACGAGTCTTGTCTTTGAAGGTTATCCAATAGGATGGAAAGGGTGTAAACTTGGGAAGTCAGAAAGGTCCAGAGACAAACAACAGACAAACACAACAGGGTTTTTTAGAACTGTTGCTTAAATCTCTCCTATCCAACAATATATTCACAAAAAAAGAGTTAATTGAAAAAAGTGATTGTTAGACATGCCTGAACAAATTAATTTGTGGATCTTATGTCTTGTGAGCTGATATAAAAAAAACAACAGATAAATTTTTGCACCATATTTGTTATTGTTTTATAAAGGCTACAAACACTGATACTTAATTGCTCTCTGCTGTTGTGGTCTCTTAAAATACACGTATCCTCTAATAACCGCATCCTTACCCCAGCAGCCTTTGCTCCTGCATAAGCAACTGAAGCATGTGGAATCAGAAAACAAAAGAATCCCAGGTGAGAGAGATGTGCATGAGAAGAATGATAAGACAAACAAAAAATCAGAACATGGTATCATGGGAAAGAATACAAGATAAAGGGAGAAGCGACCTTCAAACACCATTAAAAAGGTAGTAGCTGGGGGGAGAGAGGAAATCGTAGGAAAAGTTCAAAACCTGCAGTGGATAGCACTGCCAGATGAACACCAAATTAATGTACCAGGAAAGAATGAAAAGACAGAACAAGCACCAGTGAGTTAAGTTTTTCGGCTCTAAGGTACTTAGAAAGGGAGTATTTTTGACAGGAATATTGGGGCTAATTAATGACATGCTGTAATTAAACACCTTTTACAATCTGTGGACTTAATTCAGCAAGACTGAGCTTCTCTGACCAGAACTATTTGTATAAAACTGAGTTAAATTTTTGTTAGTCTCTGAAGCCCAAGGCTGCACACAGACTGCACTCAGTGCACATACTGGGAACAAAAAAATCACAAAGGTAGAAAATTCATGAAGAAATAAAGGAGTTCACAGCTCCTGCTGCAGACTTTTACATATGGGTAGGAAAAGTGTGCTTAACTCAAGAGAATATATTATACCTATAAGAAAAAATAATGGATATTCAGAAACCTTCCTTTTCAGAAAGCTCACTCATATCATGTCCAGGTTTCGATAAAAGGCAGCTTTAATTTTTTTATTAATACTTCATGTAAGAACCTATGAACTAAGCCATACCATGAAGAACACAAGTCACTTATGCAATAAAACATATCTAACATGAAGCATGCTGACAGTATTACATATAAAACTATGTCTTACATAAAACAGGAAGCAGGTTTTAAGAGAAAAATCATTTCACAATTCTATTTGAAACCTCCTAGTCACAGGAAAGTTTTGCTATCACTGTCATCGTGTCCCTTCATTCGAGCTTCCACCGCTGTTATGTGGAGATAGATTTGCAACAGGCATCTCAAGCTCAATTCTGAAAAACTTCTATCTTTTTTTTCCCCAAGGGCTTTAAGAAAGAAGTCAA
This sequence comes from Aramus guarauna, assembly GCA_013400195.1. Taxonomy (NCBI): domain Eukaryota; kingdom Metazoa; phylum Chordata; class Aves; order Gruiformes; family Aramidae; genus Aramus; species Aramus guarauna. The sequence goes on along the minus strand of VXBL01004745.1, from coordinate 86,850 downwards.
AAGGAGATGCCAATATATCTAGCAAAAATACTGCCACTTACATGCGAGAGTCCACACATGAGAAATCGCAATGGAATTATCAGTGGCAACGGCATGGCTGGAAAGCCACATGCAACGCTCTGCACAAACGCAACTGCTTCAACAGCAAAGTATTTAAATGCCCTGCTAAAGGGATATAGATTTTATCTACGCAAGAAGCTCTTCAAATTTACTCTGATTGACTACTTTGTGCATGCTTATGACCACTTTTTCTTTTTTACGTAAAAGCAAAATTAACCATAAATCCACTTTGTCTCACTGATGTGTAAACACATTTCATACTAATTGCACAAGAAATGTGCTCTGGATTACAGCCTTAATGTCTGAGTCACACAACTTTTAGAGCCCCTGTGCTCTTTGTGGATTAACAAACTATCAGAATTATTAGGCAGCATTAAAGGGCAATTTCCTTCATTTTGTAGAGCATAATTATTCAAGCAATTATGCAAGCATGGGAAGCAATTGTTGATAACTTATTTTTTCAGAAATAAGACCCTAGTTTTTCAGAAATAGCTTCCAATGTAATTGCTGTGAAACCTGAAGAGCAAAACCAGCCACTCTGTAAATACACAGATTTTACAATTTAAATAAATGGTTATTTTTTCCTTATAAAATAAAGTGTTACCTGATGCCTGAAAGTTTCAGATGGCATGAAAATTAGGCTTCAATTGCACAGAGAAAGTAACTACTTTGTACTGGTAATGGCTAAACACTATAATGATTTGTAAATTAAACTGTGCTGTAATTGCTGTACAGAGTTCTACAGTAAGTGAGAGTATGGCAATATCAGGCTTATAAAATAGGGTGACACGTTTTGCATTGGGCTACTTTAGAGATTGCAGCTGCTACAAAATGAAGCGTGCATTAGCAGCACTAACTATAACTGCAGTTCTGCACGAGCAGCACACATCTCCAATCAATTACCTCTAATCTGCACCAGCGTAAAAAAATTCAGAGACCATTACCCAGGTTTCTGGCAATGAATTTGAGCTCCGTGGTGAGACTCCCAGCTACTCCCACTCTTCTGTCCTACCTCCTCCTTTCCTGTACAATAGGTGAGGTTCAAACTCTCTGGCAAGTCCCCCCTCCGTTGGCAAGCCTGGAGGCTAATAGGAAATTTTTTGTCATCTTGAACTGCCCAACATGGCCACTGAGTCATCAGAAACATTTGCATGCCACATACACACTAATCTAATGATTTTGTTGCGGCACTATAAACTCTTTATGGAATCAACTATGTCAACACAGGGTAGAAGTCAGAGCTGATCGACATAGACGTAAGCTTCCAGTCTCCCAGAGGCTAACGCGGCAGGATTTAGTATGCCAAGAAAAGCCCTGAATTCACAGTTGCCTATAAAATTAGACTTGCTGTAATGTTATCGTCAAATAAACGTAAGGGTGTGGACATGGCTAAAGTGAACACAAGAAAATGACCTCCTCTGTGGAAACAGCTCTGAAAGTCACCCAACTGTACGTGCTGTCTGTGTCACCCACCCCACTTGATCTCCTTTTCTGTTTTCCTTGGATACAACATGGAGTAAACCCTTCTCTTGGCTGACTGCTGCTCCAACTGCCTCTGTCTTTTGTTACTCTGAAGTTCAGCACTGACATGTTCTGCTGGCTGGCAAGATCTCCGAGTCACGCACAATCCAGTTCCATCCCTCTTCCCACTGGAAGACTCACAGCCATGCATGTGCTCACTCTCTTCCTCATGCTCCACTCCTCAGACTGTCCACTGTGCATGACCATCAGCATCTTCCTGTTCCTCAATTCTCTATATTTTATCATTTCCTGATCTACTTAAGCTCTCGTTTCACGTCTTCTTTGTAGCAACATACCACCACTACTTCATTCCACATTTCCATTATGCTCATCTGCTAGCATCTCTGAACTAACTTCTCATTCAATAATATCTCATTTGTCAGCATTTTTCTGAAAAGAACGTATGTCCTCTCCCACATCTTACTCTTTTGCTGCTTCTAGTTCATCACCAGCAAGGAAATGACTGAACCGGTAATTTTTCACACTCTTCATCTTCTTCCTCCCCCTCAGCTGAGGTGACATCCTCAGTGCCATTTGGTCTGTCACGGCAGACAGTCAGCTCTTCTACAGCACCTCCAAAGCCCAACTCTTCTTCCTTGCCATCATTATCAAATGTTTATTGGCATGCCATCCCCAGATGACCGCAGCTTGCTAACTTCCCACCTCTCAGACTTTTACCTCCCCTCTTCAGCCAAGGCTCCCATGTGTATAACTGTCTCCATTCCTAACTACAGGCTGCTCATTTCTGCCCTGCCTCTCCAACCCTAGGATTCTTGCAGTTTGCCTTTGAAGTTTCTCCTGGTTGAACTTACCGAGCACGCTTGTCCAGCTTCTCCGTTCATCTTCCCTGCACAAGTCTCTTTTCTGCACCTTTTGTTTTCTCTCCATTTTCACAGTTCTGTGCCTTATACAATCATCCTCTATGTCTGCATCACCTTTCCTCCTCTTTCTAAAGCCTCCCTTGTTCCGATCCTGACATCATCAGCACTGCAGAACTGTGAACACCAAAAGGTTCTTAAGACTTTGCTTTCTCTGCTCTGGTTCTCGCTCCACCCTCCCTGCAACTTAATTTGCTAATTGTTTCTGTGCTAACTTTATGAATTGAATACAGACCAAACCTTTATTTCTAAACAAAACCCAGCACTGGTATTGTAAACTCAGTAATGCTAGCTATATTTATGTTTATTCTGAGCATGCTGAATAAGCAAAGAATAAAGAAAGGATATTAAAAATTAAATTACATAAGGAATCAAACATTTTAAGAAAAAATAGCTAGTCAGAAAATTATTTACCTGGAAATGGCCTAGAAAGCACTGCTACTATTTTGCAAAATTACAGAATCAGAAGTTCTAATTTACTTAATGGAATACTTTCGTTTAGCTTTACTTTATTAGAGTAAGAACCTCTTATTTGCCTGGTTTTATTCATGAAGCTATTCCAGCAGAGCTTACACACTGTTTAGATTGTCTGGCCTAATCAATGATAAAGTCTGTAATTAAATCAGAATGCTGTCATTCAAACATACTTAATTTGGAATATATTATAGATTTAAAAGCGTAAACAATGACAAGGAAATAGCGAGCTTAATATAGCAATTAGAGAAAGGGTTTCATTAAGGGTCACCCCAGCATATGGATTCCATTTCACAGAAAATATCTGCCAAAGCCACGCAGAAGCCACAAGGGTTATTCTGTTACCACAGAATACGAGTGCATCTGATCTTACAGTACTACGGGAGAAGGAGTGCGTGTAAATACTTGCTTTCTGATGTCAATGGAAAGCTGTCCACTGAAGCCCCTGCACATCAGCGTAAGAAAGGAGGCATTCCAAGACATAAAATTATTTCAGAAGCAGCAACCGATTCCTCCTGGTTATGGGAAGCAGGATCATGCATCATCTTTTGCCTGGCTATACAGCAGTGGTACCAGCAACATGGGTCAATACCACATTTACAGGGTTAAAACACGGTTTTCCTTCACCTCCGTTACTGAGAGAGAACTCATGCTGTTCTCAAGCCACATACTACATGTCATGGCAAAATGGTGATTTGTTTGCTGTTAGAAGGGACCTCATGATAGCACCTACCTGAAATTTCATCAGATTTCTTTAAATGTAAAAATGCATCAAGAAAATGAAAATTGGAGTAACATTACACTCGAGTGCAATGGTCCCTTTGGACCTTAAAAAATATATGAGCCTATGACATTTTCAAAATTCCCTTTTGGACGGATTTCCCACATGTCTGCAAGCACAAGTTTGGTTTTGGGGTTTTTTTTAATTATTTAAATAAAAACCAGGAGTAGGGAAGCTATAAAATGTTGCTACATGCATGGCTTCTTTATGTATCAACTAATATATCTTTTAAAAAAAAAAAGGATATAGACCCCCAAAAATCAACTTTTCTACACTGAAGCTACAACCTCTTTGGAATTTGCCTTGCTATAGTTACAAACACCACTTTTAACACAGAAAAATCAGTAAAATAATAATGATAACTATAATAACAACAATGATAATAATAATATTTTTTTTTTTTTAAATGTAGATATGTATTACCCTGGCATCTCCATACAATTCTAGCTCTTTTATTTTTTAAGATTGTAAGACTGCAATTAAATTCCCAACAACTGGCCTCCAAGACCAAGGTTTTTGCCCCAGAAGAGCCCTCTGGCACTCAGCAGCCGGCAGAGGGGGGCAGCCCCGGTCCCTGTCCCGGTCCCCATGGCCTTGGTCCGACCCCACAGCAGGCACTGTGCGGGGAGCTGCTTGGAACCAGAGGGTCTGTGAGAACCACCGCTCCGGCGCCAACCCAGCCCTAGGCAGCCGAGGGTCGTGCTTATGGAGAAGACAAAGACATATCAAGCAAAATCTGATTTGACATTTAAAATGGAATTAGGAATTGGCCAGCGCTATGATGTTCATGTCCCTTTGCCTTCAAAAAAGGCCCTTTTCTCAACATTTCTAGACCAAAGTTTAACATTTTATTTGGAAAGGGGAAAAAAAAAAAAAAAAGGCCCTAGGGCCACTTCACACCAGACTACAGCATCAGTTCTGTATTTGGCCCCACTCCTGAGAAATGCTCCAGAGATTTACCAACATCCTGCATCACTGGTGCACGCAGCAAACCAGGACTGTGTGCCCTGTTCCACTGTGCAGCTCTCAAAATCCTCCGTCCACAGATTCCCTCGGGCCTGGAACCCCTCATTTCCCACACACAAGGAGCCTAACTGCTGAATTCTCTCTAAGTAGTACTAATATTGGTTTGGAAGAGCACTTAAAATGCGATGATACTAGTTCATTAGAGTTTGTGTTTCCAGGATGTTTTGGGATTAGCGGTAAAAAAAAAAAAAAAATCTCAGAAACAAGCTAGAGCAACTGTTGCACATTAAAACAGGATGGAAAAAGTTATTCTATTGATGCCAGCTATGTTAGTCCACTAGCTAAATGATTAATGTTGATAATTCCTCTCCAGCAGACTCATTAAACCTGAACTTATTTTTCTTACAGGCCTTTGACATTTCCTACTTTCTTAATATCAGAGGTAATGACAGTGGCGTGATTATATACTTATTCCTTTCCACCTTCAAGCAGTTTTCTTTGGCAAGAGTTACTTTTTAAGCAGAAAACCTGCACACGAGTATTCATTCTTTCCCAAAAACTGTTACAGCTCCATTAGCAACACTAAATGGCAGTGCCTTAGAGGAATGCACAACAACCCCTCTAAAAATTAAATAGTCAAGGTATTCAGAGCAGTACCATGAAAAAGATATTTTCTACAGAACTGCAATTTATAATGGCAGGGAGGGTTCTGCCCCCTCCCCCCACATTTCTTTTAGATCCTGTTGTCAAAAAATGTCCAAGTTAAACAAAGAAGAAATTACAGAATGAATCTGGAGCTTAGCCTTGAAGAATTAGGTTTCACTCTAATTGAGATCATACGCTGCATGTGCAGTTTTGGCACATAAGCCATATTAATCAGAAACTCTTTAATCGTGGATAATTTCTCCTGTGTGCGCCAGATTGGGCATTCTGCTGCTGGCCCAGCTTCTAAGTCTGTTTAAGAGGCCACCTTTGACTTCATAAACACCCGCTTACAAAATTGGGGTCAACTTCCTCCTATGAAGGTATGCTACGCTGGCGCTAAAAAAAATTCCCTTAATGATTAAATTGCATCTCATATGGAAATAAAAATGTGCAGATTCCAAAGGAGTGACTATTTCGAGTGATTACAATTTGTGTTGGAAGTAGCCCTCGCTCAAGCCCATCGTTCTATGAAGTACACAACAGATGAAAACCAGGGAAGATGATCCAATAGCCGCAGTATGAAACTTGATGACTGCACTGAGCATCATTTAATCTACTGTTATTATACTACTGACGAGATCCAAGTCCAGAAAGAGTAAACAGGACACAAAAATGTTTTTTGCATTTGAATGCAAGAATTGAATTTGAATGCAAGATTGAATGGGGAGGGTAACTAACAGTATGCCCTTATGAACTGGATTTTCATCCCTTTGACGTATGGATGAAGATGGAACTACCAAAGCAGACAGTGAAGTGACCCACATACACAGATGAAACCCTGTTCCTGCCAAGTTAGAGTATGAATTTTGAGCCACTATGACTTCAGTGGAGTCGGCAACATCATTCCAAAAGTTTGGCTACGTTTGCAGGAGACGAACATTAACTGCATTCTTCCTACCGAAACATATTAGCACTCACATCACTTGTGCTTTTTATTAGATTGTTGGTATACTTGAAATTTTAATATCCATAGTGCATACATGGATCCCTAAAACCTAGCTTAGATTTGTCATAATGCACAAGCAGCCTTTTATAATAAATGGATCTTTCTATAAATTTCTGCACCTGTAGGTTCAAAATGAGCCCCAGTGTTCCATTTGATGTTTAAGCTATTCAACAGTGTGACACCCATGAAAGATAAAATTACTACTACAGAATTACCCTTGTATGAATTTTAAAGTAATAAAGCAAAACCAACTGCAGCATAATATATAAACCTTTAAAAAAAAAAAAAAGAAAAAGAAAAGAAAAAAAATTAAGGGAACCCTCTTTACTCAAGCATACCACTTCCATGAAACATCACACACACTGCACTCATGTCCATAATTTATTTTAGTGGTGACTGCTAGACTTTCCATTATAAAATTTCCAGCTTCAGACACCTCTCCTCTTTTCTACAACTTTGTATTAACTAGCTCCAGCCTGCCTCGTGCACCTTGTGTCTCTCTACTCTCCCACTTCTCTATAGGAAAATTTTGCCTCCTCTTTCTCTCTTTACACATTATTATCCACTTCCCCCCCCTGCATTTCATGTGAGAAGGCTGTTCTAAATATTATCTCTTCACCTAATTAACTCAAGGAATTTTTCTCATCTGCCAAAGTTTGTACTTTCCTCCTTTGCCCATAGAAATTGTAATTTGCTTCCTTTCCCCTCTCAAACTGGGTTTATTACAGCTGGGTTCTGCTTCTAAAGGAGGAATTGAAGTTCTGCGTGTTCTCCATTGAAAAATCAGGAGCTGCAAGCTGCAGAAGAGCTAGGGAAAAAGAGCTAGGGCAGAAGAACTGAGAACACCAAGAGCCTTATCTCCCATAAAGTCTGTCTGGATGTTTTGGATGCTTTTCAGGAATGAGAGGATTGCCTGTCTCTTCTGGGTTTTTTTATTTCAATTTATTAGGTATCATTTTCAAGCTACTTCCACAAGCATTCAGTGCAGGCATAATACTGCTCCTTGCCAGGTGTACCATGCCTTTCTATAGCAGACACAGACCAATGGTATGCATTTATAAAAATATATACTCTTCAGAGTAAATAATCAAACTTTAAGCGTGATGACTTAAGAAAACTCCAAATAGAATGTATTTCATCTCACAAGCATTTCCAACGATCACATCTCTCTCCCAATAATTAACAGTGCATTGCTTTGAAAGAAATGCAGCAAAATTAAACCCTCATGAGCACCATGAGACACAAGGAGAATTAGAAGAAATCCTACATATTAATGAGGCTATCAAAAAAAAAAAGCTCTTAAACATCTGGGAATATCGCTATCTTTCAGTGGAAGACAGGCTAGGAAGCAGCTACCAAAGGCTTTTCTGGTCCTTGTTTGGAATGCAAGACATTCTGAGGAAAGAGCACAGGTTTTCATGCTCTCCTAAAGCTTTTCTTTATGGCAGGAGCCTCCAACTGGAAATAACAAGCAAGTCTGTTGTTCCAGACAGTAAATTCAAATGTTTCCACGAGGAAATGTGAAAGGAACAAGAATGTTAAAAAGCCCCTTAAAGATGGCAGAGGAGAGAACCGCAATAGATGCTGCTCACCCAGGCAACTTGGAAAGTGTACATCACCTCCTGCATACCTCAGGCCCTGTTCCAGCTGCCAACAGCAAGGAGATGTCCCACGGGTAGCTGCTGCCTGGTGATACCACAGCATACGGACCAGAGGTGATCAATTAACAAAAATATTCAGTTATTCTTAAAAGCTAAGTCAGGACTCAAAAATCACAACCCAATTACCTCGGCTTGGTAAATTATGGCTTGTCAGCCAAGTCATGGTGTCTGCCTATACATAATCTCTTGGCTTGCAGAAAAGGTAAGTAATGCAACTAAATGCAAAATCTGAATTAAAGAGTTATCTGAATTGCATCATGTTTTGCGAGGGGCCAAGAATGTGCAGACTGATGGTTAAGAAAATTAATAGATATTAATAAAAATAAAATCATTGTATTTTGCTCTTTTCCTAGAGCCAGGAAAAGAGATCCTCTTCACCTTTGACAGATGCAGAGTTCAATTTTTAAGTCGGGCTATGGATCAGGTAAGGCTTTAACCAGTACCATTAATAAAATAGCCTCAAGCCCCCAAAGCTCAGTCCAACTTCATGCTTTAATGAAGTTCAGGCTAGATTAAAATGCGTGGGAAGGGCTTAGGGAGGTATCTGGTTATGAATGGACAACCTGTAACTGCTCGGAACTGCTTTACGGTACAAGCTGACGTTATGATTGTTGTCATCTATTTTGCATATTTACAAACTCAAAGTTTCTGTATTTTTTCTTCATGTACAAGCTTTATACCTCATTTATTCCAGAGAATAGTTTTAGACACTGTGCCTTATTAAAATCTAGTGTAAACATTATACTTTTTCCAAACTTTAAGAGATTCAAGGGTAAACCACAAAACTCAGTCCATAAATTCTTTCTTATCTAGGAAAAAAAAAGGGGTCATCTTGCATTGTATCAGGTAATGAAAAAGGGTACAATAAACTACCTTTTTAGTTTTGAACTGGGGAAATGGGAACCACAAAGGAGGAAAACTAAGGGCCACCTCACCAGATACAATCCATGGAAAATCTGCTCTTCATGTCCTCCTTCCAAACTAGCATCGCTTTTCCTTATCTGTGTATCTAAGTCTAATAGAAAAGTGTATAACATCACTGATTTATGGGAAAATTGGCTGCGTGTCAGCGCTAGTTATCTTACTATTTCTTTTAGTAACACTTAGCAAATATGGTAATGTAAACCTCCAAAGCAGAACAGCACGCTATCGGCCATCGAACTTCAGAGTCGTGTTTCAAAGCTCATCATTCAGATTCAAAGAGCAACTGGCCGCAGACAGCTGTGCTCATTAGGGATTTCTCAACATTCAATACACCAAAGAGATAAAGGGTGAAATCTCTGACTTGCTGAAGTCAATGCAAGTTTTTGCCCCTGATTTCAGCAGGGCCAAGGTATCACTGACAGAATTAGGGAAGCCTCTGTCAATAGATGTAAACTAGTAAAAATGTCTCCTCTGAAAGAATGTTAGCTTCCAAGTTAGATAATGGCACCATTCACCAGCAAGAATGACATGTTTAATCTGATGGATCGAGCATCCTTTAATCCTTCCAGCTATCCATTAAACTGTTTATTCTCAATGTAAATTGTTCCAGCCATAAATTTACACCAGCTAAAGTGCCTATCATTCTGGTTTATGCTCGGCCACAACCACAACCACAATTTTTTGTATTTTCTGACACACATCTACAGATTTTCAAAGCTTGTGCTGTCTAAGCGTAAAATCCTAAGGCAGGCCAAATTAAAGCTGCATTTTCCAGTAAGAGTATTCCAACATTTAGGAAATACAATCTGCATTTTAAAGGCATGCTTCTTAGATTCCACCTCAAATGCTTGTGTTCTATAGTCTCCAAATTGGAGGAACTTATCCAAAAAATGCTTTATAAATGTTTCGTAGGACTCTGGGCCCAAACTAGTGTTCACTAGAGTTAGCGTGATCCTTGACCAGATTATCTGGAGAGGACTTACAAGGCAGTCACCTTAATACTAGCATCTATTATAAGGTGAGAGAAAAAGCAAATGTGTTTCCTTAGCACAAACTACAGGACTTTTCTAGAGTGTGAATAGTTTTCTTGGCTTCCTCCATCCAACCTTCCTCAGGCCACAGTTAACCTTTTTCTTTCCAGTGTACAGGGAATTATACAGGCTTTGCAAAACATACACATTTTACAGGGGGTTGTGGGTGCACACGGCAAAGCTGAGCCACACACAAACCTTTACAATCTCCCAGTCTGTTGCAACTGTGGAGAAAGCAAGGAGCAGATACCTACCTGGACTTTTTTCACCCAGGTTTAACACTGCTGCAGTAAACAGAATGGGAAACAGGGATACTTAGGCAATTTTTAGTAAAGTATGGATTCGTTAGTAATTTGATTCTCCATTAGGGGACAACTATATCCTAAATTATCAATTCTGACTCATATGTATCAGCCAACGGTATGATTATTCACAGAAGCAGCACAAAGAATTTGAGACTTATGATTTAAAAACATGTATTTTCCCTTTTTCTTCTTAAATTCTGACTACAAATTGTCTTCAAAATAAGTAATTTATTATGAAATTACAGGTTATTTAAAGGGAGGTGGCAGTAAAGAGGCCACATTTGCTGTGGTCCTACACATGCAGACTTACAGGAAGTTTCCAGGAGCTGTAGTTGAATGCAAAATTCTCATGACAAGCTAGACGTTGGAAAGTAATTTTAACTGTACCCATAATGTAAATCCTTAATCCTCAGGTAAATAAACAATGAGGATTTGCATACAGTAAGGAAAAAAAAAAAAAAATCACTGAGACACCAGTTCAGAGCATCCTGGTTTCCTAAGAATCTCATTTGAGTATAACTCAGCTGCTTATATAAGATATCATACGTAAGATTGTATTAAGCTGCAGTGAATAATTCCAGTAGTTATTTTAAGTTTTACAGAATATACTGAATAGAAGTACAGTTGTTTTTATAAAAACCTAATAGTAGCGCCATACCAAAGCCGTTCACATTTGTATTCATACACACACATCATTTCATAATAACTCCCTGAACAAAAATTAAAGCCCACTAACCTTGCTCATACAAGACTTTCAGATACAGAAGAAATGGTATGCCACGCACATGTACACCTAGCTTGCCAAACAGCTTCCCATTCATTCTGAACATTAAATAGGATCTGAGTCAACCCAGCAGTTATCTCGTCAAATAGCCATTATGCCTTTCAGTTGACATAGACAAAACCCAGAAAGGGTGTTAAATCTTAAATCTATGAGACCAGCAAAATTATTTAGGGGAAAACCTGTTCTTTGGTCCCCTGTTTTCCCCTTTTTTATAACACTGTTCCCTACATAACAATCCTTTTTGTTTAATGGTGCACAATATACTTACTACAAAGCTGCCTGTGTTCCAGTTTACGTGATCTTTGCACCCATTGACACATTCATGATTCAGACTAACTTCCTAAAATTAACTTTCTCATTTTATTAGGAAAACATTTCTCTCTGTTGAGAAACCAAGTTACCACGTTCTACTCTGCCATATTTCATTAGAAACTTGTTTCTTAACAGGAGAAAATAAATAAATGCCAGAGCAATTAGAAGAGAATTACTGCTCATTTTTAAGGAGAGTAATTTAATTAATTTGGATTAAATACAATATGAAAGCAAAGTCTGGGCTCAGCTACTACTAGCAGCTCTCATTTGTATGAGACAGAGATGCCAGGGTGATGGTCTTGCTTGTCCCTTGCTGGCCAAACTCCAACCTCCAAAGTCTAAAGCAAAGACCTGGTGCCACATTGTTTTAGAAACAACTGACAGGACAGTCCCAATCACTTGAAGCATGTCACAACGTTAAAGGGTATAGATCACACGTGTGGTAATCAGTCTCTCCTTTAACAAAGGCATCATCATCGCATTTCTGATGAATTTGTTGGGGTACAAGAGATGTACTCCAACTTTGTTTTTAAGTGAGCCCTGGGAGGGCAGATGACATGATACGACTAAAACTTCAAGCTCCATGTGCAGATGATACCTCATCTAGCAAAAACACTGCTGATATGAAGATGACCCATCAAAAAAAAAAAAATTTGAACCAAATAAAGTTCATGCTGAATCAATGCTTTGTGTCATATACAAGGAAACAGAAAGCCAGATCTGTTACAAAACTGAACAGCTTCAAAGACCTGCTTCTTACATATACAGATCATGGATTTCAATTTTTTCCCAGTGAGTAACAACCAAAGCGTAAACCAGTATGTGTCTAAATAGCAAAAGCCCACCTCTGCTGAAGTTGGGGCATTGGCTCTTCCACTGGATACAAGATTTCAGCTCCATTGTTCTGGTGGTACAAAATAGCAATTTTATAGTCATTTTCCTCACATGTTCTTGTACTCAATATCCTTGTCAGGAATTTTGGTGTGTTTGTTGTTGACTAGATGTAAACCAAACCCAAGCATTAACAGTATGTCACTCACCTTTTGTCTGAGTTACAAATGTCCGTAAGAAACAGCAAAGATGAATGCACTAAATTGACCTCCCATTTTGAGACCAGTCCCTGATGCCTCGAGCCCTCTCTCACAGTCTGCTGAAGGGCATAACATATCGTCTTAAGTGTCGGATCCAACATCAGAGCATGTTTGCCATTCAGCTGAAACATACAATCTACCAGCTAATGCATTACAACTCTTGCACAATAACTCTACCACAGACAGTATGAGCCAACTGCAGCTACCAGTAAGGATGGCAAATCCTGCTCAAATCACAGCTACAGACTAGATTTTTATGGCACAAATCCCGGCCAACTCCTGGCAGCAGATAAAAACAGAAGCTCCATGCAAGTCCTGGGTGGGAGAAAGCTCATGTGCCCCTTGACTTCTGCTCCTTATTTGCTTTTCTTTTCACATCCCATTCACCCAGGAGCTTGTTTGCCCATATCCCTGAACAGCCTGTGTGATTCCCAAAGCAGGCAGAGGGCTGCCGAGACTATAAGGAACCATTTTTGTGTTGATGGCAGTGACGCTTTGCAGTCTTGACTGCCTGAAAGACACTGGATTAAAGCAGCCCAAAGAGAAAACAGATCTTCGTGGGTTACTGATGATTATCACCAAAATATTCAGCACAGTAGCTGCAAAATGCTCATCCAAGTGCCAACTTCTTTAATTAAAGCGTGCTTTTGTTAGTACATCTTTTTTTGGAAGAGTGCTGAAAGTTTTCAGCTCAAAACTACACTATTGAAAAGCAGAGATCTATTTTGTTGCATTTAAAATCCAACTCACTTTTTGAGTTATGTGTAGAAATAAAGCTGTTATTACATACGCAGACCTACTTCACTTTTTTTTTCATACAGAGCTCTAGTTTTCAGTCCAATGTATTGCGTTTCCAATATTAACACAAAGCGAGGATTAGGAATTAAATTAGCAAAGAATTGTGCTGCATCACTTTACAGCGTGTGAGAGCTAGTTGCATTTCAGATTTTCTCCTTTTTATGAAATGGCTCAATGTTTGGGAACATGTTTTGAGAGAGCATCAGAAATCACATCTTCCTTACCACTGTTTGTTGTTACTGCTAATACACAGCGTATCATCCAGTTAAGGCAAATTTACTTCCTACCACACTTCCATTATTTGATAAAGAAGTAACTTTTTGCTTAATAAAGACTTGATTATTTTCTAGTTTTTGGGGATGTGTCTTTTTAAAATATACTGGCACATTATTCAAGGCTTTGGAAAGAAAACATTGCTCTGAGACACAATTTTACCAAGCCTGTAATTTTATATATCCCTTTTCCCTCAATTCTCTTTAAAAAAGCAGCAAATATGTTTACATTTAAATTTGATCTTCCTTTAGGATTTTTCCAACTCCACCTTTATTAACTCCCTCCTAAAATTAGTGCCTGTATCTCTATAAGATATCAATCAGGCCTTTTTGGAAGAGAACTGCAGAGTTAGGAAAGTAAATTTGACCTTAAAAATAGATATATGTATGTATCATGTTTGCAAACAAACACCAGGAGGAACAAAATATGAAGTGGCACCTATAGATTGTAACTTGCCATAGAAAGCATTATCTGCAGACTTGCCATAGAAAGCATTATCTGCTGCTTAAAATTCTGCTTCTGCAAATGGATATGCGTGCGCGTAACCACAACGCCATTACTGTATTGAGGGACCACAAAAACTCTCAAATTCCAACTGACTTGAAAAGAGTTTGTTCAAATCATCGTAACAGTCAAAACCAATGATAGGAACGGCACATTACCACTACCTTATTTCACTTTATGCATTTGAAACAAATGAAGACATTAGTCCTTACAGATCAAGGTGCAGAGCATGTGGTATGATTTAAATACAACTGTTAACACCTCGGCAGAATTAGTGGTCATTTTCAAAAATAACCTCCTACTAGTCTCATTTCCCACTATATTAAATAACCACAACCGCCCTGTATCTTAGCATCTTAACTTGAAAAATAAGGGTTAAGACTTTTTCTTTTAATCTCATCATCATGGCTCTACGGCACATTACAAGTAGCAGAGATATCCTGACTAATGTGGCATATTTGCTTCTAACCAGCTGTAGCTTTCGTGTTAAAAAAAAAAAAAAAAGCTTCTAAAAACACTTGATTTAAATACATTTACAAAACTGACACAAATTATACATCTTTTCTTAAACACCTCTTCCAAGTGGTAAATGCAGGGCAGATTAATTTGGGGAACAAACATCTATCTAAAAACACAGTCTTCCAGGTTTCTACTTTATCACTAGCTAACCAAGAGTTCACCTGGACCATGTACAGCCATTTTAACACTCAACACTGATCTCGCAGGCTCTAGAGCAATCAAAACCGAGAATATACAGTAAGTTAGGAACTGTGCTTCCCATTCCCTTTATTTCCTGATATTGCATATCTTTAATGTCAAATCCATCAGTTTGCTTTTCTGATACTAACATGATTATAAGAAATAATGTATAGTGTAGATATGCATAAAATATAGCATGTGTGTATAGTAAATATATACTATGCATAGTAATTCTATAGTAGAATTACCAATGGACTTCTGTGATAAGCTGCATTTTTAATATGAAAAACTTTGAAAGACACAAATTGGGAGAAACCTCAGACTTCAGGATGAGCAATGCATAATTAGCAATAAAGATGGCAGCAGCTGCTAAAATCCCCAACAAAGACTACTTACATATGAAAGCAGGATGCTGAAAGAGAACCCTGTTACTGGATCCACTTGCTCTCTTACTTATTTCATATACATCCTGCGGGCCAGGTTCTCAGTAGCCCAGCCAACGATGCGCGTATAGACACGTGTCAGAGTGCTTCCCCAAGGAGTTCTGCCTTTGAGGAAGCTCAAACCAGGGAAGTGTAGTCAGACTTGCCAATCTTTGTCCAATTTGGGGACAAAACAAGGTGACAAGCCAGGAACTGTTGGAGCTTTTCCCCTCCACAGTCTGAAATCCGAAACCTAAGTAACGTTTTGCAAGACCTGTGGCCCCAATTGCAAAACTTTGGAGCATTTCACCAGACTCCCATTCAGTGTCAGGTGCATCTTCACAACAGGTTTTTGCACATAGCTATACAGAGAAGAAAGATCAGAAACATTAGGATGGTGAAGCAAGATCTTCTCACAGTAGTACAACCTTACAGACCTCACCAGACTTCCAAGCCTTTGGAATACCAGCTCGGTTGGGAAATGTTTCCAAAAATAAGAAGCTGATCTGAAACTCCTCCAGGTCACTGTGTGATTGGGCCAGAAATGTTCTGTCCTGGCGCAGAGCTCCACAACAGCAGCATAAGGCAGCTCACCACAAACTAGAAAGCATCTGCATGTTACCCTCTCTGCCAAGTCTTTTCCACGAGGGTGGTTCATGCACCACACGCACACAGTGCTAGCTCCCCCGTATATCACAACAGAAGTAAGTCGGGGAGCTCACACTTGAGTAACTTAACATAGCGGACACTTCTAGGATTCCGAGGTGTTTCTTTGTTCAGATTAAGATGTTATTCTATACAGTGACAGAAATACTGTACTTAATGTAAATTATACATCAACTCTGACCACTCTAAGGGCAAGTGCAAATGCCAATTCAGAGCAAGAACCTCTGTAAAAGATTTCAGGCTGCAAACTCAAAATGTTCTGTGGTGGTTTGTTTTCACATTTCTGCGCCTCTGTTTCTTTCTGGGTGCGCAACACCCCCCACATAGTGCTGGTCCCACTGAACTCCCACCCACCCCACCCTGGGAGCAGAGAAGAACCAGAGCAGCTGGTCATGGGTTAAAACACAGTGGGGAAGAAGCCAGAAGTTAACACCATGGTACGTCCCAAGGAGGACTGTAGCACACAATTAACAGGTGCAAACACTATATTTACTACTGCAGCAAAGCTCACATCCAAAAGGTGAACAAACATTTCACCTGAATAGTTCAGTACATGGTCCTGCAAACACACCAGAACATCCTGCAAACAGATCTTTTTTTATGAGTTTGTTGGCTCTTGCCTGCACATAAGACCTCAGATAAGTCCGCATAACAAGCTAAAGTACAGACGGGCCTAGACTAAATCTGTATATTGCAATGTGGGAAACAATCAGCTCCTGACTGCCAAAGCGTTCGAGAGCTCCACTAAGTAGTTCTGGCCTTTCAGAAATTTTGTTACTGGCATTTCATAGAAATCATTTTGATGCACCCAGGTTTCTCTCTGCTTTGCTCAATCTAGCTAAATTCAGAGTTGCAAAATTTTTCTCATACATTGCTTTTCCTGCAATGGGACACACTGACATACCCATCAACTAAATTAAATTCTGAAGTTATACAGACTCCTTTGAGCAAAAAGATTTCTGTTTCAGATGCTTAGCCAAATTTCAGGAAAGCCATGTCCCACAGCAAAAAATATACCACCTTGTGAGCGTAAGAACCGAGCAGAGAGTACTGTTGCACACTAAGTAATGCTACACAAAACCCATTGTGAATATTTCATCAACTGTTAATCCTATCGGTTTGGTGTTAAATACCATACTGATACAAAAACTTAATTCCACTTCATTTTTCTTGGGATTTTTTTCTGCTTTGGTGTGTGTAATCTAGAGCAATTCTTCTACTGTCTTTGGTAATCTTCACTGAAATTTTTGTATTTATTCCTGCTGAGGATTTTGTTATCCCTACACTGTGATTATAAAAAAAAAATGGATGAACTGTACATTTCATGCTCCGCTCTGAGCACTGGCTGCAGAAATGCAGTTGTTCTGTAAGTAGGACAGGTTCTCTGTAACCTTTACTTTCAACAGACACAAAATTTTCATTCTTCACCTGATAATTAGTCCTCTTTATTCTTAAAACAAGCCTGAATAACATTCATCATCACCTGTTAAGTTACTCATCCCAAGAAGCAAGTTCTTCCAGGATCTTAAAAATAAACATGTATTTTTCCCCCTCCCTCTTAAAATTTGCATTCTTAAGATATTATTAATAGAACACCAGATTGTAGACAAACTCAGATAACTTACAGAGTAACTGAAACATAACGTTAGCTAACACATGCATGCCAGGGAGCCAGAAGGCAGCAGCCCCGCACTGCCACGCCGGCCTCCCAGATGCACTTCTGCCACAGGAGAAGGTTACAACTCACTTGGCTGGAATACAAACAACTGCAGCCAATGAAAGACTCTGTATATGTGTGGGGAGCATAAATGGGATATTAATTATTAATTTTGACAAGTCTGAATACCTTAATAATGTATTATTTTAAGCTGTAAGCTTTTTAAAAAGCCATTGAGGCTAAAATGAGCCGATTTTGCGGCTTGGACTCTCATTCCTCAGCGTAGAGCAAAATGCGCTGTGACAACAAAATGGGCTGTGACAGGCTTTGGCGAGTGCGGTCTTGTTTTGTATATTTAATAAAGGGCTGATAAATACAATGTTTAAAGTGTAAGGTTTGGAATATATCAGCCAGAAAACACTGCACGTTAACCAACCTGTCAAGGCACAAAAGACACTTTAAATACTTGCACAAACTGACTCGTAAGCTGATTCCCTCCTCCTTTAGTAGCATGACACAGGTGCAGGTAACATCATTTCTTTAATAAAAATTGATTATTTGTGCAACAAAATGCACCATGAACTAATCCTACTCTATTCTGCAAACTTATTGAGGTGACAACTATGTTGTAGTTCTACCACAGATTTAACGGTAACTGACTGGGCAATTTATGATAAGAATTTCAGAAGTACTAAGGGAAGCTTTATTTTTGACACCACCTGCAACACCAATACCAAGCACCACTTTAAAACCCACCATAAATCTATAAAGTGCATCCTACCTACGAATCCCAGATCATTCTACACCTGCTAATCAAAGAAAACCATGTAGTAGTCCCACAGGTTACACGCTACTCTCGTTATTAAGCAGATTTCAGCAAAGGAGGATTCATGAACTTGGACACAAAAGAATTCTCCAATGCTCCCTCTTGGCACAGATAAAACTGTAGGCTGTATCTGAAACTGGCAGGGGGTTGAAAACTCAAAAATAAATATAGCACTAGAGTAATAACAGACATATTTTAAGTGAAATCAAGTTATTTTTTTCCTATCATTCTATACAACCACAAAAAGGTTTGTAAATTTGATGAATCACACTTTTGCATATCTTAATTTCTAACATGACCACAGATGGATTAGAAACCTCTCATCTCCAGGGACTGTCACCAGATTATCTGTTATCTTTTACCTTCAGTCTCATGGTAATTAGGCTGTGGGTTTTTCTCGTAGTTATGTATAAAATGAGCCTTTAAGTTTCTAACCCTCAGTGGTACAGAGTGAACAGTAAGTGTAGAAGGGAGCTTTAAAAAGCACAGCCCAAATGACTTAAAAATCACAAGTAAAACAATTACTGTTTCATTAAGCTTTGTGATTCTTTTCAAGCCAGTCTCATGATTCCTGGAGGCTTGACTCCTGCTTTGGAGCTGGGATTCACCATTTATTGGGTACCATTTACCAAGTCATGTTCAGAAATTCAGTCCTTCATGCATAAAGATGTTTTCTTGAACATGGTATCTGACTAGAAATGGAGAGATACAGTGGGGGATTGAGGAAACAGGGGGAAGAAAAAAAAATCCCTTTCTCCTTAATTCTACCATACACACATACCCACGCCCCCTCAAGCCGGTCAACAACCTAAGGAAACCTGCTTTTCTGTAGGTCTTGTTTCATCAGAAAACATGTCAAAAAATCAGAAACCAGCAATTTTCATTGCCACAAACAGGGATTTTGTAAGAAATTTGTCAGATTGCTTGTTGCCATATCCCAAAACCAGTCCTGCCTACAGACTAAATAACAACCTCAAAAAGGCAAGTGCCCCATACTTTCACTTCTTTAATTCTTTGTTTTCAGAGTGGTTGCCCTTAAAATATTAACAGCAACATAAAACTTTATTGAGACGATAAAGGCCCATTTCTTCTGCATGAACACAGACTTTGAAAGAAAAGATGCATCCAAATTCCGCATCCTTTTTGTTCCAGTTAGCAAACAAGGGAGTCCTTGCTGTACCCAGGCCCCTGACGTAGCTGTCTATGCGATGCTAGGTCCGTGCAGCTCCATGGCTTTTACCATCAGCTCCACTATTCCCCTGGTTCATTTCAGAAAAATTGATCTCAATAATGAAAATAGTCCAGAGTTGGGCCAACATTTCAGTAAGTCTCTAAAACACCCAGAAGCACCATTTACGCAATCTCTAACAAGCTTGCTAACTCATCTCTACAGAAGATGGCAAGGCTCCTTGACTACTAGAAGCAACCTATCTACGGCAGCACAGTTCTGCACCATTTAGTATTTCATCCTTTACTACTTAAATGAGTCCATTCCAGTAGCTAGACAAGACCTTGTTTAAAACTACCTCCCACGAGTCCACATTACACTTCAGTCTATACTGCTGAGTAACCTTAGATCTAGCCGAAACTCAGCTAAGCTATGTTTACGTAAGCACACTTTGCTAACTGATGCCAACACTGCTCTTTTCTTACTACATAAAAACTATGAATCCTGCTCAGTAAAAAAATAATACAAACACCGCTTTATTTGTGGGGAGCTGCAGCCAAGGGGTATCAACCTGTACACTATGAAAAACTGAAGGAAAAAGATTTAAAAAATTACCTAGCAAAATCAGAAGATCAACACAGTATCTATCCCTCCGAAATCCTATTTAAATTCCTCAGCAGGAATAGCAGATAGACCCATCACTTTTAAATGATGCAAATTAGTCACCATTCTCTCCAACTTTGCAAATAGTTCATTTCAAGGGAAAAACATGTGGAGTTCTGTCAGTCTAATTCCCAGAAGCTACAGTCAGATGTCCAGGTGGTAATAATAATATATCAGCAAACCTTTGTGCACATATATATCTCATTTTCTGTACCTATTTTATAGTCCTACTGAACAAAGATAGTATGAAATGAAAAGAACAGTTGAAACTCAAGCTGTTAAGACATACAAATACCATTTCTTGAAGAAAATAAATGTATCATTCCCAGTAGTTCAATCCATTAACACTCAAATGATCTGAAACAATAAGAAGATCATTCAGTTAAGTACAATTATCAGAATTTCCTATATGGCAGTTTTCTTTAAGCCTGAGTCACACATATTACTCTACAGTTCTTTAATAAAGCAGAGATAGTTCTAAATCTCATCCCAAATCCGGTAAAGGCAAAAAGCTCGATCATCATCTACCAGCCACTGATGGCCCCAATTCTGTAAAAACTGTTCTTAAAACATATTCAGCCAAGCCCTTCAGCACGTGCATAATCCTTAGCTCTGCTGAAGTCTCAGAACTTTAGAGCATGCTTTTAAAATGGGATTTTTGCCAAAGTAAAGACTGAGATTTAACAGGAACAAAGCAACCTAAAATTTAAGCAAATGCCTAAAAATAGCCGTTTCTTCTGCAAGGAACAGTATTGTCGGCTTCTTCCTGAGTGTTCAATTAATCAAAAAAATCCTTTTAAGCAAGGATTAAATTGCAGTTACCACCAAGAAACCCTAGCAACATACACTATTTAAATGGATTTTTGGACTGAATAAACTCTTGCCTCTGTTTTTATAACCAATTATGAACACAAGAATAAATTTCCCAGTCACATCTGAAAGATTCATTGTAAGTGAAATAAATGTATGTTCATCTCTGCCTGTATGATGCAGCATTCTTCTGATGTTTTTAATCATGCTTCAAACACTGGGGGGAAACTGCTCACTCCACAAAGTAAGCGTGCTGCTAAAAAAAGAGGGAGATTTTTATCATTTTAATATGCTACTAAAAAAAAAATGAAATCATAAGAGTCTGTGGTAGACGTTTAACGCCTCATGTATTAGATTGAGTTATGTCCCATACACAAGGTAAAGTTACCCCAACTTGCTCATAGCTCTCAAAACTCTAAGTATTTGCTCAGATGGCAGACAAATGTTATTATAACATGCATCCACACGTACACAGAGGTATGGTGGAGTCACAGAGGCTAAGCAGGCGCAACCCCCATGCCTAGCCTGCTGTACACTCGCAATGCCATCTACCTGATTTCCACATCTTGGCGTTCAACTGGATGGTCTTCACCACAGCTGCTCCCAAACTGTTCCTAGATATCACCAGCCAGTTCCCTCTGACTCCGTAATATTCCAGTCAAGGATAATAGGAAAGAGAAAGCTTCTGTATTTACAGAGAAATATATCCAGAGCAGTTAACGCCAGTGACTTCTCTTTAGGAAATTACAAATTGGTTCAATTACAACCTGTATCTTGGTCTCCACCTCCCTTCCTGATGGCTATCAGCACAACTTAAGGTGCTGTATTCCCAAACAAAGCAACGAATAGGTGGGATGCAGATGGCACACAGGTCGCTAGCAGCACATCTCTCCCACACAGGTGCTTCATTTTCCATTTGTCAGCTAGCCAGCACAAAATCCTCATCTTCTGGGAGCTGAGGTCTTTAAGGGCAAGAGGGGTTTAGTAATCCTCTTCATTTCTGTCTCCTTAGTAGGAAAGGCTACCACTTTTTAAAAAAAAATCAAGATTAAACAGTGAACTCTGAAATGTAATACAGAGCAGATAGTTGGATAATCCAGGGAATTTCCAAGTCCTTGGATGGAGGATGCACCAACCACGACAGACTGTAGAAAAGATGGAAGATGTGGAGCAGACTAAAGTCCTCTACTAACTGATGAAACGCGGGCAGCAGCAGTACAACTTTCTTGACACCTCAGTCAACGTGCCTTAACTACATCTTCAGTTCCCCGCTGCAGCTGACAGAGCAACTTCCACCCTGTCAGAGACTATTGAAAAACCTCAAATGCCCTGCTTTGTCTCACGGGACGGCGTCAGAGACTGCTGAAGAGCCACAAGCACCCTACTTTGCCTCAAACAACCCGCGGTTGCCGCGGGCGCTGCGGATGCGGACAGCGACCTGCCGCCCTCCGCCTCCTCTGGTATCTCTGCAGCGGCTGCTCTGGGCATGCGCCGGACACCTGGGACCCCGG
>VXBL01004745.1:52905-64352 GCA_013400195.1 Aramus guarauna | reverse complement strand
GAACTCTCTAGAACGTCAAAGTGCGCAGACGCGAACCCCTGAATTTTGCAGAACAACGGACTGCGCAGGCGCAAGCATGTTACCGCCCCGAGAGTGGGCTGTGAGGGCAGAACACGATAAAGGTGAGCCTGTGCGCTATGGTAGGGTTAGCTCACCGTCTGTGGGTTGAGGGGGTACTGTGGGTTCAGAGGGTGGTGCGAGCTGTCTTTTTTTTTTTTCCTTTGCTCTTCAGAAATTTATGCGTTATAAAACCGGTTGTTACCTTTGCCAGACCAGTTCCCCTAGTTGTTGGTTGCACCAGTTGTTCGTCGCAAGTGTTTCACCCGTTATCTGCGCAGTTGCCAGTGGCCCATAGATGGTTAATTAAACTGTGCTATATTGTTCCTCTGAGTCATTCCTGGGGCTCTGTTGGGCGGGACTCGCACCTTTGGGGAACGGAAGGCTTCCTGTCCCTCACAACCCGCTGAGGGGGATGAGACACCCCCTCATCCAAGAGAGATGCTGGCAAGTTGTGTGAATTACGACACTTAGTAGAAAACACTCCTTTAGCAACCGTTTTCAACCAGTCACTCATTATCCATGTAAGAGGTAAACCTGGAAGTGGTCTGGAAGCACCTCTTTGTCAAATTTTTACACTATGTCCTTTCTGATTTTCAACTGATAACATCTTTAAAGAATGCTACCTTGCTGATATGCAACAAAGGCCAAACTTCACTGTGAAATGAATAGCTCGTTGAAAATCCTGTTGTTTTTGCTCTATTCCTGGTTCATACACTAAAAGACAGCCCCCCAAAAGTAGGGAGTGAATGCATTAAGAATCATTAATATAACAAGACTCTTGAAGTATTGTCAGAAGTCAAATCACAGTAATTTCTTGTGTCTGCATGGGTTGAGGATATGTCAGACTACCTAATGTTTATTTATTCACATTTTCTAAAACACCTTGTTACTTAAAAACAAAATTTTTAAATTAACCTCTGGGAGCTGTGAATCTTTTACAATCAGATAAAACAAATCTGAGAAACTGAATTAATAAAGACAACAGTCTTAGCAAGTAAATTCTAAGCTCAGGAGGACATCCACTTGTTATCACCTGAAAAGTTACTTGCTTAACAGAGACATTTGAATGAACAGGTGGAAAAATCCACCAAAACAGACAAGAAACCAATAAAGCACTGAAGTTAATGACTGTCAAGAGAAATCTCTTAAGAAATTACATTTATATGTAATATATATACATATTTACATGTTTATAACCCTTGAAATATTTGAAACACTTTTCAATAAATATTCAGTAAAGTATGGTACTGTTCCATATTAGACACTAATAATAGCGCACAAATCAAAATAAGCAGCTACACTGGCAAATAGACAGTTATCATAGAATCCTAGAATGGGTTGGGTTGGAAGGGACCTCAAAACTCATCTAGTTCCACCCCCCTGCCATGGGCAGGGACACCCTCCACTAAACCAGGTTGCCCAAAGCCCCATCCAACCCGGCCTTGAACGCTTGATTGTTAGAAACTTCAGTTGTCATCCAGGTTAGGTAAAAATTACTGCTTTAAAGATGGCAAGTGCTAAGTAATAACAATACAAAATGGAAAGCTAAGTCTCAGATTTGGCCTTATCCGTGGAAAAAGGACAGCAACAAGAGTTCTGTAAGGAATAAGTAATTCTTCAACAATCTTGTGGAACAAGTCTCTGCTCTATTTCCAGTGGACAGACACAACTTTCTGAAACCATCCTTAAATGTGCTGTTTCAGTTGGGTGGTCAGAGAAGAGAGTATGGATAACAGGGACATCATGACAACATCAGAGAGGAAGCACGTTGGCTGGGGCCCACGAGGAAGTTCAAGCCACCATGGCCTTGATGTTCTTGGTCCGTAGCCAAGCAGACAACCTCTGCCTCCAAGGCTGCAAATCCTGTATTTTTCATAAGCACTGTATTCAATTTAAAAAAATAAAATGTAACTATTAAAAGATAGGCTTTGGTTAAATGCTAACTAGTTGCATCACTAGTACTAAAAGCTCACTGTGCCTTCTACTGCCAGAACTTCCAAATAAACTAAGCAAACCTGCTTATAATAGCAGGAAGAAATCAGATCTTTCCAAATGCTGAGGCTCAGCCAAATGCATCCCAGAGTCCTGTGTTGCCATGAACTAGCCAACCGTCATTTGAACTGAGGCTGGAGCTGGTTTCCACATTGCTTTGTTTATATTGACTGCATTTATGATGCCTCAGAAGTTGCCAGTAAAATATTTATTTAGCAGTTAAAACGTTCTGCAAATGATTTTGCTGTCCCAAAAGATAAATATTTCTCTGCATGCTGAAATGATACATTGATGTTTTTGTTAAGGAAATTGCACGTTGATAAAATTTTCTCAGATTACACTTTGTCGTTCCTTTGTATTTGAAGTGGCCACATTAATTTTTTTGTGATATTTATTGTAATTGTAAATTGCGCTGAGATTAGAAACGTTAAACTTACCATAAAATGAAACACATTTCAAGTATTTCCGAGTCATTTATTTAAGGGCTTGAGGACACTTTTGATCCTTCAGGTGGATGGAAGTGCTCTAAGCTTACAGGACAGGGATCCAACATAAACCAGAATTCCACTTTAAACTCTTGGGGAGCCACTTTTTTCCTCTTCCTCCTTTTTTTTTTTCTTCTTTCTTTCCTTCTTTTCTAATAGCCTACTCTCCAGCCCCACTTTGGGGTGTCCCTGCACTGCAAAATTTCAGTGTGATTGTGAGGTTTGTAGTAGATTAGAAATGTATACAGGCCATTAAATAAAACCAGGCATTGCACTGCCATCTTCACTCCTTCTTTTAACCTCTGAACAACATTCACATCCATGGTTTCAGTTGAGCCTACCAGCTTTAGGCAACAGTGTTAGTTCTCTAGACAAGGCCAAACACTTGCAAACATTTCTCCAGATCACCAACATTTCCGTTAAATGCCGAGGCCTTTGTGCCTGCTGCCAGAGTACGCTGTATTGCTGTGAAAAATTTCACTACAGGATGCAAACACAATCTCAGTGCGACAGCATGGCTCCTAAATCCAGCTTCGCTGTTCAGCAGCCTCAGCCTTGTTGGCAAACGTCCCAAATCCAGCCCTCCCAGTGGGAAACCTCTGCAAGGTTCAATGCCAGTCTGTGCTCCAAGACGCGGGAGTAAACCCTCTGCAGGTGAGGTCTTCATGTATAGATTGCAAACAGCGGAACAAGACCACATATCTGCCACCTTCTGTGGTGGCATTACTTGGCTCTGTCATACATTTCAGCCTCCAGGTCGGTTTGTACTATCAAAAATTCTCCGTGCAGTTTTAGTATACATGGTCTCCACTTCACTGTGTGTAATTCTATTGCACGTGGTTAAAAAGTATCTGTACCTCCACCTAGACCTAACCCCAGATTGAAATCTTCAGGTGCAACACAGGAACTCTTCTGGGTTTAGCATCTGCATTAGTCAAGTAAACTTTTATTTTTGGCCACTCCTGTATTAGGCATTAATAAAATGGGACATGCGAAGAGCAATAGAAAACCAGATGTCTTTCCTCTTTCTAATATGAAGGAAGCTAACTTCAGCTTTTCCAAGTATCTGCTGAGGTAGTGTGGCTTACCAAGGATAGGAGGTATGCTTGTTTGCACAGGCTCGATGCTGCCTCTGCTACAGAAATAGTCTCCAAGCAGCTTCATATCTGGCAAGTGATCCAGAGACCCGTAGATGTAATTCTGAAAAAGTCTTACACCACACGTAAACAAACAGAAACGTGTTCTTATCAAGCACAAATAAATATCCACGTATTGCTAAATAAAACATCTTTAGTTTGCCTCTCAGATTGCTGGGGCAAGTCCGCTGTTTCCACCTTGGTTTTAACTTCTCATAAATACTGTTAAAACGAATTTAGGAATTAAATTAGTTTTCATTGTACTTGGTTGCTGTTGTTACGTTACCCCTGCTTCTGCAAGCAAACCATTTTTTGTGTGTGTACCTGAGTGTCCATGGAGGGGGTAGGGAAACGTAGGAAAAGCGTGTGTAATATACAAGTAAGGAAAAGTAAAACTGTCCTTATATATTATTTCTTCAGTTCTTGTTCTAAGAATTTTGTTTGTCTTCATACTTTGAAAAGAAACTACATTTATTTTGGATAAGGGCTAAGATTTTTGTGTTAAGATCTGGTAGGTAAAATCTTAGCCTCATTAAAACCCATGACAAAACTGGAATTAACTTCAAGGATGCTAGTACACTACCTGATAAAAAAAATGAGTGTCATAGGTCTTCAAGGGTTGTTTTTATTACACACACACACACACAAGAAAAAGTACTTGGGTTTCATAAACACATGTGACAAGAGACTACACCACCTTTGTTTTGTAAGCTTACAATTTTGTAAGCTTACAAATTTGGTTAAGGTTTTGCTACTATTATTTACGGATCTTCTTCCTTATTTTCTTTTATGTAGGTGGACTTTCTTTTTAGTTATTTTCAAATATTCAGCTGTATTACCTGTATATGCATTCCAGGCACAGGCCAGCAAGTAATCTCTCTATCCAAATCATGATGTTATATAAAGTATCAGTGTCAACTGGAACTGATCCTCGGTTATACCTTCTGAGAAAAATCAGCCTGAACATATAACCTGAATGGAGTCAGAATATATTTGCAGGGACCACAGGATACTGCCAGATCCCAAACTCCACTTCTACTCAAAACAGCGCCAGCCCATCAGTCAACAGGAAAAATATTCTGCTTTGCTAAAATCTCCCATCTTCCTCACCAGTCTTTTAATGCATCATATTACCTAGGTTTAAAATAAAAACATTTTCCATCATTTGGATGGAGAGTTTTCCATATTCATCTATGCAAGAAACTCTTTTCTCCCCTCTTTTTTCCCTTTTGTGGGGTTTGGGGTTTTTTTTTGGTGTCATTTGACTTTAGAGAACATCTCTGAAGTCATTGGGAATCTACAAGGACAGAAACAAACATTAGACACATAGGAAAAAGTTGTCATTCTAGCCATTTTCAGTCCAATTTTTTTAAAAATTCCACGCAAACTTTTCAATACCTAACCTTGACATCAGCGAATTCCAGCTCTTAAAATGCACAGTTAATTAAAAGAAATCAAAAACAGCTTTATAAATTAACAGGGTTGCAACCACAACCTCTGAAGAGGCTTCCACCTTTCTTCTGCAAGGCACAGATCCATCACCCAGCCAGCATGTGAACCATAGTCTTACAGGTCTCTTCCACAGGAATTAAAGTGAAAATTCCTCCAGTCATCAGCAAGCTTGAGAGCGCTCTGAATCAAAGCTAACCATTAGAGGGCAACCTGATTACATGAGCAAGGATTATTCCAGCACAAGGACTGGGTTTCACTCCAAAACCCCTGATACAAGAGATTTAAGATACCAGGGACAGACATGGATTTACAGCCAGAACTCTGAAAAGGCTCTCATAAAATATATGGAAGAACACAAGCTATAATGGTCCATGCTAGCAGTTCTTGCTCTAAAAAGCACCATACATGCCTATGTAGTCACTGATGCTCTTCAGTTAGAAATTAAACCCACTACATCTTAGACCAAAGAGCATGATGAACCTCAGTACAGCCCAACAGGTACAACTGAGATGCAGGGAAGGCAGAAAAAGGCTGAGGGAAACAATGAAAAGTAGTTCTTCACGTATTGCACAGATAATAGAACTTGTTGCCAGACAAGCTGGCATATACCGAGGACAACTTGGCTGAATATTAAAACTAAATATAAGAAATGCCTACCAGAGGCTAATACACATACCTGCTTCTGCCTCGGGAAATCCTTGAGCCACAAATGACTGTGAAGTGCAACTGCAAGAGAGAAGTGCATTATTTGCTTGCCCCTTTTTATACCTTTCTCTAGGCTTACTGCTGACTGCTATCAAATGTAAGGCATGGTTAAAGCTGAACCAGTACTGCAATCCTCACAGTCTTAGGAAATTCAGCTTTCTCACTGTCACCCTTCTCTGTGAGTAAATATTGTTCTTGACAGAGGTGACGGTGGGGGCACAAAAAACTGGTTCCTTCAGTGCACGCTGACATCATTAAGGATTGAAGTGAAGGTGGGAGAGTGTAAATTCCCTGGAGTTACCTTGTTACGCATCTTCTGATTATTCAAGTGGTTCTTCATCACGTGGCAACTCTTAAGGGTGCAGCGCAAAACTAGAGGGATCAGAGTATAACAAATACGGTTCTGCCAGACCCAGATCAAGAACTTGGGCAGGGAAAATTACTTCTGAATAGGAATGAACAGGGTGAAACCTGTATTCGTGCCATTCTAGACCAGTCATTATTTCTGACCCATGTTTTTCTTTACAAAATCAGTGGACAGAAGGATCCAGGATGAAACCTACAGCCCTTTCCTGGGAAGAGAAGTCCCATCTCCCAGGTACAGCAGCTCTATTTATAAAATCTTTCACTCTGGAAATTATGCTTTGCCTTGAAGCTTTCATCTGCATTGAATGCAGTAGCAGAATGTATATTGGACAGAATTTGTGGACACTCAAGGACACATTTACCACGAATACAGTAATAAAAATATCATCAGGGAAAACACACCTGGAAAATGTGAGGTATGTAAACGTAAGGTCAAAGAAGTGAATTCTTGTAGAATGCATATATCCAAGCCTAAGAAAACAGGGTGGGTTTTTCATTTTAGTAGGGCAGAAAACACAAATATGTGCCACAGTCTTTGACCCAGTTTTGGGTACCACCAATTATGGGCGCTCTGGTTATGAAGGTAGTATTTTCTTATCCAACCCAAACACGACTATTCCAAATTCATATAGGGATAACATCTCCATTGGAGTTTGTATCATCTGAGAGAAGACACTGTGAGGGAATGTACAGAATCAAAAACTTTAGTTACAGAGAAATATTGTTTCATCCTCATTTCTTTTTTCCAGACCCAACCAACAGATCACATCACAATATGGTTACAAAAAGTTCTGTCAGGAAGTCATCTGCTTTTATGAATCCCTTCATAAAAAATAAGGATTGCAATGCAAGAGAAAGAACACAATGGGATGACCATACCCATCCGACGTTGCAACACTCAGAAACGTGGATGCTGGTCTATGACTGGAACTCCTAAGTACTAACATAGTATAAATATACCCTAAATATACACTAGGACTGCTTTAGAGAGTTCAAGACAATACAGAGGCTCTTTTTTTTTCCCCCTGTAGATGTTTCTGAGCAGCATTTCCATGTGCATCCTTGTTAAGTACAATCCAATAGGTTACATGCTTTTATCGACTGGAGGCTACAAGAGGCCTACAGCAAAGAGATCACAAAAATCTCTCCCTTACCTGAATGACAATCTACTTTTCATTCTGAAAAACATCCTTTTCTGAAGTAATAATTAAGTATCATTTGAAAACCAAAAAACTGTATCATACAACATAGTAAAAGGCTCTCCTGGAAAAATAAAGATCAACGGGTAGAAGGAAAGCACAGTAATTTCAAAACTAGGTATATATAAAACTCTGCTTGCATAATCACGCAAAGCGAGGAAACAAGCAAACGCCTTTTATATGTTCAGAGGCCTGGAAAACAGAAAACATCACCCCTTTTGAGAAGAGGAATTTGCAAGTCTGTGGAGGAGACAGTCGGTATGACTTTCTGACCGCGCAAATGCCACAAACACACTTGCCAGTACTACAGCTTTTGGCGGCAGACCATCACACTTACACTTCATCTACAGCTTCTTTGGCCATATGTTCAGTATTTCTGGACACCCAGAAGCTCAGCGGAAGCACGCAAGACTACTCGTACAATGCACACTCAGTGGGTCTGCACCTCCTGGATCCCTCGGGCTATGTTTGCACTGTAAACACAGTGAAAGCATAGGGCAATTCTGGAAATCCAGAGCAGGAATTATAGCAGCCACTCTTTTATTGAATTTTAAGCATTAGGAATACAGGCATGAGATCCTCATAGAAAAAACTATGGACGTTTTGCCAGATATTTCCTGTTCCAATAGGGGTAAGAGAGCAGCAAAACTAACTGGAAATTATCTGTATCAAGGCAGCTGAAAGGTGGCTGATCGATGCCACGCACTGTCTCTGGAGCACATTGCCCAACAGCGCTTGCCTTACCGAGCTTTCCAAATTTTAACAAACTACATCCTTTTGAAACCAAATACTCTTTCCTGAGTACTGCTCACACGGAGCCTGTTCTCACACTGAAAATACAAACTTTGGTTAAAATGACATTCTGTGAAAACTGTTGCAAATTCCTTAACCTCCACCCAGAGAATGAGTTCTTTGGGACCACGGGGAGAGATCTTGACTTGCAGAGCTCATCGCTGAGCGGTGGAACACACTTCTTCAACCTTTGGGTATTGCTTGTGCTTGCTGGAAATGAAAGAGTTAAAGTACACACTACTTACTTTCTACCCACAAGCCAGTGAAGGCTACAGACCACTAATTTATGTGTTTATCTAAAGCTTCTGATGTTCTTTGTATTTTTGGAAGGGTTTTGTTTTTGTTTTTTTTCAAACTAGTCTGTATTTTTCGCTTTAAACTAAGGATATAAAAGTTAAATCCGGTGGGCTTAGCTGCAATTTACACACTGGTAAGTGTAAAGCACTGGCATTTACAAGCCCTCTGTCCCATACACACATACATTACAGCTTAGCCAAAAATCTGCAAATATTCATTAAAATTCAGAAGCAAATTCAGCCATATTTACAGCTGCTTCGCATTTGCTTTCTGCAAATATTTGAGCACTTGTACTTTACTAGTACAAATACTAGTGAATACGGAATTTTAATTTCAAATAACCACTGAGCTTACCATGGTATGTTCGGTTATTACATGCGTGGTCCGTACACTAACACCCAGTGAGAAGCACCATCCGACCAGGAAACAAGCAGTACTCTGTGACTTCTACAGTTAACAGTACAAAATCTGAATATGAAATACTTCCACACTCATTAACGTGGAAATTTCACGGCACACCACAGAATTTAAAAAAAAAAAACAAAAAACCAACCTTACGGTGCCCTTTAAACCTTACCTATGGCAGTAATAAGCCTCAAAGGGCTAAAATGAGAGGAGGCTCTGAACATCTGCAAGGACTGGCACAAAAATCCAGCATTTTGCATTGACTGAATGGGCCCTGTGAGAATTTCTGGTTAAGAAACAGGAACATTCAGCAAACCAACTCTCACTTTTACAGAACAGAGAAGAGGACAAGATATGCAAATGATTCTTTTTTAAAAACATCTATTAAAAGATATTTTAAACAAGATGTTATTCACTTCCATACTTCAGCAAATAGTACGAATAAGAGAGAACATCTTTAAAATTACTTGGGGTTTATATGAAATTATTAAATACTTGTGTTTAATCTTTAGTAAATACCTCAGCAAGTATACCTAGCAGCATTAATTGGGTGGAATCCCTCTAAGACCTTGTAGTCAGAGAAGGAAAAAGCCTGTTAGCTCAAGCTGAACAGCCAGTTTCTCCCCCACAGACCTTCCCGTGGTGAAAATAAACTCATATTTTGGGAGTACCTTCCTTGCCAGCCAAAGTCAGACTTACATTTTGCCGAGATCTACTGCCATATGTAGATTTATGCCCTGACACAATATTCACACTATGCAAAGTGCAGGTTTGGGAGTTGGAGGACTGTAATTCACATAAGACTGCTCAGCATAGTGTTTGGGGGTCTCTTCTCCTAGTTACGGCAATGTTGTGTCTTCAGAAAGACGTCAGAGTTCCTAGGACACGCAGTTTGCAGTGTGTGAATAACTACTAGCACATCTGCCTATTCTCTTCAGGGCTCTGTTTACCCTTTATTTTCTTCATCCTCGAGGAATGTCACTGAGGTCCGGGGATCCTGCACGAGCAAGTTGTCAGGCTAGCAGTTACAAAATATCAAGCTGGAAACAGTTGTCATAAATTAATGGGTTTTGCTTAATTTTTCACTGCAAGTCATGCTTGAGTACCTTTTGAGTATGAATGAAAAGGATATTGTGCTTTAGGCATATCTGTGCTTGAACTCAGCAGGCAATCTCTTTAACTCAGGGGTTTCCTCCGTGAATGGTACCCCCCATTTAAATATAATCCACTAACTTCAATATGTATTCAGAGGGTGAACGTACACTGCCTGACGCTCTTTAACCAGCTGGGGGAAAAGAATGTGTTGAAAAATGAAATCTTTTCATTGCAGCTAATACTCAAAGCTTAGACACAAATCAATCTTCTTTTATTCATTCGCCTGATACGCCATTTCAATTTCAGAAAGTTTCCACATTCCCATCCTAAAAGAATATGTTTTAGAAATGCCACAAGCTTATTTTGCGGTTTGTTAGTATAGGTACTGTATAAACAATGGATTTGAGGATCTTGCAGAGGAAGAACCCATTTTATACATAATCATGTTTTAATGGACTCTGTTTGTAAACTGATGAACCCGTACGAGACTGTGACTGTGACTTTTTCCATCAACACAGAGCTGCATGGATAAGAGCACGTCTTTTTAAAGTATGCGACAAAAACCGCTGCCTACTGACACAATGGTCATCACCAATTTCATTAAAGGTAACCATCTATATCCCAGAGCCTTGATTCTGGCAAATTTCCTATAGATTTCGTGGAAAAGTTTAGCCAAGCAGAGATGATATTATCAAGAGCTGTGCTAGCATGTTTAATGTGAACTTGCCCTGAACTTCATTTACTTGTTACTTGGCCAAATTTCATAGAATAAGGCAGTCAATATTTAGATTTTTATCTGCCATATAAGTCAGCTGAAACAACCAAATGTGTAATGCCCTCAACCCAACATTTTGGGTTAAGACAAACATCTAATAACAGTACCTCACATGCTGGTTAACGATTTTTAGAGAATTTGACTGAACTCAGTAGGTCATATTGATCGCTTCATTATATTTTTATCCAAAATGGTGATAAAAAGTCCCAGATAGAGGTTAACTTTCTTTTCCCCACATCCAAGAAGGCCTAACCCACCCCAGCTTCAGCTCAGCATGCACACATGGTGCTAGGTGGTGTAATTTATCAGTACCCAAGGGGTACAGGCTGCAGCCACATGAGGCAGCCCCCTCCAACCTCCCTGCATACTTTCCCAACGCCCTGCATCCCACGTCCCACTCCTTCATCCCTCCCACATCCCCCTCCAGCCTCCCCACCCATCATCCCCTCTCCTCCATCCTCCCTGCATCCCTCCATATTCCCCCATCCACTCCACATCGCCCTGCACACACCCTTGCATCCTCCCACATCCCCTCTCTCCTTCCTGTGGCCCCTCGCATCCCACCTCCAACTCCTCCGCCTTCCCCACATCCCCCTCTGCCTGCCCCCATCATCCCTCCATCCCCACACACGCGCCTCCCCTGCATCTTCCCCTCACCACCCTCAACATCTTCCCCCATTGACCCTGC
>VXBL01004745.1:25912-40261 GCA_013400195.1 Aramus guarauna | reverse complement strand
CAGCCCCTGCCCTTCCCGCGGCTGCAGGGTGTCCGAGGAGGGGAATTAGTCACAGCCATCTCCGGCTCGCTCGCTCCTCATGGCACTTAATATTCAGGAAATCCACAAAGTGGTACGAAGAGAGTGGAAAACGTGACATCACAGGCTAATTGGGAAGGAGCATTAGGGCTGAGGGAATAGCTCAGTCCTGAGTAATACATTATGTTTAATGGCTGAGTAAAGCTCCATCAGCATTTACACACGTATCCCTCTCGAAATGATTTTCTGCAAACACCTGGCCTCATCAGACACTATGACTATTTAATTATCTTTGAAAGTCACGTTTAGAGGATGCAATTAGGTCTGAGCGCGAGCTGCAGGGAACTGCGCTCCAGCCCCTTGGCGTCCCAGCCAGATGGGGTACATCACCCCGCTACCCACGCTCACCAGCTCTCGCAGACCGGGTGCTCCCACTGCTTCCAGAGCTTTACAAGCCTAAGGAAAACATCCCTAAAACTGCTATCCTCCGAATACGTTTGATGTATACCCAATAAATGTCCGTGCAATGTCCCTCCCCACGGCCAGCCTGGGGACAGCACGCACCCGAAGGTCACACTCCTCCTCCGTCGTCCGCACTCGTGCACCCACCCGTTCCACTGTAACGCCTTTTCCCTGGCAGCCTTTTATTTTCTAGAACACCAAACCCCCCCCCAGTAACACACACACCCTGAAAGATGGTAAGCCTCTCTCTTTTTTTTTTTTTTTTTCACATATAGTATTTTAAAAATTTATTTATTGATTAGTTTTGATTTTTCCCTAGTTCACAGACAAGGGATAAAGTACGTGGAAATGCAAAGCGGTAGCTATCCGCAAACGTGATTAGATTTCAGGCTGGACGGTATTTCTTGTGATGGCCTCTCCTCTGAACTGATTTCTAGGTCTATGGGTTCAGAGGCTCCTTCACCAGCACCGCCAAAAGCGCGGCGGCTTGCAGCTCCTGCAAACAGTATCCCAGCTAACAGCTGAGTGCGGTTACACTTGCCCTCGCTGACTCCATACATAACCACCTTTCTCCACCCAGAGCTGCTATCAAAAAGCGGTGCGACGGTGTGCGCAGGCCTTGGCCAGCAGAAATCCCCCGCTCCGGGGTTTCGTACCAAAACTCATCTTGCACGGCACGGCTACCCCCGGAGTTATGGATGCGGAGCTGTGCGTGCGGAACTGCACGGAACAAATGTGGTTTGCAAACGGCAGGAGATAACGTGAAAGGGTAAATAAATTAAGTAGGTTCAGAAAATAAGGACACTCAACCTGAAACAGCACCTATGGCTGCACTATCCATTTCTAGATGCTAAACGAGTTTCAGATGGAAAACAACGAATTGTCCTTATCAGTCCTGTATTAGCTGAAATTCAAGCAACTCCTGCATCAGTTACAAAATTGAGGATGCCCTTAATGATATCACGTTAGCCCCTGTGCTGTAAACACTTAAATGTGTGCTTAGGTTATTCGCTGTGTGCACAGTCGACTGACTGGAATGGGACTGTTTATAGTTCATAAAATTAAGCTAATGACTACATCTGTGCAGAGCTGGGGCCTTCGGTTTTTTAAAGTGAAGTGAAGAAACAGAATAAAATCCCTACGTTCTTCGATTTTACGGTTAGCCTCCAGTCAGTTTTGGTCCCTGGTTCTCGAGGGCTACGTCAGATCTGGATGGTTTGGGTTTGTAGATCAGCAGGGAGATGTTTAAGTCATTTAACACAATAATGGCTAATTGAAACATTTTATTTAAGAAATAACAAGATGTTTCATACGTATTAAAATCATATTAAAGCTGACTTCCCAGTCTCTCACAAGGACCACTACAGCTAGTTAAACCCCCCTAAGTTAGAGAGCCAATTACATAAAATAGCTTTTGCTAAATGCCAAACAATATGAAACAATTAAGCGATGAAGGGTTCCTTTCTGTTGGTTTATTTCTTAAATGCACTTTTGGTTTGTATGTATGTATCTCACTTTAAAATACGGGTACAAAAACATTAAAGTGCCCCTACAATAGGGATTAGGAACAGAATCTCTTCTCTTTCCCCTAGAAATTAACGGCCCTGGCACAGGAGAAGGGTCTGCAGCCTGGGCTCACCAAAAAGAAAATCACAGCGATCAAAAATACTTGAGGAAAAATGTTCTAAAAAGGAACAACCAGGTGTCTGAAGTCTCCTCAATGGCTCCTATTTTTAGAAGTTTCCCTTTGCAATGCAGACTGCTGCAGATATTCCACCTGACAGGCCAAGTGCTCTGCTGCGCCTGAGACCTGCCATCATGGAAACAGCAGCTCCGAGGGACTGAGGCGAAGCAGGCAAGCAGTACCTGCTGCCAGGAGCCTTAATAACAGCAGGCAATTAAAGATGCGTGGGTTCCCATACATCAGACACTCAGAAATGGGAGTGTGATTTACCACTGCGGGCTAGAATATATTTTTTTTAATAAAATTGTGCCATGCGGATTAGGATTTCTGTGCGCTGTTTATGTTCCTAAGGGTCTTTATCTGTTTAATCTCCATAGCTTGCCTGAGATTCAACAGATCCTTAAAAACGTAACTTCTTGTAGGAGTCTTGCCCATAAATCCATAGACGAGGTTAAAATATTTACCAGAGGAAGCTGTGCTCAGCCCACGTGCGGGAGGGACGCAGGCGACCGGGCAGGGCCTCGCTCTCCTCGTCTTCGTCTGAGCGGGAGCCCTGGCCCCTGACGACACCCGGGTGCCTTGTGCTGATGCGCTAAATTTAACCAAACTGAAACCAAGGTTTGGTCCTGAACCAGCTGACATGGGCGGCAGTTGTGTCCCCGGTTCGATGGGAGCGGGATCTGGGTTTAAGGGAACCTGATCTTCATGCGAGATGGCAGGAAGCTGGTGGCACCGGTTCGTGGGTGTACGTCCGTGGGCTCACGGGGTGGTCTTTACGCCGTTTCCTATCGCAGGGAGCTCCCTAACTTCCAGAGGTACCAGTGTCCTGGCCAAAATCACCCCCCGATGCTGTGAGCCAACCTGTGCGAAGATTCTCCGTAGGACTCCTCACGCCGAGGTTTCACTTAGTGCGTCCTACTCCGAAAGCAACCCCGGTCACAGAGGATGTGCAGGTAAAATCAAGCCTAATTTTCTCTCCATTGACTT
This sequence comes from Aramus guarauna, assembly GCA_013400195.1. Classification (NCBI taxonomy): domain Eukaryota; kingdom Metazoa; phylum Chordata; class Aves; order Gruiformes; family Aramidae; genus Aramus; species Aramus guarauna. The sequence goes on along the minus strand of VXBL01004745.1, from coordinate 37,110 downwards.
CGGTGGAGGAGCCGGGCGGGTGGGCATTACACGCTCCCCCCGCCAGCTCTGCCCACTCCACCCTGATCCTGCACCTTGCGGTGACCCTCCCCGGCTCACGTTGCTGTCTCTGAGCACTAATAAACCACCGCGTAGTGATACTTATATCTATGGAAAACCCGTCCCGTCGATTCCCTTAGGTTGGGATGGAAGAGGGAAAGGGTAAATTGTCAACTTTTTCCTCCTGTATCCCACTTCAGTTGGAATAAAATATTTTTTTTCTTCCTACCATTCATGCACCAGTCTAATTTAGAATGGAGCAGGGAATTAGGACGGTCATATTTTAATGAAACACTTTAAAAGAAGCAATGCTAATAGAGGTCAATCTGTATACAGAAAATTCCTGTTGAAGGTATGAAGTTTTTGAGAGATTAATTCCTTCATCATTCCCTACACAAAGGGAACTGTCTGTATGAAGAAATTAATTACTCTCAGCGTATACCCTGGGCCCATACACAGGCTTTACTACCAACCTGAAAGTTACAATGAACCTACAATATTGCAGGAACAGATTTCCTCTCCTTTCTAAGAGATGAGTAACAAGAGTTATAGGGCTTTCTAGAATTCGCCTTAAGAAAGACGATGTTCTTACAAGGTTAAAGAAAGTGATTTCCGATTTCCCGTCGGACCTACAGGCCTTTCTCAGGCAAAACTCGGACCACGCTTTAGGTCTCTTAACCCCCTGCACAATTGGACTGGGATTCTCAGAAGGATTTAAGACCCCGACGCTGCAGCAGGTATCTGGAATTCTGCCTCTGTGGGAAAACCTTGCTCACGCTGAAGTCACCAGAAGGACATTTGCTGTCCACTGCAGGCAAAACGAGAACTGATTTTTACATTGCCTACACCGCAATTCTTACATCTGATACAGCAAATTTCTATTTACTGTGCCCAGAAGTAAATTTCAAACCCATTTATGGCCATGACTGCTTGAGGAGTTGAACCAATTTTGCTTTCTATACACATGACGCTCCCCCACCCAATTTTGCTTCCCATACACACGACACTTGCAGATGTTCGGCCTCTGACACGAAATCCCGAGCACCCGCTGACGGCGACGCCTGAGCTGCAGGTGGGTTCCTCTCACGGGGCTCCGCACCCTCCCTGCCCGCCCCACCAGCTCTTCTCGACAGCCTGCGAGGTGCTCCCCTGGGGAAAGGGGGGGACGGCTGGGACCCTGTGCGGCAGCCCGGGGGGCGGCTGCTCTCTGTCGGCATCAGGGGACCAGCCGCACCTCCATACCCCGCACCCCGGCACCGGCCCGTGGCTCTTGGGGGGCTCCGAGTGCGCTGAGCTCCAGGTTTGTCCGTGGCAGGCAGGGGAGTCCCCTGCTCCCACCGCCTCCTCGCCCCGACAGCCAGGGAAACGGGGAGCCGGGGAGATGTCGGGGCACCGCGTTGGGTTTTCTCATGTCAAATACGAGCTGAGAACAATTAGACTGCAATTAAAATGTCCCGTGTCCCCCCCAAAGGAAACTGTAGAACAGCAAGAGCGTTAATACAGAGGAAAGGAGGAGGAGGGAATAGCTCAGCCTTTAATTACTAAAAGCCCGTGTAACGGGGGGAGATTCACGGAAGAGCAAACTTAGAGCAACACCGTGCAAGCACAGAAATGCCGGCGGGCGACGCTCGGCCCCCAAAGCCACCCAGCCGGGCCCTGCTGGGTGGGGACAGATGGCCATGTCCCCGTTTTACAGCCGGGTTCAGAGATTCGGCACACCACTCGTGGAGAGCCGGATCAGCCTGAAGCCTCTCAAGTGCCTGGTGCTTGTGCCATAGTGCTGAACACGAAACGGGAAAAAAGCACCAACATTTTAATGTTAAAGACAGATTGAGCAGTACAGCACTATTAATGCAAATCTTTCCACTAGCTTCAATGAGAATTAGGCCCTTAGCTTAGAGAAATCAGCTGCAGATCATGTTTATTCCCTCACATCCCAAATAAAGTTTAAGGAAAAGGCTTTTTTTTTTTTTTTTTCAGTAAGTCCTTAATATCACAAGATTTTGGTTCAAAAAAGGAAAGTTCTCATATTTCAATGAATGGCAACATGAGCCCACAAAACCCGTGATTTTAGCAACGATTGTAAATCATGAGAATCATTGTTTCTGAGAAGTTTTTGGACGTAACTGGCAATACCAATACATCGGCACATCCGACAGCTCAGACATTGGCTCTTGCAGATCATCAACAGCCTTTGCACAACAGCGTGTAAGTACCCGCACACCCTCTCAGCAACGAAACTCTCGCCCGTGTCCACAGACCTTGGTGTGCTGCGGGGCTGAGAGCCGATGTTTCGTCTGCGCAGAAAAGGGGAAGCAGAGAAGTACACGGGAGCATCTCCTCAACCCCACGCCAGTCCCTGCTTCTACTCCCTCTTTCTCACATCCCGCACCCCACCCCACCCCTGTGAAGCTCCAGATAGTGTTACCACTGCACTCCCTTCTCAATCCCCACCCCTCCTCGACCGTGACATGTCATTTTGGTCCTCCTAACCCCTACCAAGATCTTCGGCCTCAGGAGGCTCTTTGAGACCTCTGTACAACAGGCGTCCCCAGGGAGATCACATTTTTAACCGAGCGTGCAGTTTCCCAAGTCACGTGTTGTTTCGAAGGTCCTGCGTGAACCTCCTTTCTCCTAAACCCATGCCGTACACTCCGGCTATGCTGGCTGCCGATGTTTTATTTGATTACACGGGAAGAAGCTGGCCAGTCGCCCCTGGGATTGCACCAGACTTTGAAAGGTCTCCCATCTCATCCTGTGACCGAGCATGGCCTTCCTGCACGTACCTCGAGCTGCGGATGAATGGCAGAGACGTAAGGCAACCCTGTGTCTTTGAACGACTTCTCGTTTGCGACCCTGCCAACCTGCCTATGGAAGAGCAACAGGCGGCCGCGACAGAAAAATTCACTTTTCAACACCTTGCAGCAACGGACCGTCGCTTGAATGTCAACCGCACCCTAGTCGGAGTGTGCTTCATACCGAGCTTAAAGCACCAACCAAACCCGAGAGTGATCGAGAGCTACATGCCATAGAATGGAATTGTCCTACAGCCCTTTCGGATCGTTTCAGTTCCGTCCAAATCTCTCTGGTCTTCCTTCAGCACGCTTGCTGCCGATGTGCTGCTGAGGGATCAGAGTAGTAACGCACGAGTGGAAACTCAGGATTTGCTTTTCTCTCCGGAGGACCTCTCGAACGATAGCAAACCCTCTCACCAGATATGGAAGAGCCTTTGAGTTTGACGTTTTTATAAACACCAACCTTTTTAACCTCAATGTCTGTTGTTTTAGGAAATCCCTTCTAGTTCTTATGCATGTATAACATATAAAACAATTGAATGAATACCATATGAGGCTAGAGGGGTGAAAAATCACGTCTATAGCCAAAATAGTTTAAAACCCCCGTAGACTTGTGGCAGCACGGAGCTGAGGGCAGGCTAGGCGCGATGCTTACCCTGCTCCTCGCCCGCGTTTGCAGCCCACGCTGAACTCCACGCCGCGGCAGGTAAGCGCAGCCGCTGCTGCCGTACCTGCGCCGCGAGTGCAAAGGCGCTTTGCGTGTCTGCGCGAGTAGCAGGCAGCGTGCAAGCGAACACTAGCAGCGGCAGCTAGAATGTAAGGGAATAGGTGTGAAAGTAATTAGGGGAGGGAGGAAGGGATCTATTAACAAAGATTAACCCGCTAAAGATGATTTTCCTTGGTTCCCTGTGTAGTCAATGGAGGTTCTCATGTGCCACCTGTAACTCAAATAAACCGTCCTCCTACAACTCAAACCTGGTCTTTTGCGGGCCCCGTGCTCTCTCCCCGAGTGGCGGCAGCCTGTTGCGACAAGCAGGTCCCAGTCAGAGATGCTGTGCCACGGTGAGGTTTAGAACAGCCTTTCACTTGCAGGCAGTGCTGAGCTGAAGAGTAATATTTCTGGAGTGAAAAAGCCTTGCGGTTCCCTCCTGTGAGTTCTCATATGTAAATACTACCTGATGCTCGACTGCCCCAGACGAAGGTGCGCAGGGAAGCACCTGCGATTATTTCAGCTGACGGCCGGTATAACCAGAACCTTGCTGTCAGTCACCGCTTCGCAACAAAGGGCGCCCGGAACAGCTGGCTGAGGGTCCCCACTGAAGATGTTCAAATGACAGGGGAAAGCTGCGTTGTTTCGCTTGGCCTCTCAGGAACGAGTGATATTTCTCACTCCCGCGCCTGGAGTTTACACANCTGGAAACCCTGAAGAGCTAAGAGAAGGTGAGACTACCGCCCTCCGGGTACGTTGGCAACGATGGTGGACACGCTCTTCCTCCGGCTGCGGCAGCTGCTGAGCCAAGCCAGCCACTGCCTTCGCCCTCGCTTACGGCGCGCTCCTCTGTCCTCGGGGCTCCGAACAAACCAGTGGTCTTGGCCAGACGAGGCTCTTACTCCTCATGGATACGCAGCATCTGGGGCTCTATCCAGCAGCTGAATCACCATAAGGACTTTTGCAAATTGCACTTTTCAATAAATTCTATTTTACTTTGACACTTTTTATTGTTTACAAGGCTAACTCGGGAGATGAAACAAAAGTTAATTACATCAACTGATGCGTCAAGAAAATGGATTGATTTGATATCCCCTCCAGATGGGCTTCCTTTGCGTGGCAGCGCACATACCACATCTTAAAGGAGGCAGGATACGCTAGGAAGGCACATTTGAGCCGTCAGACTGACACTTCTTTATTACAGTGTATTTATTTTTTATCATGTACTTTGACAGAAGTCTCATAAAGTGTTACGCTCCTTCTGTAGGGTCAGAGTCTTGTGACCTTCCATGATTTTAGAGAGAAGGAACATAATTTTAGAGGGCATGTTTATTATTTCTGTAAACAGTCTGTTTTCCATGCCAAGAGAACAGTTTTTCTGTATGTACTTAGATGACAGCTCAACTTTACTGGCTCACTTTCCTGCCAAATGTTTTTGATCATAGTCTGGCAAACAAAACAATATTATTAGTAGAGCTGAGCAAATAATCTCCAGAAAACGTCTGATTTTTTTAAAACTCTTTTCATTGCTTCCATAATATCCCTGAATCAAATGCAGTTTTCCCCGAGTTCAATTACAATTTTAAAGCTCCCTATTTTTTTATTAAAGCCAAAATACCTCAGCTCCGTGGAACCAGGAAAGCTGCTTGCCGAACAGTTAGCTGTGACAAAACAGGTCCATCGCACCGCATTGCTTACGTCCCCAAAGAAACAAGCGTCCGTGTCATTCCAGCGGGAATCCGCCTGCTTGTCAATTGAAACTCAGGACGGACAGTTTCCAAATCTGTTTTTACTGGCACGAATGTTCACGGATGGTAGACAAGACCACAGCCAAAACAAACTTGTTTCAAAATCTGAACAGTCTGCTTTTGCAATGTATACTGATTTCTGATAAATGCGTTTACTTTCCCTTCGAATGGTGGAGATGTATTTCAGATATACCTTTCCGAACGCCCGGCATTCACACACGACCTGGCGCTCTGTTGATTTGGTAATTATGCAATGCCTGATCCCACTCGTCTCTAACAGTCCGTGCAAACTCTTGCAGCGCCCTGCCGACACTAAGAGCTTGAAGCAAACTGATTCCTTACCTAAAGGCTTTTGGTTTTTTTTATTTTATTATCTTTTTGAGTGGCACCAAGCTCATAAAATCCCTCCCTGTTGTCTCACTGTTTTGTCAAGAAAGGCAGAATTACGGTACGTACGTTTGACTGTGATTTGTAGAGCGCCCTTCTGGAAACCGGCGTAGCTGAAGGCAAGACAAGCTTTAAGGTGCGATGACAGTACCGATGGCGCTGAGCTAGACCACGTCAGACTTTACTCCTGTTCCTGCACAGTGAACAACGTAAGAGGGATGAAGACTCTGGCTGACTACCCCCTCCACAAACATTTGATCTCCTCTTCTAGGGATGGGTTTATTCAGGGGATCGGATGGGACTTAATGAAACTCCTAACTAAATACTCCATGCAAATTACCAGGCAGCTGTAGCCAGAACGACCCTGCTTCTTAGACACCTTGCGCCAGAGCTTTCCAGCAATATTTCCACACCTACCGAGAGCCGGCCCCTTCCCTCCGGACACCCAGCTGCAGGCGTAGCAATAAATTCCTATGAACACCCGCAGTTCTCTTTGTCAAGGTCTGACTCATCCTGAAGTCTCTTTGGGTTTTCTTTAGCGACTTAACGGTCAGAAACAACAAGACTTCACTTCTGCAGCTCCGTCTTCCTGATCTACATTTTTTGCCTTCTTCCTACGGCAGTCTTGTGGCAGGTCATTCTGTTTTGGCAACCAAAAGATTCACACTGGCTCGTTGCCTGAGTCTGCTCCTTGGCCATTCCAGATGTTTTGTTGAAAAGTAATTCATCTTCTTTGTCCTTGTTCTTTCTTTTCCAACCAAAAAACCCCACCGAACCCAAAAAAATCCAACTCATTGCTTCAATCCCTCCTCTTTCAGAATCCCCCTCAGGAAGCAACCAACATGTTCTTGTTTGATGGAAAAGAAAACTATTATTTAGTCAATAATTGTTTCTAATCTGAGATACAGATAATACCTGTTCTGGCAGCAAATTAGCTGGTTTAATGCACACAGTGGCCCTTAGCAGCCGTTGAGTATAAGAAAGTGATCAAATTTTGTACACGTATGATTCTGAATTTTCACTGAGCATCAGAAACATTGATCTAAGCTAATACAGAAGTCACTGAAAATTCCCTTCAATTGAACTCTTATGACATGAAAAAAAAGCGCAAAGCTGATAAGCTTTAACCATAAAAAAATTTTACCACTAGAATTATGACCAGAATGAACTACATCTCACTTAAGATATTTCTTACTAATGCTCAAGGCAGACCAGTAAGAGTGCATGGTTTAAATTAGGTCCCTGCAAACTCACAGCTGCTTTGTCATCCTGTTAAAATCTATTTTCCTCCACTGTGGCTCAAATGAATTTGCAGCTATAGAGCTGCACGTAACTTCAACCGTTAGAGGCTTTATAAACCAAAAAATACGTAAGCATTTGTTTTAGAAAGTAAAAATGTTACTCACAGATGAATGAGGAAAGCAGATTACTGAAATAAATGCAGCAGGTTACACCTTCACCTACTGCACAGTTACTTCTTTAACACCTTTCTGGAAGGAGAACACACACCACATGAGAGGGGAGAGGAGGGTCTCAGAGTCCCCGTATTCCCTACCCTGATCTGGGAAAGAACTCACCATAGTCAAAGCTGTAGACTTTGGCTACCAAATTTCTTAATAATTTTAAAGTATAGCCACTTCAAGCCCAGGACACTCAGACCTTTCCCCGTTAGTTTACCCGTGCTGTTGTAAAATGGGGCTGATTATTAGCTCTCCGCTGAGGTATAGTTATTATCAAAAAAATCCCTTTAAGGAAAAGTGTGGGTAAGGTAAACTACAGAAACATCTGCCCTTTTGTGAACAACCAACTTACTCTGAACAACTTCTCACCTGACTTACCAGGCTGTCAGGACTATAAAGGCCAAAGCAGAGTTTTAAGGTCTTGAAGCTAACAAATGTGAAGCACGTCAAAACTGAAAAGATGACTAGAAGGAAATGCAATATAAAGTCCCATAAAAAAAAGCCAATTAAAAACCCCAACCCAACAGCAGTGAGAATAAGAAACCTCTGCAGAACAGGGAGAAGACTGGTGACATGGCAGAGAAACACTCGCATCTTTTTAGGAGACATAGGAACCAAATCCACAGGAAACCAAAGGACAGGACATGAAATGGGCAGGACGGAAGCAGAACTGTGTCTGCTCCACTTGTCCTGCTCTGAAACAAAACCCAGTTGGCAGTGAGGGGTTTCCATCCTCATGCTGCGAATGCCAGAGAGGAGGGATGAGCGGGAGGTGTCCCCAACACACTGCCAGGCAAAACGTCTTGGGCAACCTGTGGCAGTAGGCAAAATTCATTTTTTCCAAGAAAAGGTGGAAAGTTAAAAAGGTGAATGAGTTCCAGCACAATACTCAGACAATATCTAGACGATCCACAGGCTCCAGCGAATCTGCGTAACAATCTTGCTGGTGCTTAGGATCCACTCTCCAAACTCGCGGTGGCATTACCGCATTCCACTGGGGACTTCTCTAACCCCGGAAGCAGCCCCGCCAGCTACTGGCATTGTCTCATTACGTCTGCTGATTATCCCTCGCAGTCTTTTGTTCCCTTCCCATCACGCTAATGTTCATCGCAAACAAGGCAGATATTGTATGATGCGTGATGTGCCTGAGTAAACAGTGCAAATGAAAGGCTCGCAGTGAAACCCAAAATCATCTTTGTGAAGGCTGTGTTTACACTGGAAAAGAACGCTGCTATCCCCAGTGAGCAATGTCAGGAAACAAAACCAGGAATAAAGCATTTAAATCCAGTCCTCGTGCAAGAGAGGTAAGGACCACGAGCAATTTGGATGCAGAAATGAAGGTAAATGGTTAAAGGCGAATGTTCCATGTTCTTTACAATACCTTTACAGTTACTCTTCAGCTAGCCGCTAGCTTTGAATTGGAAAGCGCTCAGAACACTGTGCTGAAAAGCACGCTTTATGTTGGCCTAACATCCGGGTGCAAAATACCACCACGCTGAATTAGGTGGGATTTCCAAGCTACACGGCAACTACCGAGATGAAGTGTGGGAACTTCGGCCCCACGGCAATCCAAGGAATACAAAAAGAGGGCAGAACCTTGATAAAGAAAAAAGGCGTTGTACAGAGTTGGGAAAAGAACAGCTGCATCATGTTAATTTGCCACAAGGTGGCATGTGCTGATCTAAAATAAGTCCCAGTCAGGTAGGATTTGTAATACCAAACCAGCAAAGCTCAGATCTGGGGTAGGCAGGTTCAGCTTCGCCGGAGTTACTCCATTTGCATCGGGTTTGAACTTGGCCCTACAGTATTAGAGAATCTTATGTTCCTAGGATTAGTGCCGAGCTTGAATTCACACTTCTTCCTGGAAAAGAAAAAAGTTTCCTTTTCCTCATTTCACCCCTTATATTCTATTGACTTGCTCTGATTAGGCAAAAATAACCTTTTCCTGGCTCTGTCTGGGAGCCTGTACCTCGTGTTCAATCCCGGTGAGTTTTCTGCTGGTTCGGGTTCATTCTCTGAACCGAAACCCTCATCTCTTTCAAATTAGAATCATAGAATCATAGAATCATCTAGGTTGGAAAAGATCTTTAAGATCATCAAGTCCAACCACTAACCTAACCTTGCCATCCCACCACTAAACCATGTCCTCAAATTAGGACATTCCTGAGCATTCCTGCAACATGGACTTCTCTGTGCCACGGTTCACCCTGCCGAGAGGTAGCTGCCGGCGGCAGATCTGCCCCCCTCCGCACCACCGCACTGGCACAAGTGTTCGTGCAGCTGCACTGCGAGCTGGACCAAGGACACAGAGTGGTGAAAACTTCGTCTTTTCCCTTATTTCAGACAGACAGACAGAAGCAAAGCCAGCATTTATTTTCAAAAAGCACACCCTGCCTCTGGGGTTGTATCTTTACACCAAAACAAAAGAAAAATTTATTAATTTTATGAACTTTATAAATTCTTCCTGAAGCATGCGGGAAGTTTGTTTATTCATGTAATTATGTAATGATAAACACAAATTTTGGGAACGGATATCACATGGCATGCTCACGGCCGTGCTCAGCATTCCAGCCCTGAGCCAGCAAACCTCTGAACACATGAGAATTATAATTGATGGCAAAGGCACAAATCACACTCAGCAGAACTGAACACTAAACGTGTGTCCTGCAGTTAATTTAAAAAAGTGAAACTTGTAGACTTTAGCAACGGTTTCTGACAGGTAGGCACGGGGAGGGAAACCGCATTCAAGTCTTTTAGAGGGAGACAGAGGTAAGAGTCACACAGCCGTGTTTTTGATTGTTTAGAAATCACACTTATTGTAGGAAATGCGGTATGCTAATGCTGTCAGAAACCGAGACATGTTTAAGACACTTCAGTACTAAAAGGACTGACATGTTTTAAGCCTGGCTCTCCTCTGCCGACAGCTCCTTTAGCTTAGTAGAAAGAAAAGGAGCAACAGAGATCTCTTTGGCATTTCCACCAAGTTCCCAAATCTGTTTTTATCTTTAAAAATGTAAGTTAAAAATACATAAACACCAGCAGCGTTACAATGTACTAGAGACACTAATCCTATGAGCTAACATACTAATGTGGCTAATGAGACAGGCACATAATACTGTCAGAATTCTGCCAGTGTTTTGAAAAGCACAACTTAACTTCACAAGTGTGTTACAAGGACACTCACTCCACAAATATCCTTACTACCCGGCAGACAGATGTTTCAGCCCAGCGCACTAATGTGCCACACAGCTTTACAGCTCTTATTACTCCTTTAATCAGGAACCGTGTATTCGAGTATTAAAATAAACCATTACAAGCCTATCCTACTCCGTGTCCAAGATCCAAGTACCTTTTATGCCCATTAAAAACGCTCAAAAACTCTTGAACCAAGCCTCTCAAAACCCTAACCGATGTCTGCTTGGCATCTCTTCATTGCCGACGCGACACCCCGCGACGAGGACGACGTGCCACCACCGGCACAACAGCCGCCCAAACTGAGGCCTTTCGGGGTGTAACCGTGACAGCCGCTCACCAGCTGTACGCACGGTTTACCTGAAAGATACGGTCTGTCAAAAATTTCCCATTAAGTCCCCAAACTTTAACCGCTAAGGAGAATCAATGACTCATGATGATACTAAAAACATTAAACTGTGCCAGTAAATTTGTTCACTATTGTTTTGTGCGCTTCTCGGTGCGCGGCAGCTCCAGAAGGCCAAGGCCTGGCTCAGGGGGACACCGACCCCTTTACGCATCTNGGCGGCCTGAGGCAGCGGGAGTCAGGTGGGTCCGGCGCCCTCCCCGCGCTCCTGCCCGCAGCGGGGAGCGCGACCCCGCTCCCCCCTTTCTCCCCCGACCGGGCCCCGTCACGGTCGGCCCTGCTCCCGCCGTCCCTCGAGACCCGCCCCTCCGCGGGGCAGCCGCCATTTCCCTCCCCCGGCGCCCCGAGGGCTCCTCTCCCGCTGCCCGGCGGAGACTCTCGGCCACAGGCCTCGCCCGAGCGGGTGAGGGAGAGCGGCGGCCCCGGCCGCGGGGGGCTGCCGCTTCCCGCCCTCCCGCTGAG
>VXBL01004745.1:0-25594 GCA_013400195.1 Aramus guarauna | reverse complement strand
TTCACTATTGTTTTGTGCGCTTCTCGGTGCGCGGCAGCTCCAGAAGGCCAAGGCCTGGCTCAGGGGGACCCCGCCCCCTTTACGCATCTCCGATCTGGAAGAAAAAAAAAAACAAAAAAAACCACGAATAACGATGATCTTTGACAATGCGGGTGTCACGCTGCAGCTTTCGGGAGCCGACAAGTTCTCCCTCCGGCATTTCACCTCAGCGAGAGGAAGCCTGTGCTCNAAAAAAAAAAAAGCCTTAAAATACACTTCCTTAGGTAGTGAGTGGAAGTTCTGCACTTCCACGTTCACTGCCTCGGTGACACCCAGAGTGGAGGCCCCCCATTAAGGAATTAAGACCCGCAGACACCCCCCTCCCCTCAGCGCCCCGGGCTCCCCAGAGCCACCCCGCTCTCTCCGGGGCGACCAGCGGCACCAACGGTTTGCCGAGTAACGGCCCGTACCGCCCGGGGGTCGGGCTGTGAGGCCACCCGGCTCTTCCTGCCGGGGAATCCGGCGGGATTTCACCCCCCTGACAGGGAGTGAGAGGACTGGGAATGAGAGCAGGGAGCGCGGGTTCTGGAGGCCGTACCTGCGCTGGGAAGAGACTTCTCCCTTCACAGCAGCGCTTCCATGGCTGGTAGTAGTTGCACCTTACCTCTAATCATCACTTACTCACCCTCAAAAACCACAGCTCGGTCATTCCCCTTTGGAGTTGAAAAGGCAAATGTGCATATGGCGTGTTCTTCAATCCAAACACAGGATAGTAAGAGAGTGTCGCTCTTACTGCTTTTGCCAGCTGCACCTGTACTCTTGAGTAGATAAACAAAAAGAGAAAAGATCACCTGATCTATTAGTAATCTAGACCTAAGTGTTTTCCCTTTGCTCAGCTCCCTCGCTTTGCTTTTCTTAGAAAGAGCTGTGTTTTCAGGAGGCCTGCACCTCAGTGAAACTGAGCACTACATCCATGGAGTAATTAATCCCAGTAGAATATGTACAAAATTAATATTAATGCAAGTATTTGCAATTATGTATTGCTTGAAAGCATTTTTCCATCTCTTTGTTTGCATCAGTAGTTTATGTGAAACATACTTGGAGCTGTATGTGTAAGAAAGAGTAAGTTAGGGAGACAGTCTTCAGGGCCAGGTGCTGTAAGAATATCACCTCAGAGATATAATTAGCAATGTAATCCTCTCATTATGTGATTGCTTGGGTGGCAGCATAAACTGATCTGAGGAGTGTCTTTTCCACATATTTGAGTAAATATTTTACTTTGTCTTAAATCCAGTGATACCATTATGAGTATTTTTTTATAGTAGTAGTAGTAAAATTACAAAGGAGAGGAGTCATGAGGAGACATTGTGGAAGCTGACATGGCTGAGGCTGGTTGCTGGGAAGGAATGTGCTACAAATACTATAAAAAAAATGGATTGCAGGTGCTCAGCTAAGGTGCAAGATTGCTTGTATCTTTTAGTACTAGCTGGCAAATATATTTCCACTTTTCTGAGTGGAGAATACAGTTTGCTGACTTAGTTTAATTTTTCTTCCTGCTAGTATATACAATATATATGTTAAAGAGGCTCAGTTCAACTAGGCAAGGTGAGTTTCTCATTTACTTCACCAGGTGACTCAGAAGAGTCCCAGGTTGGATATTTTCCTACCATGCTGCAGAAGCTGCTCAGCTGACAACTCCCAGAGCTGGATGGCTCTTGCTGACTGCCAGCCTCAAAGTGCTCACCCAGTTCACCTCTACAGGGTAACTAGTACCTGTAACTCCTTTAAACATGTACATTTCAAAACAAAATCAGTCCTTTCCTGCTACTGCCATTTCCAGTTAAAGACTGTCTGCCTGGTGTGAAGCAGTTAATTGAATTTCCCTTCATCTGTGGTAGGGAACCCCCACATGCCCCTGCATTGCAGCTGGCTGTTATTTAAAAAAATAAACCACAGAAATTTGTTAACATTTTTACTCCTGATTTTGGGTAGCTTGTTAATGTTAATGAGAAAAAAACATGTAAAATTACACTTACTTCCTCGGTTTTCTTTCCACTCTGGAGTATTTCCTAGACTTACTCCTATCACAGGAACATGAGGGAGTATACAGCCACCTGCACCTCTTGATCTGTGGCCACTTATATTAAATTCCTTTGATCTCTTTGGTTCTTCACTCAAACAGTTCCCTCTGTTACGGAGCTTGACCATTTTGTTCCTTAGCAAAAAGCACATGATAGAATGTCTAAAAAGATTGGCTACCTTAGAGCTACTTAATTTTCTTAACATTTCCTCTTTACCTAGTCTGCCATTTTCTAAGAGATAAGTTTTATCGTGCATGAGCTCAACCACTGTTCTGCATATGCACAGCAGGGCCAATGTTTCCTAGAAATTCTGCGTACGTTAAACAGTGCTTTTGCAAGGGTCATCACAAATTGGCTTAATATATGGTAGCTCTTGAGTAGTTGTAAAAAATAGGAAAGAATTTCTTCCTTACTTTTCTGTTTTCCAACCACCTGATGTGTGCCAGCTATTTCGAAGACAGAGCTACTAACTCCAAGTAGACCGTTACTAGATGAGGGCTTTGCAGCCACATGGGTACCGCGGTGTCATACGCTAAGAAAATGAGGTGTCTCACAGAGCAGAGCTAAACGGGGTTGCTATAGCTCTGTGACATCTCTTTATATCTCTATCTAGTTTAAGTTGCAATTTTTCTTTCATTTTAAAGCCTGTGGCTAAAAAGAGGTTCTAGACTATTTTCCTAGCCGGTGGTCACCTATTGCATTGCAAGTGCTATGTTGCCTTTACCTAGCATTTCACTACATTTCCACTTCATAATTTATTGGCAATTTTATCTAACTGGAACAAACAGGGAAAGAGGGACTGTCAGAAGTACAGATGATGAAAGAGGACAGGGATCCAGCTGCTCTGGGATCTCATTAAGCAGCTAAACACATATATTTATCTCATAGCTGTAACACTGCTGGTGTAGTTGAGGTCTGCAGAAGATAGGCTTTGACCCTGCTTTTATGATTGATTTGCAGTGGTACTGCATTATGCGTAAGGGACAGAAATATATATAAACCAAAAATCTAAAGGAACACTAAAAAAAAAAAAGTCTTTAATAACATTTCATACAGTTTTAAAATTACACAAAACTAAAGCATTCCTTGCAGTGTTTCAATACAAGCTGAAAATAAAGCAACATGAATTGATTTTTTATTATCCCTACTAAGAGAAGAGCAAAAAGCAAAAGGTGAAGCTGGAAATGTCCAAAGCCAGCCAGGAATCTAAATACATGGTTTGTACTAAATTAAAATAAACTAGGTTTTAGTAAACTTTAAGTTTTAGGATAATTTGATGTTTGGATTCTGTCTGTGTACCAATGAAAACAATGCCGTCTAAGTAATAGTCAAACATTTGAATTGCATCCAGCTCATTATGAGCCAATTTAGACAGTTTTCTACCTGCCTAATCTGATAAATTAGTACCTAAGGTCACAGGGCAGCTGGATTTGCTAAGTCCGCTTTAAGGTAGCCGTGAGGCAGCCCATGCAGTGCAAGAGAAATAAGCTGCCAGGAGCCTAGTGATCCTGTTCTACTTACCTAAAAAGCTTGTTAGTATCTTTAAATGGCAATCATAGTTCAATAGAATTTTCCAGAGGATTTGGGATTCTTCATTTTGTTTAAAGAGGAAAATGCCAAGCCTAGAGAGAGAAAGATTATTAGTTTAGTCACTAGCATCCCACCTACTCTGTGTATTCTTTCCTTGGAAATGGCAAATTACTTCAACCTAATCATTAACTCCCCCAAAAAGTCACCCTCAGCACACAGCCTTGTCTTCACAAAAATATGATGACATAGCCTATTTGAACAAACATGTTTGGCACCGATTCCTGGAACTAGCTAAACTTTGCAGATCGCTAGAAAAAATCAGTTGTTCAGCTGAATAAACTGGCATTAACACCAAAGAGTACAAATGTAGGAACAGATAGGAGCGGCAATGCAGCAAACCTCTAACACCTACAAATGGATCCAGCAAAGCAGCAGGCTTTTGCACCGAGAACCCAAATCATCCAAGCATTAACCCCCCCTCCAGAATCAAATACGTAAATAGTATTGTTTTGTTATCCATATGAAAATAATTACTAAGTATGTCAGTGTCAGCTTCTCAAATGCAAGCATTTAGAACTTACCCCAAAAGAGTATGCTTATATTAAGAACCTAATTTAATTAATATTTCTTAATTATCTGAAGCTACTCTTTGTTCTTTAGTCAACTAAAAAAAAAATGCTGACTTCCTCCATTTCCTCCTACAAAACGTTTCATCAGATGCTCCATTTGTTTAACACATTTTTTGTGTGCTGACACTTGAAAAATACATATGTCCCTTTGCTCATAATTCTTAGATTCTGATTTCTAGAGCCACTTCTGTAATGAGTACGAACAACGCGTGATGAACCCAAGAAGCGATGCTGCCATCGGGGAGCATTACTTGTGCAGGAGTCTTTGGACAGGGAATGTGTCAGTGCTGATGAAACCTGGGAGTCAGCCCTGCCTTGAGCAGGATGTTGGACTAGCTGACCTCCAGTTCTTTTTGCCCTACATTTCCATGACGCTAAATACAGGTTCCTACAGAAGGTCTTTAATTCCCAGGAAGTCAACACGGCATTCTGCTGGGCCTCTAAAGCAGTGACATGTTCTGGTTACTGCTAGGGGTCCGCTCTCACGTACCTAAGTGAATGCGTCATTCTGTGGGCTTACAGCCCTCCAGTTCCACCCGCAGGCTGGGGAAGCTGCGGATGCTCTGCGCCTTTGGAACTGAAACTTCTAACATAGTAAAGAAACATGTGCAATGCAGGATTTTGGGCTCCACAATCTGTTCAGATTTTTAAGTGCCTAAGGGACCTTAGTGTGGTTTCCAAAATTGTGTACAAATCTTTAGAAGCCCCATTTTTATTTAAGTTTGGTTTGTTGTTTGTTTTGGTTTTTTTTTTTTGTTTTTTTTTTCCCCCCACAAATCCATCCACATATAAATTATGTTTGCTGTTTACTAAAATGACTGGATGCAGTTAGTTCATGTATGTTCATGTATGTAGGGTTTTTTTTTTGTCCCAGTGAGATTAGTAAGAAACTAGATGTGTAATTTTAAGGACTACTTTGTTAATTTGTCTCTAATCTCAGTAAATTAATTTTTCTATAGAAAAGTAGTTGGATTCGTCAATCTGATTTTTATTAGCAGTATACAGCAAAAAGCACCAGTGAAGTCTGACTACAAAATTATTTCTGAAAATGAACGGAACAATTTAGTCCTGTTATATGCTCCATCTCTCTATTTGCCAAATTAAGGCAGGTGTTTAGCTGAGATGATGTTTTTGGAATTAACAAGGTGGTTGGCATCATCCTTGAGTTGTGTCCTGTAGCTTGCTCTCCTTGCATGTTTAAATAATACACATATCCTATCCACAGAAGCTTGCACAAATGTTTTGTCTCTAAATAACTGGGAGGCATTTTTAATGATGAGCAGTGAGTAGTGCCTAATTAATGCTAGGGATTTTTTAACAAGACATGCAGGGAAGTGATGGAAATAGGTGAAAGCCTTTTTTTTGTCAGCTAATGTTTAGTGGCTGAAATTTATTTAGTACCATAGAATAAGATACTGTATCCTATTTTGTTTAGCTTGTTTTATTACTTTATTTATCTAGTATTTAGTTAAATCAGCAAAGTCTTTCTTTGGTTTTTAGTAGATTACATCCTTCACATTCAGATGAACTTATTTTTGTTATGGTTCTGGGACGTTACTTCTAATGCAGTTAATTTATACTCATTGTAAATACTTCAATGATATTCTATGCTTTATTGGGTAAGAAAAAATGTTTTGTTCAGGGTGTAAGCACAGATAACAATGAAACATTTATCTCTGATTTTCTTTTCATGGCCTTTCAAAAGTAATGTATCAGTTAAAGTGTGATTAATGTAATTTCACAAAATTATCTCTGTATCTATGTGCTTAGTTGTCTGATGCATCTAGACACACACATACATGTATTTACTTGTGGTTGATATGAGGAAAATGAGGTGAACAGAAAAAAAGAGGTGGAAGGTTCAGTTATTAAAACATCAGGTTCGTGTGGCCTGTTTGCCTTAATCCCTTTAAATTCTAGATAGATACAGAAAGCAGTTTATGGGATGATTATCTGCATAGTCTGTAAGGCACTCCTCATACAGTCTTAAGTTAAGAAAAGATAGTTACTGGCTCCTCCCAGATTACCATCACGAATCCAATTAACTACAGGAAATACTGTGGTAACATCATTCAGCTTCGCTTCTGTAAAATGTGAATTCCCTACACTGTATTTCTTGTGGTTGATACTGCAACAATGAAGGGATCAACAATCACTCATTCTTTTTGGAGAGTAACAGGTAAGATATTAAAAGGAAATTATTGAAACTATTAAACTCATGTAAGTTTACTATGGTTTTGACTATATGAGATTTAAAAATAATTCCTCTAACTTGTAGAGTTCCTTTTTAAACTTTTCTACTTCTGAATGCTGTTAAAATGCATTGCTGACAATATTTCATTCTTCTGTATGTAGTCAGTCTTACAAGTCTGGTCTATTCTTGATCAAAAGTATTTGAGTCACCAGTTTTGTTTGTAGAACAGTTAATATATTCATTTTACAGCATCACCTTTATAGTCCTCAATAGTAATTACTGGCTGCCAGCCTGTTCAAGGTAGTTTAAAATAACTTCTGTTAACTATTGCGTTAACACTACCACAGAAAGCTGACATGACTTAAATAACATGAATCAAGTCAATTGGGAGACCTGTCCATCAATTTAGCTTGCAGTTTCTTGCTATTTATGTCAAAAAATCTATGAATAGCAAATACTGAATCACTAAACCAACACCTACAGACTCTTCTAATGAATTATATTCTTTTGTCTCTTTTGTACGTGAAAGCAGTTATAGTCCTTTGTAAATATCAAACTTAATGGTTAAATGACATTCACTTTTTACTAAAACAGATGGTGAATATTTTTTCCCAAAGGGGAAAAAACACATGTAGAAATAACAAATCAGTTATCGTCCCAGTGAAATCACTGGAGTTTTACAGCAGCTATAGTATTGTTCTGCTGTGTAAATGACATATAACTAAACTATATGAAAAATTGTTCAAATTATTACCTTATCTTTTCTCTGTGCTAGATCGGTGTGTTTATTTTCTTTTTCCAATGTTTTGGTGTTTGCTGATAGGTAGTAAACATTTCACATTTCAAATAAGCCTAGGGAATTGAGGTGTGTGCCTATTGAAATAAGCGCTCTCAATGCTATAACTGCCTTCATGCCTTTTGTTAATTGTAACTGAAGTATTTGCGAAATACATACTACCAGCAAGCTGTTTTACTGATGTATACATTAGAACAACAGCCTTTGCATATTTTTTTCATTATTCATAATAATCAAGTTCAACAAAAAACAATCATCTACAATTTTTAGAAAACTTTAGAAAGAGATGCTTTGTTATGTCTGGCAGTGTTGAAATTAGATAGTCTGTTGTAGTTTAGAACATAATTTCATGTAGAAATGAAATTCTGCTTCCTGTAGAAGTGACTATGTTTCAGCAGATTTAGAGGATTTTTCTGTTAGAAACTCTCATGATCTCCCTATCTTAAAAGATCAGATTTAGAGACCAAGTTATAATTTAGTAGCTCTTAACCACTTCATTGAATATAAACAGTCCTCCTTACACTACCATATTTTTTCTTAGTTACCCGAGTTATCTTTACTTATCTATCTGAAACATCTTAATTCGTGTCGTTTGCAGAACTTTGCATTTTGGCAATGAAACTTTATCCCATATGATCTTATGTTTAGACAAATACCCTGTTCACTTCTGTGGGACTGCTCGCAAAAACAAAGCTTCTCAGGAAGATAGAGACTTGTAGAATCAAGCCACGGAGTGAATTTTAGAGGTGTTACCTGAGTGCTTAGGTACTAAGCTAACAGGGTCCCTACCTGCGTCTGTCGTCGACTTTGTTCCTTTAAAAATTTGGCTACTGAGTAGTTAGTGACACGTGACTGCAACAGGGAGAGAACAAAATCACTTTAGGAGACAGTAAAACCAGTAAAAATAACCTCAAAATTTTATGGCACCGGCATGAGCCTCAGCATTTGCCTATATCGTATGAATATAGCTGACATTTAAAATAACTTTTCTTACACACTGATATGTTAAAATTGAAAACTTATCTGAGCTTTTTTCATGTTAATACATGAATGTAATCTTTTGAAATGCATGGTCTGCTGTTGTATTCTGGGTTACAAAATCCACACGGATCTGGAGAGATGGGACCTCACTATTAGTGGGCAGTTCCACAGAAATGAGTGGGGAGCTTTACAGTGGGATTACTGTTCGTGCTGACAGCTGAACTGCCCCAACTGGAGTCGTTCCAGTCTGAAACGCAAGCTCTTCTCTCTGTTTTGAAAACATGTTCTGAAGTAAAAAATAGTAATTGCATCAATTAAATAACCATCTTAATTGCTAAGGTAGTAGAGTGAGACCAGCATCATCTTGTCTCATCACTTTTTGGCTATATAATTGTAGCTGCTAAAACGTTAGAAATTGTTCCTTTCTCTCATTGAATTCTGGAGCAAAAATTCAGCCCAGTGACTGGAAGCCACTGCGTTCCAGAGTGTGAAATACCAAACAGGAATCTCCCTCCTTGCAAGGCAGAGTGACACCTAAGCCGGCTGCTCATTTGCTAACCCCACTGCTAGTTTGCCGCGGTCCATCCTGCAGCCTGCTCCTCTGAACCAGTAAGGTATTATTTCTCCTTCGTGCTCTGCCTTTGTAAGTCTGCACACCAGTTAGGTGCAGAACCTGCTCCGTTGGGCATCCCTGATCTACCAGTTGTCCTACTCGCTGCATGGCACTTTACAATTCAACTTGTAACTTTACAAAGAGAAGCGCTTTTATTCCAGAGGAAATGGATGTGGACAAGAGGCTGTGTCACTCCTTAAAAGAAAGTGGAAGCACAGAGCGATCTCACCTATGACAGCACAGCGTGCCTGTGCCATTTCCTCTGCAGGAAAGTCACCTCTCTGCATGTATGAAGCAGCGAGTAGGGCAGCTGTCATGTTACCAAGTGCAACAAGTGACTCAATGGTGCAACCAACAGGAAACAAAAAATGTTACATCTTTCTGTTAGGAATTGGTCTGCTCAAAAGTGGAACATTCCCCCCCCCTCCCCAAATACATACAGACATTCAAACAAGTATAAAATCCACATCTGGAGGGGACCTCCTGAAATATCCCCCTTAGTGCTTGACATTTGACGGTGTATGATGATTTCAAGAGACCCTTGTTTCCTTGGGCAATGTGATGCTGCTATTTACTGCAGTCAGCCAACCCCACAGACGTTATTTTTACTATGTTTTGGTTTCATTAGCTGTCGTGTTTATGCACGCTTAATGACATTGCTTCCATTAAGAGATGGAACATCACCTGAGACACTGTTCCATTTCTTGAATTGGGAAACAGGGATTAGCAGACCAGCTTCTTTGCTGTCATGGCAATAGAAATGCATGTCAGAGATAACAGAGCAGATCTGATTAAGGTGGTATCTATCGTGATTGCCACAAGGCACGTGACCCAGTTCCCTCAGACAGCTAATGAGGACCGTGACCTGGAATTAACGCTCCAGGCTTGGTTTTTCCCCAGCATCTATCAAGTGTTCATGCAATGAACAAAATGCTGACGAGGACCTTTTAAAAACTAAGAATATCTGGTACATAGAAGAATCAGGAGAAAGTTGTTTCTTTTACCCAAGCACTATTCTTACTTTAAACACTTTTTATCTGTGCAGGAATGTAATATCCCTTGCTAGTAACATCAACACTAAAATAGTACTTCCTGTCGCAAATTACAACATTTTGCATCTGTTGGAGGGAGTGCCATATAACTCTGTAAAGTAATTTATCATAATCTTACTTAATTTATTTTCAGAAATAAATATAAGGGAATTACTCACATTGATCACACTGTGGAATTTAAAACACCTGTCAGGAAGTAAATTTGGTAAACTGAAAGGCACGCAGACAAAGTATTTAAGTCAGTTGGAACTGCCTGGTTGTACAGAACAGGAAATAGTGATTTGGTATATCTTTTGAAATAAAATTAAGGGAGGTCTAATTTGTTACCCAGCAAATATGCACATTATTTACCTCCGCTGTTTACAGTCTTGCTTGTATTTTGTAATAATGTAGGTATATTCTGCATTAATCTTCATCTCTTACCTTTTCAGTTAAGAGTCTTTGTCAGCCTGAATTCTGGCTTTAAAAAAATAGTTTTGGATGATAGACATATCTCTGGTATTTCATCTCTTTTTTCCTAATGCTTGAGTACAAAGAAATAGGACAAGTGAATAGTCATACTGGTGGTGATTCTGCTGCCCATCTGATGAGACATGTCTTTTGCAAATGTTTGTATGTTATCTGGACAAGCTATTAAGAATTTTTAAGGGAAGTTTCTGAGAAATAGAAACCAACACTTTTTGTTAATTCAACTCTATTAATAAACTGTAAAAATAATTTCTGGAGATAAAATAAACATTTGTTTAGTTACAAAGTGTCCGCTGATAATGAAAGCCATCCCTTACTGATTTCAGAGTCCACTAGAAAAAAAAAAATAGAGGTTTTGGGGCTTGTCCAAAGAGAATGCAATTATATGCAAGTATTTCTGTCTGTTTATTAAGAGACTGGCTTTTAAAAGTGCAGAGTCAGATGGTCAAGTAGCTGAGTATAAAATGCTCCAGATATTGTTTAATCTTTATTAAGATACATCTTAATTCATATTCTTATTAATATATTTACATTAGAAATGCATTTCTGAGCATCACTGAAGTTTCAAAAGGCCTTTTGGCTTTCACAGCAAATGTAATTCTCATCTTTTTGAGCAGCATTAAAGAGTTATTAATGTGTATTGTGTTCCTAACTTTAATTTTGAATCTACTTAAATATTTACCTTAAAAACAGTTGTGCAGAATTACAGATAAAAGGTGGACAATGAACAGCAAGCAGTTAATACCACTCTTAACACAGCACAGGACTGTTACACCACCTAATCCCCACAATACTCATTTCATTTCATTTCATTTCATTTCATTTCATTTCATTTCATTTCATTTATTTAATTTTATCAAATATGTCTTTTAAAGCACTATTTATACTACCTAATACTGGTTTTGCAGAATTTGGGAGCCAGGGTTTGTCTGTTTAGAAAAGTTTAAATAGTTATGCATACAGCAGAGATGTACTTAGTTTGATATAAAAAAAAAGCTTTTTGTTACACTTGAAACTATATTCCTATAGAGATAAGAGAAACAGAATGGTAATCTTATACTGGGTGAGAATTTCCACTCAAGATCCATGAAAATGGTTTATTTAAACATCACAGTGACTGATTAATATGTTCGCATTTCCAGCTTGCTTTTTGCCAGATAGAAGGTCTTGAGAGCAGGACTTCCTTTATATTAGAAATTATATTACAGCCTGAGAAAAAAACTGTTTTCTGCTTAGACAGAGTCTTGTGTTCAGCTTTCTTGTTAGAGGAGAATCTTCACATGTGTGACTTCAAACTTGCCAACAGATTAAAAACAAGGAGCAGAGGGAAGAGAGCAGAGCATAGAACTTGTGGCTACTCAGTTTGGCAATATCAGCCAGCGTTATAAATGGTGTGATCCAGGAATCGTGCTGCCGTTAGGATCTCATTAACTTCACTGAAACTGCCCCTTGAACAATTTCAGTTCAAGATCTCTGGTCATATGTTTACTTACATTGAATGCTTTCAGTTGAGTGATTCCTGTCCATGTAAAACATGCAGTTAGAAAGTACATAATCAGCCAAACTCTAGAGCTAGAAACACACAAACGATTAAACTTTGTAATTGCTAGGACAGATGATGAAGCTGTTGAATTTTAAGGTGACTGCACACCAAAAAGAAAGTACAGTCCATGTCTGACTGCCCAAATCTTAAGCGTTGGACAACTCTATAACCAGGTGCCAGGTACTCAGCTTTATTTTGCATTTTTGAGCTTCTGTTGTAGGTTTTGAGTGACCGTATTACTGTTTCAACAGGTACTGCAATGGCTGCAGGAGTTTTGCTGCAAAATGAACTACCATATTCTTCGCTGCTAGAGAGCAGTCTATATCTTGCAAATATGAGTTCAGGTAATAATTTTTCTCTGATATGCCATTCCTAGAAAGTGCTTAGAGAAATTCTGGAAAAAAATTATATTTTCCACAGAAAATAAAAAAAAAACCAACCAGAAAATTACACCCCCCCCTATATATTATCCCCAATTATAAACATAAAATGCCTATAACAAAATCAAATGTCATTACTTTATCATCGCCATGATGCGTTAATATGTTGAGATTTTCTAACCTTGATATTGTCATGTCTCTTAATTGAAGACCTATGTGATTTTTGTGTTCAGAAACTGCCTAACTCTATGAAAATACAAACACATCTTCGACAAAATGCCTCTTTCTAATAAAGTATTTAAGCTCTTCTGAGATGTAGTTTTTTCTTAGTATTTTGGGTGAGCACTTGCAAATCCTGCTAGATTCAGTAGGAAAATAATGATGTGCAGCATTTTATTTTGCTCATTTGTGGCTTTACTATCATTTGATATATACTGAAGAAAAGTTTCTGGGAAGAGAAAGAGAAAAAGAATTAAATATAAGAAAGCAACAGAATTAATTAGAACACTTTTTTCATGTCTGCTGAATATAGGTAGCACTTGCAATAGCCTTTTTCATCTCCTTTCTCTTCCACCCAGCCCCCTAAATAAAAGCAGCACCCAATTCCTGTTCAGTGCCTAGAAGAAGCAGTAGATTTTTGCCTGATGAATTTTTATCAGAAGAGTGCTTTCTCTTATGCAAATTCCTCTGTAAGAGTTACTGTTTTCGTAGTACAAAAAGAAGTGTCACAGACCAAAGATAGTATACGTTCTTAGGAAAATGCAGTGGGATTGATTTGCTTATTGAACAAATTTTGGTGAGTTTGCTTGATTTCCCCAGTTTCTCTCTCTTTAGCATGCAGTCTAATTCACAGACAATGGGATGACAAAAGTTTTTAGCATTGCTGTAGTCTGTTCTCCACATAGTTGCACGAGAGTTTTGTGCTTTTGAGAGTGTTGCAGTCTTTCTGGCCAGCTCATTCTCCTTCTTAGCACACTGGAAGCAAGGTGGGAGGCAATTTGCCACGTAATATCTACCTTTGAAAGCCTAAAGCACTCAACTGATACATCTTCTCCTCCCTGTAATCTGCTCAGTCTGTAGGACTGACAGCTTTGCTTAATAAAAAAGCTGTGCCCTGAAAAAAAAGCAGCCTTTTGTTTTGAATAACAAATTGTGTTTTGTTAGAAGATATGAATGGTCCAGAGTGAACAGTCTACAATTCATCATGTTCTGAACCATTTCAGTAGGAACACACTAATCCCAATCATTACAGAGCTAATGATGCATTTTGGACCAACTAAGTGGAGGAGGAGAGGTGGTTGTGGAATGTTAAACCAAGAGGTGGGGGAGTATAATGTACTTACAGATTTCTCAGGAAGCAGAGCCTCCAGCTACATTTTGATTGTTCTTTTGAATCTAGTATTTTGTATCTTAGTGAGTTCTGAATGCGTGTTATTTACAGCTAACTAAATACTCACATTGTTTATGGAAAATGTTTTGGTTGTTCCCAGCTGGTTTTCAAAATTATCTACTTGAAATGCAACTATTTTCATCAAGCAGCGGAACAGTTTGTCCTAAACAGACTCAGTTCCTATAGAATAGAGCAGCCCCAAGGATAGCTGGCAGCAGCGCCTTCATTGTTAGTTCCTATGGAGACAGCTCAGCCCATGCTGACTAGCTGCTGGAGCGTACAGAAGGATGCACAGCTCTCCGCAACTTCAGCGCTGAGCAACTTGGATTTCCTACCAGTGCGTCCCCAGCAGCCTTCCTAGACGGTAGCTGGGGCTGGTCAGTCATGCAGGGTTCACCCCGCAGGCGTTCAGCAGTGAGTATTTTTAGCAACTTTTTCCAGGGTCGGAGGCATTCTTCCTCTGATCCCCTTCTTCGCATAATCCAGAGGCGCCGGAGCTCAGTTGTAGAGGTACTCTCATCGTCGACTCACCGGGTTATGGTGGCGGTATCGTCTCTGAGCCCTGAGGAGCTGGATGCAACTTGTCCTGAAAAAAAAAGTAAAGTACTTTTCATTATGACTGTTGGCAGTTCTGGGTATTTTCTTGGTATCAAATTAATATACTTTTGTTCTGTTAACTGTATTTTATATGTATGCATAAAATATTGGGCTTTAAATTTTTTTCCTGTATTTTATATTTTGTTCACTGATTCCTTATTCCAGGATTAATATATGCTTTTCCCTGTAACAGCTCAGTTATAGAGAGCAGATAAAAGATAAAACAGAAGCACATGTTCACACATACACAATGTATATGGCTAAGTATCTTTGATTTCAGGTGGAAGAGGACCGTGACATTTTGTTCTGTTGCAAAGGATATCACACACCTTTGACTTCATCAGAAAAAACAGTTACTGTGTGAAAAAATAACTTCTGCAGGAAATCAAGCAATCCCCCCCCTCCCCGAATCCTTTGAATCTGTGTTGAAAAATTAGTCTTAAATATATATTCCATGTATTTATGCTGTTTGTAACTTCATCAGTTTAAGGTTGAACAATACTTTTAAGGTGGAGATGAATTTCTAAGCTTCCCTGCTAAAGCTATTTTTGCCCGTGTTCTAGGAAGTTCGAGGCGTCCGACAGCAAAATACACTAAAGTAGGGGAGCGCCTTCGCCATGTCATTCCTGGCCACATGCAGTGCTCAATGGCATGTGGTGGGCGTGCTTGCAAGTATGAAAACCCAGCTCGATGGAGTGACCAGGAGCAAGCCATTAAAGGGCTCTACTCTTCTTGGTAATAAACAGCATTTATTCTCACTAAATTTAACTGCATCCTTTGCATTTATTAAAAGAGAGAATTCAAAGTAAAATAATTAGTTTTTTTTTTTTAAATCAGCTACTGCTAACTTCAGTATAAAACATAATGATAGCTTGATTCAGAATTACGACTTAAAAGTAAACCGTAGTGTCCATTGTACACAGCCCAGTAAAGATGATGAAAGACTTCTGTTTACTTACAATAACTTTAGTTCAGATCCAAAAGAATAAATAACTATCTCTCATGAATTACAAAAAACCTATTTTGGGTTATAGACAGTTCTTGCTAAGGTTAAAATACATATGAATTACAGTGTGTTCATAATAGAATTTAAAAGTAAAAATATTTACTGAAGATGAAATAATGTATGTTCATATGCAGTAATATTCACATGAAATGTGTCTTTACACTCTCACTGATTTTTTCATTACAGCAAACGCTATTCAGAAGCATACAAACCTTAAAGGGCCAAACTGAGATCTGAGTCCAGATTTCTGTTCAAAGGAAATTTGTAATATGTTGTTTGAAATATGTAATATGCCTGGCATTTCAACAGTTCCAGTAGTGGTCTTTTGAGGTGTCATATCTGTATCAGCTTAACAGGATTTATCACTAAATGATAGCAGAATTTTTTGAAAAATCATTTCTGGTTAATCAGCAAGGTATTTCTGTCTGTCTTGAAAATAACATAGTGTCCTTCTTTTGGTAGATTCATACTCAGAAAATTATTATTACAACATTATTGTCTACTTTTCTAATTTCTCAGGATAACAGATAACATACTGGCTATGGCTCGACCCTCAACAGAATTAATTGAAAAGTACAACATTATTGAACAGTTTGAAAGGTAACAAATTTAGTTTATTTCTTTATGTTTTACTAATGTAATTTCTGATCCATTTTCTTTTTCAACATAGATTTGGATTGTTGATAAAGATCCTTACATTTTAACAGTATACAGGTAAAGATTTATTCTCCACTAAGAATAAATGTGTGCTTCAGAAAATATGGGATAGTGAGATTTTGGCTGCATATAATACTTTGACTCATCTATTCCTTCCTTAAGATGTGGCATAAAAACCATAATTAACCTTCAGCGTCCTGGGGAGCATGCGAGCTGTGGGAATCCGCTGGAACAAGAAAGCGGCTTCACCTACCTTCCTGAAGCTTTCATGGAGGCTGGAAGTAAGTTCACTCCTGCTGCTGTTCCTCATTAATTATTGATTTTGGCACTTAAAGGTATTTTTGCTTGAATTCTTGTGTGTTAAAAGCTGCTGTATAAAAAATGTTGCACAAAATGGGATGTAAACATGAAACTTGGCAAATGCAATCAAGAGTGAGTAACATGTTATTGAAGATCGTATATATGTAGAGTGAGATGGAGGGTTTTATTCAGGTGTTTAGAATAAAGAAAGGACAACAGCTAGTGATTTTTTTCTTTTTCTTTCGAGTTCCCAAGTATATAAAACATTAATGGTGTTTCAAATTCTGGTACAATTCATGTTTTCTTATCTAGACTATAAAAGTTTATTTAATTTGAGGCCATTTGTATTGATAGGTTTTTTTTGTGTTTTCGTATTATGGTGAGATGAGAAAAAGTGCCTCACTGTAAGAAACAGCTTTTGACAGAAGTGCTGTTATTTTTAAAAAGAAAAAATTGCCCTCTACCTATATATAGCTCAGTAATTTTTGTATGAATCACTCAGTTTTGTTATACCTTTTCCATTCTAGCTGAACTTCAGGTTGACAAATCTTTGCTAGCTTCATGTATTTGTCAAATTTCAATAGCAAGCATAATCTGAAATGGGAAAATAGTCTCTTGCAAACAATATGTAGTCAGATTCTAAGATCCATTATACAATTTTTGTACTATCATTTATTATTCATCTCTCCTCTGCATATAGTACTGAAAATTTCACGTTTGGTACCACAGAAAATAACTCACTCTCTTTTTATTTTAGTTTATTTTTATAATTTTGGATGGAAGGATTATGGAGTGGCATCTCTCACTACCATACTTGATATGGTAAAAGTCATGGCTTTCGCATTGCAGGAAGGGAGGGTAGCTGTTCATTGCCACGCAGGACTTGGTCGGACAGGTATGTGCTCTACTGAAAGTTCAACAGAATTGGTTTTCTAAAAATGGAAGTCAGTCTCTGGTTATACATTTTTATTCATTTGTTTAGATTCTACATCATTGCAAGGTGTACATCTGTAGAATGGTTAAAAACGCTAAACAAATTTGTGAAAATTATCTGAATGGCTGGAGGAGGTCAGTTTTAGTATATTAAACCAGTAACCTGTAAGGCTAGAACATTTTGGAATCTGTATAATAATTCCCTGTTACATTCAAAGGGGACAGCTTCTTTATGATGGGGAAAATTCACCCAGTGTACTTCTGTTTTCCAGTATTTATTACATGTTGACAAACCTCCCACTCATTGTTAGATCAGGTAGATTTGGTAGAGCAGCTAAAATTTCACTTCTTTCCCTTTCAAGACCTGGAGGAGCCACCATGGCTCCTGTGGTCAGAAATGGTGGAACTCCCTGGAGATGCTGCGGTGAGAAACAGGCTCTCACTGAAAGTGTAGTGAGAATGAGTTTACTGTCTTGTTGTCCAACTAGTGCAACTATACGTAGGTAACAGCCTCATGTAGTAGAGGGCATAAAGCCTGTAGCTTGACCCATATTAATTTTATCCTGTAGTTCCACTGAGTATTTGCTTTAGTTTGATAGTTCTTCAGCTAATGCTTGTTTTTATATTTTCCAGGTGTTCTCATAGCTTGCTACTTAGTTTTTGCAACAAGAATGAGCGCTGACCAAGCAATTCTTTTTGTTAGAGCAAAAAGGCCTAATTCTATTCAGACTAGAGGGCAGTTACTATGCATCAGAGAATTCACTCAGTTTTTGGTTCCCCTGAGAAATGTATTTGCGTGCTGTGAGCCCAAGGCACACACAGTGACACTGTCCCAGTACCTGACCCGTCAGAGACATCTGCTCCATGGTTATGAGAGCAGGCATCTCAAACACGTGCCAAAACTTATTCATCTAGTTTGCAAACTGTTGCTAGACTTGGCTGAAAACAGACAAGTGATAGAGGCAGAATTGTTAGATATACCAGATCTCTCCGCTGAAATCGAAAAGACTGTTTCTCAGCTGGTGTCCACACAGCTAGACAGAGAACTCGCGAGGCAAGACAGTGACATGTCGGACTCCTCCCACACCCACTCATCCACATTTGAGACCCAGGATTCTCTTTTCTCCCTGGGACATGAGTGTGATCCTCTTTGGAAAAGAAGGAATGTCGAATGCCTTCAGCCTCTCACTCATCTAAAAAGGCGTCTAAGCTATAGCGAGTCAGATTTAAGGAGGACTGAGTTTCTCTTAGAACAAGGAGAAACCGCATGGACAGTACCCGCTCAGATACTACTGTGCAACAAACTGAAGCAGAACAGTGGTGAAGAATGTTCTGCCACAGGCCAAGAAAAGCCACAGTTGGATTTAAACAAAGAAGCATTAGTACGTAATACGTGCACGTTCTGGAGTCAAGGTAAATTTAATCTGGATGGACGAAAAGATGGATCCTCACTTTATCACAGGAGGAACTCTACCAAAGAAGTACAACGCAGCAGAACCTTTTCTTCCGGCCTAGCATCTATCCACAATACTGGGGAACCTGGAACGCCGAGGCATAATTTTACCAACGAGATTGGTTATAGAAAAGACCGCAAGACTAATATGTATAGCAGAAGAGTCTACGTCTCCGAGGACTCTGATTCTTCTTCTTCTTCTAAAGTGAACTTTTCCATTGGATGTGAAAGCCAAAGTAGCAGAGATGTGTCAGAGGCAATTCCACACATTGTTCTGCAGTCAGAATTAAGTTTGGAAGCCCGAAGAGTTTTGGCAGCAAAAGCACTTGCAGATATAAATGAATTTCTGGGAGAGGATGAAGTGAAGCAGAAGGTAGAAATGTGGCAGGTAATTTTTAACTTGATTAATTCTCTGTATTTCACCTAGGTTAATTCCTAGAGCGGCAAAATTGCCACCATGTGCTTTGAAATGGCACGTTGAGACACTGGTTTATGCTGTGGTTCGCTAAATGATTGTATTTGTCAGTTATGGGCCAGTTCTTTCCGAAGCAAGCAAAATGTACCTACAAATTTTGGTCTCTACCAGGAGATTAGAACATTGTTTCTGGTTGTGTTCATTCATTTTACTAACTGATGAAAATTGATGCAGTTATTTGTGGTTGTAACTTGGCTGCTGGTACTACGGATTTTGAGGTAGAGCTGTGTTGTTTTTAATAAATGCTTTCTCAGAACTAATCAGAGGATTCTGAGTGTAAAAGTAAAAGAATTTAGTACAAACGTAACTGCTTATCCTCAAAACCAAACCCTCCTAGCAACATTTGCTTTGAAGTTGGAATCCAAAGCTGGTTTATGTATTCCAGTAGAAAATTGGGAGGTTCTGAGCTGCACTGTTAAGGTCATCCTTCTGTTTTAAAGAATCACTTGTATTACTGCTGATTAATGTTGATGCTTTGGAAGAATTAGAAATATATTTTTTTTTCGTAACTCTTAAGTCTTCTTTTTGTTGTTGGAACGTAACCATGTACTGCTACATTGAAAGAGGACGTTAGCAAAAGTAAATAGATGATGCATTTTTGTTGTTTTTTGTTGTTTTTTTTTTTAAGAAAGAACTGAATTCTCGAGATGGAGCTTGGGATAAAATCTGTACTGAGAGAGATCCTTTTATCCTCTGTAACTTGATGTGGTCCTGGATAGAGCAGCTGAAAGAACCTGTTATATCCAAAGATGATATTGACTTGCTGGCAAAAAATTGCACAGAATCACAGGATGCACTTTACTTACTGAGAAAGGTAGATATTATATATGTCAATTCATTCTTTAACTGCCAAGTACATTTTGTTTTATTTTGTTGCTGCCTTTTAAATGGCAACTGCTATCTCTTTAAAAATCAAAATGAAGATTATTTTGATATTGAATAGTATGAGTTGTAATCAATATTATGATGAGGAATATTTTAAGAAAAATACCAGATACCAGCTTTAAGCACTATTCAGTAGAAGCTCAACTTCAGCGTATTTCCCTGCAAATTCTGCAGTTTGAGATCCAGAGGCAAAAAGGAGAAACTTTTCCTCTGTGACTCGATGTATGGCTTTCATTAATGTCACATCTGGCAGCCGGGCTTAATGGCTGTCATATTTTCTGTGCAAACGTCTTCATCCATCAGCTGTGGAAGAGCTGAGGCAAGGAATAGGAAGAATTTGCCAATTCAAGGAATCAGAGGCCAGACCAAATTCCTTTAGATAAGTCAGAACTGTGGCCATCTGTATTCTGAAATCCTCATGAAAAACAGGTACTTCTGATCCAAACTGTTTAATTGCACTTTCCCCAAAGGGCTAGATGCGAGGCAAATAAATAATAATGAAAAAATCTCTATTTTTGATCTCTTAATTACATGAATTATTTTCCTAATTCGTTGGGAATTCTTTGTTTCCGAAGTATTTATGAAGAAAATAGGGCCCCATTTAACAGCCTCCAGATATCCAAGAATATAGCTGCTAATCAGTAGGTGGTCAGAACTTTCTCTGCAGTCACCATCTTCATGACATGGCATTCAGAATTCCCAGGTTCGCCTAAAAATGTCCTGTTTCTTCCTGAAGCATTCTTCCACTCTGTCAGCGTTTTAACTTTCTATTTGCATTAAATAAAAAAATAACTGCTTGATACCTGTTATAAATGAATGGGGAAGGAATATATATATATATATTAATTTAAAAATACTCATTTTATCTTACCTTATCCCACAGTATTTCAGAATCACAGAATAGTTGAGTTTGCAGGGACTTCTGGATATCTTCTAGTCCAACTGCCCTGCTCAAAACAGAGTCAGCTAGAGCGGCTTGCTTGAATGACAGACACTCCAGTCCCTTAGTTGTCCCTTAATCATCTCTGTGGCCCCTCGCTGGACTTGTTCTAGTATGTCAATGTCCTTCTCATACCACGGAGCCCAGAGCTGGACCCAGCACTCCAGAGGTTTCACCTGCAATGGCCCTTGCCAGCTCACATTCACCTTTGCGCTGAGACACTCAGGTTCTTTCCTGCTTGCCTGCTCTCCAGCTGGTCAGCCCCCTGTATGTACTGGTGCCTGTTTAGCTGCTCTTCCCAGAAATCCTGTGAGTTTTAATATAATTTTCACTGCTAAGTGACTGCCAGGGTGGAGGTCTGTTTCCCTTGGAAAAGGGATGGGGACCAGCAGCCACAAAGATGCTGTTGGTCCCTTTATGAATCCTTGCTAGCAGTGCCCAGGTGGCTTTCTGCAAGCTTCCTTTAATGATGAAGGAGACTTGGTAGGACAGAACGAGATGCGGATCATCCTGTGTTAGCTGGGGAAAGAGCCCTAAACATGCACAGCATTTGGGGCTGAAAAGATCAAATTTCACTTTTTCTTTGCCAATTCACATGAATGCTACTATTCATGTAGGGGACCTTGAAAAATACATCTCCAGATGCATGCCTGACCTCCTAGAAATTTCCAGAGCAGTTTGTGGAACACTGCAAGAGAAGAGTTTCTGCCCTTATGCCTGAAATAATTATGTAGACACTCTTCAGGCTTGTGAAAATTCCCTCCCCAACTCCTGCACCTGAAGGTTTCAATACAGGAAGGCACAGTCTGATATTTAAACAACAATTAACAGAACCCCAAAGTTAAATGTTTGTCTTGAAAATACTTCTTCTAATAAGCTGCTGTTCCTTTTACTCCCCCCCCGCCAGGAACAGTGTCAGACTATCCTTTGTATTTTACACTGTGTGGTGAACTTGCAAATGCTACCAGCTGATGTGGAGGAGGCCTTACTTTCTCGTGCTATTAAAGCTTTCACTAAGGCAAGTAACCATTTGTCCAAGACATCATATTTCTTTGGTTTAAATCATGATGGGTGAATCAACAGAGCAGGCCTCTGTGAAGAAAGTTATGGTAATTCCTTCACACTTAGTGTACTCGGGCTTATCTAGTTCAGAGTTTACGTTTTATAATAATATAGGAAATATTATCAACAAAATTAAATTGTGTCACTACAGCCTTAATCTTTTAGTCTCTTTTTTTTTTTTTTTTCTATTTCTGGATCACTGCCAATTCACAGATGACTTCAAATTAGGGAAAAGATAATTTCTAAGTGGTGAGAATAATTAGTCACTGGGAGTAGCCTACCAAAGGCTTTGGTAGATTCTGTACTACTTGGAGTCTTTCCATCAGATTAAATCATTTTCCAAAATGACTTTGCAATTCAGTTATGTTTCGGGGCCTTAGCCTGAAATGTGTATAAATGTGTATAAATAACCTCTACTTTTGGAGTCATTTAGTAACAGTGACACGTTAAGCCCAGCTCAAGCTGCTTTCTTCTCAGGTTCACCAGGTGAAATTATTTGAGTAGAAAGTTCATTGTGTTGTTTCCTCATCTCTTGCCACTCTGCAGACATGTCACCTGTTAAAATGATTGTGACATTTCTCTTTCTACTAGTTTGTTTTTAATGTCAGCATAAAATTGAAACTACTTAGCAATAAGTACTCCATCATGACACACATACTTTCTTTGATAAACCTTTGATTTTTTTAAATGTTGGTCATCTACTTTGCATTTTGATGTGTGACATCTATTTTAACAACTGAACTTACATTTCTCCCTTTCATTAGACCAGCTTTGATTCTGAAAATGGACCATATGTTTACAATACCTTGAAAAAAGTATTTAAACAAACACTGGAAGAAAAAAGAAAAAAGCTTAAGGAAGGACCAGAGAATCCCTCTTGATTTCTGCACAGCTATGCCGAAGAATTAGATGGGGCTATCAATGTATTTTGCATTTTCCAGCTACTGTATTTTTGTGCTACTAGCATGATTTACCTAACTTTAGGTAATAGTAGTTATTAACAAAGCATTTTATTTTTTTAGAGGGAGTTTTAGTGACAACTGTTCTATCTACACAGCTCTAAAGATCAGCTCCTGTGTGACCGTACTGTAGCGTTTGCTTTCAGGTACTATTCATTTATATTGTGAACTGTTCTCTCATTTTCAAATGTATTTATTGCTTTAGAAACCTCTGTCATTGGCCAGCAACATTATTTTCAAGTTACATGACTGCCATAATTTCAGTGCCATGGTACACAAAGGTTTAATGGATTGAGTTAATATTTATGTATTATTATGTTTACATTAATGTTACTTGATTTTACTTTGCAGAAAATAAATATTGACTGAACTTATTAAACTCCTTTTCCTTTTAGAAATTTAAAAATAAGACTAAGAGTAATAATGACCAGATCTTGAGGTCTGCTGTTGGCAGCAGGTAATTTTTTTCCTTTAGATCTCTTAAATAATTGTCACGAATGTGTTTCTAAACAGTGCTGCAGTAGAGAAGTACGTTAAGTGTATTACATTGTCAGGGCCTTACTTTAGAGGTTTTTTGGCTAAGAAAGCTTTAAAGTGTTTTTAACAGAAAACTGCTTGTGGCATTTTAAGTGCTTTGCATAAGAGTAAAATTTTACTTTATTTGTTAAACTTTTATAGATCCTATTTTAAGTGAGAAAACAATTACCAAACCTTAATAAGGATGTAATTCTGTCTGTACTTAGGTGCAGCAAAAACTTGCATAACTAAGTGTAATATAATACTAAAAAAAATAATCAATGAAAATCTTATCAGAAATATACTTTGTAGAGGTATTTTCATGTAATATGATGGAAACAACCAGGATATCATCATAACTGCAGTTTTTTATTACAGCCTTAGGATTTGGACAGGAATGCCAGTTTGCAGGATTAACAGTTTATCCAGTTTGAGATATTTGAGTAGCTAAACAAGAATCTGTCCTTTTCCAAAATATTTTTATTGATCACTATAAATGACAAATATTTAGAGTTTAAAATAGACCAGTTTAAAATATATATAAATTATACATGCTTCAACTGTTAGATGATTACATATCACATTCAGATCCAAACAAGTACTTGGGCAGAATCATCCTGAAGCAAGCACACTTGAAAGTAAAATACTGTGTATGAATCACATACATGAAAGCAGCTTTATAAAGAGGCACCACAAGGGGTAGTTCAAGCTCTGGCTCTCCTGGCTGAACACAAACACACTCTGCTGTCTCCATGCACCAGTGGACAAACCGAAGAGGCTGGCCTTGAAAATACTGGCTTTCTAACACGATGGTGGCCAGGAGTTAGTGGCAGAAACACAGAGGCCGACAGATTTGGGGTACGGAGCTGCTAGGCACAGGGACATGGGGAGAAGGAATGTGCGTAACTGGACCAGATAATGCTGAGCTTTGTGGTGCACAAAGGGGACTTGAATGGAGCTGTGGAAGCAAGTCCAGAGGAGGCCACGAAGATGATGAGGGCTGGAGCACCTCTGCTATGGAGACAGGCTGAGAGAGTTGGGGTGGTTCAGCCTGGAGAAGAGAAGGCTGCGGGGAGACCTTAGAGCCCCTTCCAGTCCCTGAAGGGGCTACAGGAAAGCTGGAGAGGGGCTGGTGACAAGGGCAGGGAGTGACAATCCAAGGGGAATGGCCTGAAGCTGCAGGAGGGGAGACTGAAATGAGATGTAGGTGAACTACATCCACTGTGTCCTCTCTCCAGTTCCTCCAGCCTTAGGACTTCTGATGGCTCTGGCAGTGTCCATCCCATCTACAGTTGGCATTCATGGCATGGCTTGGTTCATGGAGACAATGGACTGTATCCATCAGACTGGCAGCAGACACAGGCTCAGTAGCCGTGTTCAGGGTTCTGTAATGCACTGCTAGTCACTACTTGCCATGAGGTTTCTCTACCAGCCGTGCAGAATTGTAGTAGGATGGAGACTTGACCACACTTCCCCATTCTCCAGGTTCTTTTATCACTTCAGGCACAGCCTGATGACAGGTGACATCAAAAGGTGACTGGTGGTGTGAGATAAAGGGGCAGGAGTGGGACCTCGCGCTAATGACCTCTTTGCAACAGGCTGGCAGTCAGGGATGCGTTGATGGGACGTAAACTGCAGGGCAGAGCACAGGGTGCTCCTGTTCCCTTTTTCCCCAGGAGTTTCACAACTGACCCTTTAACCCATCCACACCTAACCCATGCCAGGTACCTAGAACTATCCCTTAGCAAGAATTACGTGAGCTCTGGCCCATGGGTGGGCAGTGATTTGCCATTAACACCTTCAAGAGAAACCAGTTGCTTGCCAAGTGGAGGCCGTCCTCTGTAAGTGTCCCACCATTGAGATTTGGGTCCTGTGTCAGTGAGGAATGCTGTAACGTAGCAATCGCTACTTGCGGCCATCATCATCTTGGGATGCAGTGGGGGCAGGGACCCTAAGGATCACTTTCCAACTCCAGTTACCCGCACATTGCCAGTCTGGGTTCAGCACTGATGGATTCGAGCATGTTGCCTGGCTCACACCCCTAACACCCACTGACTCCTATGGCATACAGTGGCAGTCATCCCCTAACACAGACCACAGAGAACAACCTTGAGGAATTCATGAGGGAAACACGGCCGGCTGCCAGCTCCCAGTTTAGGGCAGTTGGCCTCTGAG
>VXBL01004743.1:7435-23134 GCA_013400195.1 Aramus guarauna | reverse complement strand
TAAACCCCTAAAAAAAAAAAAAAAAAAAAAAAGACACGAAGGTTTTCTACCTGGAATTGTGTCTGCTTGAGCCTTTGCAGCTCTTCTTTGTACAGAACCACAGATGATAGCTTAAAGGTCTGCACTGAAGCATGGTAAGATTTAAAAACTGAAACCTGTCTGTCTTAAACTGCATGGAACAACTGGCATTTGTTTCAGTGGAGTGAGGGCTTCAACTGGGCATTTCCTTGATGTTTCCAGAACAGATATGGTGACCTTATGATTCTGTAGAATGGATTAAGCAAGGAAAAGCCAAGTGGGTTATGTGTCATAGCAAACATTATCAAGAACACCATAGCTGAGAGATTTTAACTGCTGAAGGTGTAAAACCTTTAAAGCAGTGATCTCCTGAGGGAACACCTAATAAAATTTACTGTTTGTTTAAAGGGATGTCTCTAGTTCAGCTACAATTTCCACCCTTCCAAGCTTCTCAAGAAGGAATATGTTTAGAAAATAACTTGGTCTTTTTTTCTTTAAGGTTAAATTGCCCTGGATGGCAAAGATTTAAAAAAAAAAAATTATGAAAAACTTCACATAACTGATTTCATTCAGCAGAAGAGTGGTTTTGCATGCAGCTTTGCTCCACACTCGGTGCAGTGTGTCTCAAGGATTCAGGAGATCTAATAACACTTGCATTTGTCTTTTTGCATTTCCATCAAAATTAAAAAAAAAATCAAAACAGATTAGCCAGTGCTGTGCTTGAATTCTTAGTTTTTCTTTGTAATATTCCACAGTAAAATAAGCTGTGTTCACAGAGAAGATAACTCAAACTCTGGAGCATTTCAGCCTTTGAGATGTTCTTTTCTGAAGTTCCACTGGCTTTAGCAGGAGTAGGAATTGTGGAGTTCCTTGAGGATTTAGTCAATATGTGGACAAAATCTGCCTTAAAATTTTATCCTGTTAAAATGGCCACTGCACCTGCTGGCATGGGAAGATTCTGCAAGTGTTCTTCTATTAGATTTATGATCTGGCCAGTCAGCAAGGTCTTGCACAATAGGACTGGCAGGTACAGGCACAGGTCAAAGTAAAGGTTCTCTTGGAACACCTTCTCTCATACTGAACCACCTGGAATAGAGGAAATACCTTCCCCCCATAACTTGCCTCATGCAAACCTGCTCCGTACTTAGCAACAATATTCAAACTGCAGAAGCCACAATAAAAATGGGCAGAACTGAATGTGGCTATCTGGGAATGGGCACACCCTACCCTGATCTGAATTGGATTTAGGGTTAACCATAACTAAGGTTAGGCTTCTTAGCCTGGCTATTATGCACCCATTTCAGGGTAACAGTACAGATATACAAGTAAAATTTGGGCTGGTACATGCAAACTTGCAAACTTCCTTTGGTTGTGGATGTGCATGGGTGGTTGTTGACAGTGGCCAGAAAAGCCATCTGGGCAAAAATTACGCCCAGCCACAGGCAGGAACATGGCCCTGACAGGCAGTGCCGGAAAATGAAATTAAGATTATTTTGTAGAGTGTGATGGGGATTTTTTTTTTTCCTCCATAATATAATTCAAGAGAAGTTTTTGCAATTTTACTTAAAAAAAACCCCAAACCCCAGTAATTGTCCATCATCCCATCTCAGCGCCAGGGATTTGCAGGGTGCTGGATGCTGTCACACCAGCAGTGAAGTGGGCAGCACTGCTTGACAGGGTATGCAGCAGGTTGAACAAGGGAACTCATTTCAAAGGTGATTGGTTTGAATTTCAGTTTGAGAAGACAAAAGTTCTCTTCCAGAAGCTCCTACATGTATTTCATCTTGAAGATATGAAGAGAGAAATTTGGTAATTCCTATAAAGTAAAAGCATCCAAACCAAGTGTTGAATGCTACAGGGTAGAAATAACAACTAAATAAGACTGTCTGGGTCTTCCCAAAGGAGTTAGCTGGAGTTATCCTGGTCAGTTTATTCCACTAATGCTGGTCTTGTCAGAGTGAGGGTGATCTGCGCAGTGTGGGAGATAGGCTCCCTCTTATCAAATTGTGTTGCTTTATAGAAAAAAAAACAGGCGTATGTTCACGTCAGCTTCTTTTTGCATCTTAATAGGCAAGCCATTATATAGTTTGTTTTTGCTAGGAACAGCAGAAATTTCACCTTGTGATAAGGCACTGGATACTCATGTGTGTTTGACCACATCAATATTACATGCTGTTTTGCGGATTTTCAGCCTGCATTTCCTTGATGTTCTGTAGTCCAGAGCATCAAGGATATTGTGTGGGGACAGACAGATTGCAACTGATAGTGATTTGATGAACAAAGGCCTATTTGAAAATCATGACCTATATGACATATCCATTTGTCCATGTCCAGTCAGCCTTCTAGCCTTGAAAATGTCCATATTAACAACAGTCCTCTCATAGCAGACATCACTGCATCATTTCAGAAATGCAGAAAAAGCATCACTGCATCATTTCATTCGTATTTATTCTTGGCCACAAATTTGTATAGCATGATGTATAGATTTAGGTATTTTTATTTATACTTTATTTATGGTTATTTCCACCACTTCAGTAGGTATAGCTGAGAATTCCTTCTATCTTTTGTTTATCTCTTTCTCAGAATTATGCTTTAACTGTGTGTATTACCATGTGGTCAACATTGTACAATGCATTAGAGCATTTTTCAGCATTTGAGTTCCCCTCTCATCTCCAGCTACTGAGCAACCTCATTGTTTTTGTGGAATACAGCTATGCTTCATTTGCCAGGGATTCCAGCATCCTGCTTAGTTCACTTGCCAGCCAGGATCAGAGCCTTCTGCATAACAAGATAGTTAATGGCTTGCTTTAGGTTAAGCTGAAAAGACCTGCTTTGAGGTTCTGAGCTCTTAAAATAGCCTCAAATTTGTTTTAGAGAAGAGGAACATTTTCTGGCAGCTTCATGAGCAAGTAAGTACTAAATGCTGCCAGAGCAGTTAATATAAAGTGTAGGTGATAGTAAATTTCCTTCCAAGGACAGAGCCTGGATTCTAAGCCAATGCGACCATATTAAGAGCTGAAACTTGTCTATCGAAATGGCTGTGTTGAGACGAGAGCTTTTCCGTACATATCATGTTAACTGAGCAAGACATTAATCCGATTGATCAATGCGAATTTTTTTCCAGATGTACAAAGCCTACTTTGTAACCACAAAAGAATTGCATTAGGAAACACTAATGCCTGCTGCTAATAGCCCTAGGTGTGCACAAGTTGTGCAATCAGTGCAGAGCCACATCAGTTCATGATGAACTTGA
This sequence comes from Aramus guarauna, assembly GCA_013400195.1. Taxonomy (NCBI): domain Eukaryota; kingdom Metazoa; phylum Chordata; class Aves; order Gruiformes; family Aramidae; genus Aramus; species Aramus guarauna. The sequence goes on along the minus strand of VXBL01004743.1, from coordinate 19,863 downwards.
GGCACATTAGCAGAAGGTCTCACATTTCAGCATAGATACAGAAAGTGCCTCAGGTTTACAGATCTCACTGTGCAAAAGAAGCTGTCCCTCAGACCACACAGTACATTGAGGGAACCCATTCTGCTTAATAACTATATGCATCTTTGCTGGGCTTCCCTAGTTTATGTAAGTGCAAGAACTCTTTCTGGGTTTGTTTGGTTACACAGAAGAATGTCTACGGTGAAATGCCTTTCACTCAAGTGGTCCATGGTTCATATCCAGTTCACGAAGGCCAACTAAGGGCTCTGCCATCAGTACTGAGAGGCTCCTCTGTGCTGCCAGCAGGATTCAGGAGAGACCACCAAAGGCCTGGTCAAAACACTGCCTGCTGGAGTGGAACCTGTCAGGAAAAGAGCTGCACAAGGCCTGCCTGAGGCAGCTGGCTTGGGTCTGGAGCAGAGAGAAATGGAGACAGAGATCAAAAATGTCTTTCCCACTGTTTTCACCTAAAGCCCAACTTTACCTAACACGTTTAGTCAAAAGAGGCCAAAATGAAACCAAGCATAGTTAGGAGCAAGCACAGGGGTGGGGAATGCAATGGCTCCATCACTCACCATCTATTTCCATGGGGCTTCATCTCTTTTTTCTCCATCTAGCCCCCCTTCATGAGGCAAAGACCTGCCCTGCCCTGTTAAATTTTCTACAGAAGAGCCTGGCTGAACCAATGACTGTTGTGTTTCTCCTCGTCAGTGGTCTGCCTTACCCCCATTGAGACATTAACCCAGCCCTACCTCCTAAAATCTGCAGTCAGAAAGCAGCAGAACAGCCATGGGCTGCTCCCACTGTATGCAGTGGGAGGGCTCTTCATCAGGCACCACAAGTTCTCTAAATGAGTAGGCAAATCTAAGAATATCAGCTGGAAACTGAAGAAGGAGGGAAGTGCTTCTAACAGGTCTAGCTGAACGCAGGTGAAAACAGCAGCCTCCAGTTGCCAGATGCTTTTGATCCTTCCAGTCCTAAGAAAGTGACTGCCTACCCTGTCGCCAAGATTTGACAGGGTTCCAAGTAACCCGCTGTGGGAAGTTTAAGTTCTTGTGCTACATTCCTTGAACAACAAGCGCTGTTGCAAAATAATTCAGCATTTCAGGGATTTTCTTCTTTTTTTTTTAAGAAAAATCAAGTAGATTTTTTTTTTTTCAAATATGCTAAACAACTTATTCTCACTAGAAAGGCAAAGCTTTCTTTTCTCTCCACTTCTTTTGACATTGGTAAAGCTATACATAGCATATTAAATAAATCCAGTATAATGAAAAGATCAGCACTATTGTATTCCACAAGCCACATGCATCTGAAAAGGAGGTCCTTTTTAGGCATTCTTGAGAGAGAGGGTGGCGTGAGTGAAGGTATTTTTCCAGTTAATATCTTGCTTGCCCTCTGCAAGGGTGCCTGACTTGCTCCAGTGGACTTTTCTGCAAGATTGAAGTATTAGGTGGTACATAGAAATATGAAATAAAACCTTTAAAAAGCAACAGAGATTTCCCTGGAAAGAAATACCAAAACAGATAATGCAACCTGCTGAAATTATGACAGAGTAATCCCTGAGTTGACCTGTCTGAAGATCCACCACTAAGCTTGTCAGTCCCTTCAGCAGCTCCTTTAGCTTTCTGGTTAAAGAGGCTGTGTCAGACAATAGGGCTAAATAATTATTGGGTAAGCAGCTGTGGATTTCTGATTGTGCCGTTGAGCCATACAAATGAATGAAATGGGTAGCACTGAAATAATCTCTTTGACTGATAAATGGCATACAAAAGGCCATGCCAACATCCTTATGGAAAACTGTAGTTCTTCCTTTTAACCACTGCTTAGACCAATGATTACTAATAAGCCTGATCTAATTGCTGAAACCACAAAAAAATTTATAGTATGGGGCTGGGCTGAAATCATTTGCTTTGCTTATTGCCTCCAGGTTCCTTCCATTTGTGGGATTAGAGCACAGTTACAGAAATAATGGACTAGGCAACGAAACTGCTGGGTGGCTCAGTGCTCCAAGAAAGCAGCACTCCTCTCCTGGGGCTCTGGGGAAATACGGGAATTCCTTGGCTCACTGCCCTGATTGTGCTTCAAACTCAGGAGAAAAAAAATCACTTTTAAAACTGACTCCCACGTAAAAAGGTACCAGTTCTCACAAGTGCCTCTGTCAACACAAGGTTGCTGATGACACTTTCATGCTGTCTGATGAAAAGACCCTGATGCCATGTAATCATCTGTGATTCAAAGATAATTAATTTCTATTTTTCCATATCATAGCTATATTTTCATGCACAGAACAACAACTAAAAAAAATTATTTTAAAGTGACAGCTTCTTTTTCATCCAAAAACCCCAATACAGATCAGAATTCCTCAAGGCAAACACCCATACAAACCTGTGAAAGCAAGACAGCCTCCTCAGGCACACGTCTGAATAGTAAGTGACTAGCAGGCTCTCAATCTCTGAAACAAATACTTTTGCCTCTGTTATGGTTCAGCCCCAGCCAGCAGCTGAGCATCACACATCCACTCGCTTACTTCTTCCCCCCTCCTCAATGTGATGGGGAGGAGAATTGGAAGACAAAGGCAAAACTTCATGGGCTGGGATAAGGACAGTTTACTGGGACAGCAAAGGGAGAGGGAAATAACCACAACAGTACTTAAAACAGAATATACAAAACAGGTGATACACAATGTAATTTGCTCACTGCCCAGAACCCGATGCTGAGCCCGTCCTAAGCAGCAACCCCTCCTCCCCAGCCAGCCCCCCATTATATACTGAGCACGACGTCATGGTATGGAATATCATACAACTTTAGCTAGTTTGGGTCAGCTGTGTCCCCTCCTGGCTCTGTCCCCTCCCACTTTCCTGTAAACATTAACTCTGTCCTAACCAAAACCCAGGATATTATCCACCCCTTACTCTATACCATCTATGTCATGCCTCTACTCTCCCACATGCCATGCCACCAATGACTGTCCAGCCTCGGGGAAGATCTCTGAATGCCATTCTTAAAACNGGGAAGGGAGGAGAATGGGAAGACAAAGGCAAAACCTCATGAGCTGGGATAAGGACAGTTTACTACGACAGCAAAGGGAGAGGGAAATAACCACAACAGTACTTAGAATATACAAAGCGCGTGATACACAATGCAATTTGCTCAATGCCCAGAACCGGAGGCCCAGCCTGTTCCTCAGCAGCAACCCCTCCTCCCCAGCCACTCCCTCCCCTCCCCTTATACGCTGAGTGTGACATCATATGGTACAGAATATCCCTTTGGTTAGCTTGGGTCAGCTGTCCTGTCTGTGTCCCCTCCCAGCTTCTTGTGAAAAATAAATCTATCACAGCTGAAAACCAGGACAGCCTCTTTAGCAAGAACATAGGCACCACCTCATTCACATTTTATTCAAAATATCAATCTGCTTTCTGCTGATGTATTCAGCAGTTTCACACGCAGTCTGTTGCATGTTCTCATGTTGAGAGGCACAGCTTTTTGTATATCTGCATGAATTAGATGTCAGTGGATTAACGCTCCAATTCAAAGATTGACTGAGCATCAGGTAATTGAATTCACTCTAAAATTGCTACTCTGGTTATATAAGTGGTATCTAAAGGTATAGTTATAAACAAGTTTCTAAAAATGCAGTTCCTGTTGGCTAAGTTCCTTGTAAAAGGCAGTCTGTCACAAGTGTCCAGTGCGATACTCATAAGCCCACCTGGATGCATCAAGAATTTTGTTTTATTTTCCTTATTTGAGTTTATGTATATTTTTCTTTACAAGGCTATAAAAGTACATCAATATTAATTTCTTAATTTTCAGTTATAAAGTGTACAAATGACTACAATGGTACTATATAGTGCACTATATTGCACTATAAAGATGTTTCAGATGGTTCAGATCTGAGGATCAAAGCAAGTGATGTTTCTCAGTACGTGAAGTGGGATGAGGGCAAAAGATGGTAGCCAGGCACAGAGAAACCAGGTGAGCAAGAGTTCAGGGAGACAGCTGGCTCATCCTAAGACCTTCTGCAACATCCAGCCATTCCACGGAAGGCTGGCAGTGCTGGCCTTGCCAAGTAGACTCCAAAGAAGGACAGGACTAGACCTCTCCAAAAAGCACAGCTGGCAGCCTCAGATAGACTTCAAGGTATGATTACCTTCCTTGAGTTTTTATCCCACATAATCCTTTTGCCAGGAGCTGACTGGTGACAGCAAAAGTTCATACTTTAGTGTCACCAACGCTGTCTTGAGCCCTCAGAAAAAAATAAACTTAGTGGTGCTCAGTGAGCCTAATTCCCATTTGCAAACATCAGTTAATTGGCTTCACAAGCAGTATGCTGTCAATGAGAGAAAAGCAAAAGACAACAGGGAAATAATACAGGTAAAATTCAACACTTAATTAATCCTTCTGCACCATTTGATTATTTATAGTCCTCCTCTCTGGGCTGCTGAGGAGACAACTTTCTGCCTGCTTTCTTTCACTCTCCCTTCCAACTGTGAAATCCCAGGGCTCTGTCATCAATCCCACCGGTTTGAAAGCCTCCTGGCAAGCTGCAGTGGACAGTTTGACCGGTCTTCAGTGGCTCCTGCTACATTGCTAGCTACTCAAGCTCACTGCCAGAGTTTTGTCGGCATCTGTATTCCGGTGCTTAGCGAGCACTCTTGTAAGGAACACAGCACACAATCTTCTGCTTACAGGAAAATTTTTAATCAGACTTCTCATCTCCTGCTTACAGGGACTGAAATTGATACTCCTGCTCCTTTTTTTCCTGCTCTATAACTCTGGCACTCCAAGGCTCAATGATTACTTAAGGAACAGCATGATTTACAGGCTAGGAAAAAAAAAAATAATCAAAACAAATAGAAGATGACTATCTCCCCACTTCTCCCAGATTAGTTCACGGACAGGGACACAGGGGTCCTTGCTGTGCTGGCCTTAAAGCATATGTTTTATCATGAGACCCTCACATCCTAGATAAATCCCTGAGCCACAGAGCGTTCCTTGTCCTTAAGCTGATAGAGGGAATTCCTTTTAGAAGATCTGTTTCTGTGCTAGAGCAGAAGAAAATCAAACACCAAAATGTTAGATTCAAAGAAATCTTGAGTTATGATCTCCTTTTTAAAGTTCAGTGACTTTTTATTTTCAAGATGGAATTAGCAAGACAGAAAAATCCTGCAGGAGATCATTCCCTAGTGGAGGCACGTTCAGCCATGGGAGCCCTAGGGGCAAAAGAAAACACAAAACCCAGCAACAGCATTAATAATTTCAAAGGCAAAAGATAATAGGCCTGATTCAACCTCACAAGGCAGAGCTTTTAAATTATACTCCTGACACTTCCTGTGTTATTAATGTTGGTGATATTCTTCCACAAATAAAACACTTAAATCTTTTTTTTAATTATTTTTGTTTTACTGTAACAAGCCTTCACATATGTGTGCACAAGGAGAGATAGTGCAGACTGTTCTTTAAACAACAAAAACACCCATCTGTCTTGAGGGAGAAGCCGAGAGGGTGGTATCTCATCCCATAAGCTGTAAAGAACACTAACCCTTAACACCTCTCTGAAATGCCCTTCCACTAATGCACGCAGCATGGGAGCAAACAGGAGGAGTTGTAAGTCTGTCTGCAGGTTCAGGGCTAGGACCTCACTGGGATCATGGAGTCATGGTGGGATGGCACACATGACTGGTGAGCTGCAATGCTTTTAGGAAGGACAGGCTGGGAAGTGAGGAGAGGGAGTGGCCCTTTATGCAAGAGAGCAGCAGGAATATACGGAGCTCTGCCTGGATGATGAACCAACTGACAGCTTATGGGTCAGGATTAGTGGGCAGACCAACACGGGTGAAATTTTATTGGGTGTCCGCTATAGGCCTCCTGATCAGGAAGAAGTAGATGAGGCCTTCTTCAAACACCTGGAAAAAGCTTCATGTTGACAGGCCCTGGTCCTCATGGAGGACTTTAACCACCTTGGTATCTGCTAGAAGGACAATACAGCAGTGCTCAAGCAATCTATGAGATTTCTCAAGTGCATTGATGACACTTTCCAGCACAAGTAATCAAGGAACCAGTAAAGAAAAGTGCTCAGCTGGATCAGATACTTGCAAACAAGGAAGAACTGATCAGGTATATGAAAGTCAGAGGCAGCGTTGCCTGCAGTGTTTGTAAGATGGTGGAGTTCAGGATTCTAGAAGACAGGAGTAGGGAAAAAAGCAAGATCATGGCACTGGATTTCACGAGAGCAGATTTACGTTNGCCAGGTTGGATGGGGCTTTGGGCAACCTGGTCTAGTGGAGGGTGTCCCTGCCCATGGCAGGGGGGTTGGAACTAGATGATCTTTGAGATCCCTTCCAACCCAAACCATTCTGTGATTCTATAACAGGAAGCAACGGGCACAATTAAAACACATTAAATTCAATCTGAACACAGGAAAACACTGTTTTTTGCTGTAAGGGTGGTCAAACGGAGCAGGTTGCCCAGATATGTTGTAGAGTCTCCATCCTTGGAGATATTCAGGTGTCTAGACATGGTCCTGGGCAAGTGACTCCAGGTGGCCCTGCCTGCGCAGGGGGATTGGACCAGATGACCTCCAGAAGTCCCTTCCAACCTCAACCATTCTGTGATTCTGTGAAGGCAAGCTATGACTTGTCCCCTTCATATCTATCTTGTTTCTAACATTGTTATTACTCTTTTAGCTTTGTTCCCTGGGGCCTTTAACTGTTGCACGGAAATTTCAGATGAAATTCCAAGAAGAATTCTCCAAAGAGTAGAGAGGTTTGATATCCAGAAAGCGGATGGCCCGTGTCACCTAGAAGCTGTTATGTAAGAGATGTTTTGGGTCCTTCACTCTGAAAGGGGTACTGTTAAGTTAAAACCTATTAGACACCATTTAAACAAGTAGAATCTTAGAACGCTAACACAAATTCAATGAACAACAAGATTGTGTGTGATTTAAGAACTGTCCTTCCTTATGCGATTTAAACTTCTGACTGCTGAAACTAAATTTCATTTTCAGTAATAATATTGATATTTATTCAGTCTGTACTAACTTTGACACTTGATTTATATTCAAAACTGAAGAATGACTCACGCACCTTAAGATTTCCCTGGTTTTTTCCAACTATTGGTCCTCTACAAACCTTGCCTAAAGTCATTAAATCAGCTTTACTTTTGTACATAAGCTATTTCTTTTCTTTCTTTTTTTTGGCTGGTACAATATCACACTGTTTGGGTTAAATTGATAAAATTCAAATAAATCCTGGACATTTTTTATTTCTATTTGCATGACAATTGTGACAACAATAACAATAAAGTAATCTACTTATTTATTGACCATAGAAATATACTGTTTTGCACTGTGATTCTTTTCAGATCCACTGAAGTATTAAAGCTTTTTTCAGATTTTGGAAGACAAGTATAATCATGTAAACCTTAGATCCTAACTTTTATATATTTGAAACCAGACAAAAGTGAATAGACATAGTATAAAATGTAATTTAAGATCAACCAATTCTAACTTAGTGGTTTTCATAGGTGACTGATCACTTTAAAAAGTTGGGGTTTTTACATTTTTTGAAACTGACAACCAATTTTTGCTCTGGCAGTCTCTACATAGAAGGCAGAAAGTTCTGTGTGAGCCCACGGATTAGAAAAGTTAAAAAATGGATGAATAAGAATAAGCACAAGATTCCCAGAAAAAAATCTCATGGTAGAAAGCAGAGAAAAATGAAAACTATTAAAAAGAAAGAAAAGAAACAGTAACATGATGAAGCAAGCCCCATAATGAAGATACCTGTGGCATACAGCAATGTGAACCAAGATAACAGACTTCATCAACGATGGACGACTGTAGCACTAAAATGACTTTTCAAATATCTGTGCGCTAGAGAAAGCAGTGGCAGAAAACATCACCTGCACTCAAGAACAATGCTGGTCAGATTACCAGCCAAATGACAAGGCATTCCTGACTGTAGGAAGTGCTGGCTGTACCTCCTAGTTCTATTGGTAGCCTTAAATCCTCCTCTCTCCCACCCTGCTTTCTTGGCTACCTCCCCTGTGATTTCTATTTTAACATGCCAGTATGCAGTTCCTTCTCATTGCTCCACCTTCCCAGTCCCATTCTTCGTCCTTATTCTTCCTTGTCTGTAATCATCTTTGTGCTGTTGCCTGTTTAGTTTCTATTCTTTTTTTTTTCTTCTGACGTAATTTTACAGACACCTTTCAAGATACTAGTTCAGTTTAAGCTGGCCAAAACCATGTATCTTTTACCTATTTCAAACAATCTCCGCTCCCAGCTGTTATTATCATCAAATATCATTTCAGTGATAATAACTGAGCCTCTTCATGGGGCTCAAAGTGTGGCAGCCAAAGCTATGCAATAAAAATAATCTCTATTGCTTTTGTTCATTCAATTCCCTATTCAAATCCTTCAGCTGGGTCCTTCCTACCCTCTTTGCCAAATTTCTCGTAATTAGCATTGAGGATTGCACGTGTTCATCAAGGCCTTTCTTTGAAGACTAACAATGATGCCAGTCTGGCTACCTACTCCATAGCCTCCCTCCCGCTGCACAGCACTGCCTTCTCTCATGTAGCACAGTCTCCAATTCCCTCCCTCCTTCCTTGAAAACTGCAAACTAATGTACTATTTCCACAAATAGTACACAAGTCAAAGGCACTCTTCCTCAGACACATATGTGGAAAGCAGCAAATGAAGGAAAAGAGAGGTCTTAAAAAGAGTGCCATAGAATGCATACTTAATTACCTACTGAGCCCAAAATACTTAATATAGCAGCATAATTCTGTTCTTCCATCTCTTCCTCTACTAATTACTTTTGTTTTCATTCACTGCATTTGGTTTAAATTAGCTCCTCAGAGTTGTCTTTTGTATTTGTTTTGTAATTGTTTTGCCTAACTACATATTGCAAACATGGGAGAAAGCAGGGCAGATGACAGTAGACAGAAGCAGCTGCTGATAGGCTCCCTAAATAAAATAAAGATGAACATCTGTAGCAAGGTCACTGGAGAACAGGTGGCATACTCCCACAGATGCATATCTGATGAAAGAAACTGACTCTTTCCAAAACAGGTAAGAGAAAACAAGAAACATAATTATCTTCTCAGATGAGCCAACAGCCTCCTAACAGGGATGAGGCAATTCATCTAACGTTTCTTCCAGTTTCTAGAGAATATTGTGTACACCATGTACACTGGCACAGCTCCATCCTCTGCCTGCTGAAATGACATGCAGGGATTGCTCTGACTCTGAAGCTCTTCCTCCTGAACGCCATGTTCGGCATGCAGGGGAAGCAGATGATGCGACCCTGGCTGACGCAAGCTGAAATGCCACACGTTTTCCACCATTTCATCTGCACTCTGATGCTGCACTGCCTGGGCAGCACGTGGATGTAGCGAATGGCTATTAGACAGATCCAAGCCTCCTGGGCCCAGGTCAGCAGAGCACCAGGAACACTAAATTGCAGAAATATATTACACTACAGTATCAGCACCTTAGTGTTTCTGGCAGTTCTACTTACTTTCTTCCTCGTGTTCTGCTCTGGAATTCCAGATTTTACCTTCATGCTTCCCTCTGAATCACAGATTTCTAGGTGGGTTTATGATGGCATCTCAGCTCCTCATAGCTTTTCCATCAATGCAACCAGCAGTCTAAAGTATGGAGTGTACCATAATTTCCACCCATGTTCTATCAGAGATATGCAGTGTTTCACAGGATTAGAGCTATGCAACTAACTTTGCAGGCTGACGCAGGCATATATGAAGTCCCAGTGAACCATCTGGCTGTTTCACTTACAGAATCATTAAATATTGCTGCTTGGTAAAGGCAAGTCACGAAAGTTTGAGAGACTGGAGAAAGAAGGGAGCAATGTCAAGCTGACAGTAAGGATAGAAAAAGTGAGACTGTGGTCCTAGACGAGACCACAGCAGTGCTGCCATCAACAGTGGGAACTCCTGGATACTCTGTTATGGCAAGGGAAGGGAAGTCCCTGTTGGTTTGGGCACGGGCTGCCGAGAAGCTCCATACAATCCTGGCTGGCAGACCTGTCCTCCACCAGCTGAAAGAATGCAGCACAGCCGCAGTCCTCTCTCCAGTTTGGAAAGCAGTATCTGCTTCCTAGTGGTGACTTCTTTTTGTACTGTCAGCTTTCCTGCCCCCCCCAAACTTAGATTCTTATCTGTTCAACAATTACTGCTTTGTATTTGTAATTATAACACTCCTGCAGTTCCTCCTCTTATGTATACTGTATAAAAGCAGCAAATTGTAATCTAAATGCATTTTTATAACTTTCAATAACTGGAATTGTTACAAAGTCACAAATATTTGACGATACTTAAGACCCAGCTAGATCTGCAACTCAAATACTATTGAAATATTTGCATTTACTGGACCTACTTTAAAAGACAGTCTTTGATAGTTTTGTTTACATCTCGCAGTTCTTCAGAATGTGTGTTATATCAGGTTCTCCTGGATTCAGCAGATCAAACTGAGAGATTATGAGATGACAGAAGTCCTCTCCCAGCTGCCAAATGTGTTCCAAGTTTGAGTTCCTGTGCATTCTTTCAGGAATTGAATTAGAAATAAATTCTACTAGTCATTGAATCTAAAAAACTTTCTTCCCTGATGTTGGTATACGAAGTATCGAAACAGCACTTGAAAGATCTACTGTCCACAGCACAGTTTCATTTATCTCTGAACACTGACACACAAATATGGAAAGTAAAAACCATCCCATTTCCAGACCTTCACTTAGGTGACCTCACACTCTCTGTACCTGAACATTATTTTTGACCTTTGCTATTTTGTACTTGGCAACAAAATAAAATCAATGTATTTTTCAGTAATCTCAACATCTTGTTTTGTGAAAGAGATTGTTACAGCACATGACTTTGTTTTCCCTGAAAATGCTGGCTAAAGCTCTCTTTTCAATGCGTTCAGGTGCCTAAAGATGTAGTTGGCTGCATCTGAAAACCCCAGTGAGCATTTTAGTGACTTAGGAGTGTAACTCCCATTGAATTAAATCCAAATTAAGCCTGTAATTAATATTATTGAAAAATCCAATAAATATACTCTTAAATGGTTTTAAGAAACAGCTTTATCATGTTTCATTTATTTTAAGAGTTATTAACTAAACCTAATATGACAGTCTCTATCTCTCTACGAGGCTTTAGAAAAAAGTGTCAGAGATAGAATTGCTTAAGAATTACTAAACAGAAGCAAAGAACCTGTTGGGTCTATTGAGACAAAACCAGTGCCCTAAATTTGATATGCTGGCTTAAAACTAGAAGTAAAGGTGAGTCATCTGACAGCAAACACTTTTCTTTCAAAACAGTACTGGATCAGGAGATCCCACCCACTTTCACACAGCTGAAAAATGGTGAGAGAGACCCAAATTCAAACTCCTCTTCTATCAAAACAGACTGGATTTTAACAGAGAAAGAGCAAGTGTGTTTGTCCTCTCACTAGCAGTATCTGAGCATGTTTTTGCTCCAAGGTTATTCAGAGTTATTCTGAGTTTCTTTGGTAATACCATCTTTATTAAATGAACCTCTCCTTCCTCGGGTTTCCAGTTCTAAGGTTACCAAGGTGCAGCATTCATTTTGGTACACTAGTCCTAATTACCAAATACAGTCTCAACTGAAAATCTCACTGGACAGATTGGTTCAGCTCTAGAGCCACAAAAGGAAAATCATCTGCATTGTTGCAAGCTGGGCTGGAGATAGTTGCAATCACATGTCTGGAGCATAATTTGGTTAGAGGACTATAATTAATTATGTAAGAGGTTTGGAACAAGATTCACCAACAACTTTAATATTATTACCTCAATCTTTCTGAGAACTTCATATAAAGTAATTGTAGTCTATTGCAATAGCAGTATAAGCAGATCCTTTCTTGTGAAGAATAGTAATTTTTTTGTAAGTATTCCCTTGCAATATATTCAGTGACAGAAAAAGCAGATAGGAGCCTCATAAAGCTGAATAAAAAGGATAATGCTATTGACAATTATAAAGTACATTGTTCTGATTAATAAGAAAAAATAGTAGATCTTAGGCTATAAAGAATTAGTCATCAAACTAGTCTGCAAGACGAAGACGTCTGGACTTGATGTAAATTTAAATTAGCACCTGGATCCAGAAACATCCCGAGGAGACAAATACATTGCTTTTAGCAGCGTAAATTAGATTCCTGGTCTTTGAATTTAACTTCATGTAATTATTAAAAAAATGGGACTGCATTGTGTCCTTAACCTCAGTTTAAAAATTCTGAAAAACCAGCAACTGCCTGTCACATTTTACCTTTTAGCTCTTCTTCATCATCTGCAGGGTGTAATCTTTAAACACGCTTCAGTACTGGCACAATAGAAGAACATGGTAATAGTTTTATTTGCTATAGGTGGTTAATATGGGGG
>VXBL01004742.1:56730-70444 GCA_013400195.1 Aramus guarauna | reverse complement strand
GGGGGACAGCCTGCCTCACCATGGTCTTCTCCAGGGGCTGCAGGGGAATCTCTGCTCTGGTGCCTGGAGCATGTCCTGCCCCTCCTTCTTCACTGACCTGGGTGTCTGCAGGGTTGTTCCTCTCACATCTGCTCACTCCTCTCTCTGGCTGCTGTTGTGCAGCAGTTTTTACCCTTTTGTAAACATGTTATCCCAGAGGCACTACCACCATGGCTGATGGGCTCAGCTTTGGCCAGTGATGGCTCCGTCTTGGAGCTGGCTGGCATTGGCTCTGTCAGACACAGGGGAAGCTTCTGGCAGCTTCTCACAGAAGGCACCCCTGTAGCCTCCCCACTACCAAAACCTTGCCACACAAACCCAGTACACAGGCTTGTCCAGTTTTCATTTTAAAAATGCTTCATAATAAGGAAGAGTAATGCACATATTTTGTAATAGCTACATGTTAATTATAGCATTGTTCTACTCCATTTTTATACCTGTTTTATAATTAGTAATGTTATTAAGAATGATGAGATTTTGCATTTACATAGCGTTTTTCATCCACTTCATCCAAAAAATACAAATAGAATGTTATTACCTGTGTTTTACACAAGTGGAAACCGAACCACAGGGCACAAGACATGGCACAGTGTTAAGGCAGATGTTCAATTACAGTTAACTATCTGACTTTCATTCCAGTCACCTACAAATCTTTGTATTTAAATTTTGAAAAACAACATGTGTATGACCAGTTGTTTATTGCACTGGTGTGCTAAAGACACTGCCAGAACATTTTGTTCCTAAAGCATAGAATATTTACTCTTCCCTGTATAATATGCTATAAATGGGACCTAGCGGCTTCATCTAAAATAATAAATAAATAAATAAATAAATAAATAAATAGTAGATGATACCTTTTTGTCAATATTTCCTACATGAAGTCAAGGCAAACTTATTTTTCTTAATCATCTAGCTTATTTCACCACAGAATCCTCAAAAGTACTAAGTCTGCTGAAGACTCAATAGCAATGGAACATGCTACGTTTGAGAATTGTAACTGAAAATGATTTAGAAAAATACATTTCTTTTAATTTTCCTGGAACTTGCCTGAGCCTCCTCACAGGAGACAAGAACCTCCCTAGCGAATTAAGGCTTGAATATGAGAACTACTGCTCCAGCCATATCCACCTATTAGCCTTGTATTAGCATCTCAGAGCTCCTTCTATACCTCGCACCAAAATGTGCAGAGATCCATAAAATAAAATGTAACATTTTACCTCATCAGAAAATACCATTTTAAGTTAGCTAGTATTCTTAACCTTTCACATCTCTTTTAAAAATATGTTCTTGCTTTCAAGAAATACTTAGAAAAATAGAAATAATAGCGTTCAAAAATATCCAATTTTGTTTGCTTTTGTATCTTTGCAAGGTTTTGACAATATTTTCAAGGCTCTGTTCAGCTGATGGTGGTAGCATTAACAGTGTATTAGATAAACTGTTGTATCTCTTACACCTTCAGAATGGCACTGCAGTTCTTAACAGATACCTGTGATAATACTGCAGTAGAGATAAGTAATTCTGACATACAGAAAATAATTGGGAGCACCTTATTTTGTCCCTTCATTTCCTGGACTAATAATGACATGTAGTCCTTACAAATTGCTGTATCTTATTTTTGGCCTGAATATAAGGGAAATATGTCTGAATGCAATAGAAACCATTCAAAATTGAAATAAAAAATAACATTGAAGCTCAATATATTAAGGAGAAAACAAGTATAACTGGCTTAGAAAAGAAAATACACAGAAATTTAATTAGGAAACTAATAATGTCCACCTACTTCACATCAGAGAAGATACTTCTGTAACAGTTTTCATACTTTGATAAACAGTGGTAAAGTGAGAGAAAATCACTTGCATTGTTTGTACAAGAAATGAACCAATGCTAAAATATGCACATTAGATGATGATAAACTTTGTTCAGTAGTATTCACAACTGACTACAGCACTGATTGTAATCCTATAATAGTTCAGCACAATGGTATTTAAGGAACTTTACTGTATTTTACATATAACTGTAAAGTTTCACTGAGTTCTTTTAAGTCCAATAAGGCTGAATTTCAGATACAGTGGACAGTCACCAGCTGTTCATATAAATTTTTTTATCATGTCTGACACATGAAGCAGAAACACATTCCTGCTGCTAGCAATGGAAAAGGAATTCAGCAGATCATCATCCTATATATCAATTGAAAGTATGAATTATTAAAAAGGAAAAAATTGAGTGCTTTAAAAAGTAGAGGTCTGATTAAATGTAGAATATGTTATTAGATGCAGAACTACAAATCATAGACAAAGAAAATATTACAAGAATATGCCTGTATAAGTCTCACATAATCTACTTGTAGAATGTATTTACATTAATCATGAACTTCTTTACCATTGTAAACAAAAGGACAGTTACAGTAAGAGCACTGTATCTGTTTCTATATTCTGAAATCCTATTGCAGAGACAAATTAACAATCAATAGTCTTTTCTGTTGAATGCCTTTTGTAAATTATAGAATGACTCCATAATTTAATTATACTAAAATTACTATTAACATGATAAAAGGAGGATTAATCTAGAACTGTATAATTATGCATGTTTGACACTTACCACCTATTAGGAAGACTGCTTTTCCAGTTTGCAGAAAGATATTCCTGCAGGTAGCTCCACAGGGACTTACTTTTCATAGAGTTTTTAGTGAGGAATAACACCTTACAGTTTCAGAAAAAAACCTCCAACACTAATCTTATTAGCTATCTAATCTAGTCCCTCCTATACATAAGCATAATTAAAATGCTTAATTTATTATCCTACAGATAATATATTGGAGGGTTAACTTCCCCTGTGTTCAGTCACAATTGATTCAAAGATCTGCTTTTCTTAGAATAGTATAAAGTAAAATAGAAATCATATCCATTTAAGTATTTATTACAATACAGACTACTACAATACAGATTACTACATGACTTTCAAAATCTGAATACAAACCCAAAGGTAACAGTTCCTTGTGAGCACAATTTCTGTTTCTTACAGAGAATATGTATGCTAGAAGGTTGTTTCTTTGAACTTATAAAAATTTCAGTTACAAGAGCACAGTCTTTCTATATAGATTGTATTCTTGTTCTGTATATTAAAGCACTGAATTCAGTCCTGTGGAATACATTCATCACAACACAGCCACACAGAAGAGAAATATCCTGACACACAAAGTCAACCCTGTCCTCTTACCCAGGTAATTTAAAATCTGTCAAGTACGTAAGAACCATGTGTTTGATACTGCAGATACATGGACAGACACAGCTGAAGTCTGGGCTTTTACACCCCCAGGCTGATGCAGAGCTCTACTGATGAAAAGCTGTGGTGACTGAGATGAAAGGCATTTTGCACCCACTAAGATCACAATTTCATGTAACCTCCCACTTGGAGCAATGAGCAAAGGCTCAGTCTATTTCAGAAGCACACTAAAAATCACAAGCTAGATTTTCGCTAGTGCTATGTAATTACTGAATGTAAAAGGGGGCAGACCTTAAAAACATTCCCTTGACTGCCTTGATTTGCAGCTGGAGAAGGAAACAACAGCGACAGTTATTACTTTCCCAGTTGGATAGCACAGGAGCAAGAGAGGGGGGATTTAGCACAGTAGTGCTCTTCCCACTACCTCCTCTTCTCCACTGTACCACAGCAGCAGATTAAATGAAGCATAAGCCCTGAGAGAAGCTCTGTGGAGTTTCTTCCTTTTGTAGCAACAGGTGACAGTGCTACCTCGATTCAAACTTTGTTTCCAAAGTAGTTCCTGAACAATACAACTACACGTCATCCATTGATCTGGAAAAATCACAAAGTGAGAATCTAGCCCACTTTGATCAAGGTCTGAAGGATAAAGGTTCTTCTCCAGTTTATTATCAGTTGAATTATTAGTCTGCTCACCTCAAACAGAGGAATACAGGTGGCATCCAAGATATTTTATAAAGGGTACACTTGTATGAAACATAATCACTTCAGTTTACAGTGGTTTAGGAGCATTTTACTCCTATAAGACTTGCACAGCATTAAACCCCCTCCATTCTATTCTGAATTCTACAAACAAGAAAGTCTACAAGTTAAAAGCAAACCTCATTCAAACCTAGTTTCACTCAGTTCTCAGTGAAAAAGCATAAAAACATACTGGACTAATAACCACTAGAAAAAAAATTCCAAAACAAACAAAAAAAGAACTAGAGTTCTTAATCAAACTCCAAGGCAGGTGAGTTTTGCATAATTTCAAGTTTTAACCAATCTCTTGAAAAAGATGCTAGAAAATTAGAGACCATTCAAATACTAATGGCTAAAGATTGTGCTTTTGGATAAAGCTGGGTAAGATGTTTAGACAGAATGAGGCAGTATATTTCTTGGGCTCCTTTATATTACTCAATCCATATTTGAAGCTTGCTACTCATTCTCTTAACAAGTTTCATAATTTCTAATGAGGTTTGGATTACTGACCCTCCCCCTTACATCTGAAATATTTCTGCTATTTAAGTTGTCTTAAAGAGCCAAAAAAGGCTACTAGGTATTTGACTAACTTAATTGAACCAACATTTTAGGTACAGCTAACCTTGAAATGTCTTTTTTTAAGTATGTACTATACAGGTCTATACAGCCCTTTAATTTCTTCAAGCTCTCACATAAGCTTTAACAGTCGTCTCCAACTTTATCAAGCAGGACAGAGAGTAAAAGTAAAAATACTTTTAAAAATAAGCTTTATAATAGTCACTGTGCAGGAAGAGCAATACAGATATTTCAGTTGACTGATCCCAGGCAGTAAGAAGGCAAATGAATGGAAAGAGTCATGCCAATAGATTTCAGTTAATTACTCTCAAAGCCTCCTTAAATTTTTTTTATTTTTTTTTTTAAGTAAAGCAGTAGATCTATGTACTATCATTAGAATGAATAATAGTTTATTTCCTTCTTGGAAACAGCATTCAAAAGAAAATTACATTCTCATGTATTATAAATATTTCAATTACTGGACAGCTTAATTAACAGGTACTTAATCTTAACTTTGTCAGACACAGACCAAAATTTAAAAATATAATGCATTGAAATTAATGAAAGTGTCAAAATCTCTAACACAGCGGAAACTACATAATTTTTAATTAGAAAGTTAGGAATCAGTATCAGTCATATTTTCAATAAATCATTTTTAAAGAAATAAATCATATAGATGTAAATTATCTTAATAAATTGTATTTTCAGTAAAAAGTTTCTTAATTACTTGCTTTTGGTAGATCAAAAATATTAACAGTTTGAATAGTAAAATGTAATTTTGCATGTCAGTGGATTACTTGTTATTTAAATGAAGGATAGAGGAGAAAGTAGCATTCTTTAATGCGAGTATGTGAGTGTGAATATTGCCAATTTAATTCCCATCTGTAACTCTCAAAGTAAAGGCCTTTACTGAAGGATATTAACTTGAGATATAAAAAAAGTTTTAAAGTGCTATTTATCAAAATTGTCATTTGTTGTGCATCTCATACTTGCTGAAAATATCCTGGTGGTATTAATGGCTTTATTTTCTAAGCTTAGCTCATTTGGGTTTGATAGGCCTCCAGCTAGAAGCACTAGGAGGTTTTTCTGCTGTCTTCATTGAAACTTGGATTGTTCAGCTCATATTCTAGCTACAAGTGAACGTTATTTGAATTGCAATATTTGCCTGTAGCCTGTATAATATATCAGTTTTAGTTATGTTCTGAAAATATGAAATCCATTGGCTGAAAACTCTTTCACATTTGTCAAATGAATCACTTGCATAAGAAGAGTACTGCCCTCCAGAGACAAATGTGAAAGATCTCATAGACAACTGTTTGCACAGTAAAATGCCATGATTTTCAAGTTACTTATTTTAAAAAAATGGTGGAATGCTTTGATCCTATCTTATCACTTCAGCTAGCACCCACATAGTTCTCTTCAACTCCCTCTTTCCTCTCACCAGTATTTTCAAGCAGAGAGAAACAGCGAAAGATTAAATGATTAAAAACTAATTTTCACTCCTTTAAAAAAAACAGAAGCTGAGCTTCTGCTTGATATTTGCAGGCTTTGTAAACCCTATATGGATGCTAGATTGTGACTATCCAAGGTAGCAATCACAAAGAGGAGAAACTCCGAAACAACTCCCAGCTGTGTCTCCCTCAGGTCACCACTGTTGCCCTGCTTCCCCTCTAACTCATCAACAGAGCCTTAGAGGCAAGAATAGTAGAAATTATCACCTCTTTTAGAGCAGTGTGACTACATGCTGCGTGTACGAATGCAGCCCAGTGCAGTGAGAACATGTTAAATTTGTACTCAAAAGGGGATTAAGATGGGGTCAGAGATACTATCAGTGGCTAGCTGCTATTGTTAGAATGTGATTGACATCTCAGGATTAATGGGGAATACTTCTAAGATTTTATCTTTGCATTTTTGTTACTGGTAGTTTGGAGGTTGTGGGTCTTGATGTGTTTTAAATAGTGAACCTTCAAAGAAATAAATGTTCATATATTCAGTATCATGAGGGTGTTCATGAACAAGACAGCATTTTCCTTACATATAAAAAGTTGGCTGTGAATACTTTCCCAAAAATTTGTGTAATCTACATCCTTGTAGGAAGCAATGAATATTGCAATATCTACCCACAGAATAAACTAAGCACAGGTTTATTTTCTTACAATCTGCTACGTATCATAAAATATGAAGCACTAAGTTCTGTCCTCAGGTTCTGCAAATGAGCAAACTGCTCATACTTCTGGATTCAGAATTTTGAGTGCCACTGATCACTCAGACAATGAAATCATCTGGTTTGGATCTTATTCATGATGGATAGCTAATATTCATTTAATGCTGAAGGAAAAAACCACCACTAGTAGCTCAATACTTAATAGTACTGGGTAAGATATCATAACCCACTTACTGCTTTAATTACTGAAATAATTGCTGACAGTAAATGCTGCCATAAATAGAAAGTGTTGGGCAGTTTCAGTTGAAATCACTAAAAGAAAAAAAATCCAACTATATCCTCTAAGTGAAGTTCATATTCTTAGTTCATTGCTACTCTACCGGTAGCAATAATATTCCTGCTTCGTTTTCTCTTACCCATGCTACCTTTGCCACAGCTTTTTGCATTCTTCAATAGGTTGTGACACGCCCTCTTAATTCTTAGTTAAGCACATCATATAATAGATATGTTTAAGTAACTCTGAAGCTATTAATCATCATACAGGTCTTGATCTTTCTTATAGAAAATGAGAGGAATTCCTGTGCAAGAGAGGAATGATGGTAATTTAAACAATTTCAATAACATCATTTAGTTATTCTCATCACAGTTCCTTGGTATTCTGTGTTACTTCAGTCATACTCTATGCACATTTCATTAGCTTTGACACAAAGTGGAAAACTGGTAGCATAGCTTTTCCATGAGATTTCTTTGCTTGTCTTCACTGCTTCTTGGCAAAACCCTTGCCACAATTAATCTCATCTTATAAATTTACAACAGTCTGTGTTTTGCAGAGTGAGAAGTTTTCTCCAAATATCTTCAATATTTTTTATGGCGTGTAGGAGATTTTTCTAATAACCTTCCTAAGCTACCTGCATTTTCTAAAATTATTTCAATTTATAATTAAACAAACCAGATAACACTTACTGGGTTCCCTGTGTTAAAGCTGCCAGTTCTACCTCCTGGAATCACTCTGATGATCAGCAAAAAAAAATTTTATTATTGTATTTCTAAATAGGATTCCAAGCCAAAAGAGAGCACCCAAAACAATTCCTCTCTTTGTAATGCTAATAGCATCTCATGAATTGGTGCAAAAGACAGTAACAATTGCTACTGCTGTGTTACAGGACTACCATGAATATAACTTCTGTTATCCCGCGCTATCATCAGGGCTCATTAGAAAGCATTCTAGAGAGGCTTTACAAATTTTTTTACTGACTATGCCAGCACTCTGAAAGAAATGTTGTATTGTCAATGGCACTGCAGCTTTTCAAAGGTTGAAATTCAAATTTAAAAGTTTTACACTTGGATTTCTGTAACTTCAGTTATTCTTCGCTATCTAGCTGCCAGTGGAACATATTCAAGCAAACAAGCAGAAACTTCAAATGTTCGTAGAAAACTGGAACATCTACTATCGTATTTCAATTATCTTTGACATATATGTTCTCTGACTTTACTATCCTGATTAGCTTGGGCTACTCCCACTTAATCCTCTTAAAATATCTTCACAAGGTTAATGTTTACTTTTCTGGAATTTTTTTTTATCACAGGTCGAGAAGGTGTGTTTACATTTACTTGGTCTTCAGTAGATTTGTAACAGTTGTTTGGGTTTTTTTCCAAATTTCCAAGGTGTCTCAAAGATAGGCAAAATAACCCAATATTGAAGTGGCTGTCCTCAAAACGAGGAAAAATTCTTACATCTAGCAGCTCCCAGCAATTCCTCACCTTTCTCAGAAACTGCAGATTTCACATCTGTCAGCAAGTATTGTGTAAGGGCAAGCACGTATTTTCAAGAGCATCAAAGGAATAATGGATCTTAAACTCAGCCTGTAATTGAAATGCCACTTACATTTGAACTGGGACTGAGGATGCTCAGGTTCTATTCATGGGTCTAACAGATCCCAAAAAGTGCAACAGCCATGATTCCATTACTCAGTAAGGCATTTGGCAAGAAGAAAAATACTGAGATGTGAGGTCATCGGAACCACAGAAAAGCTTCTAATACAAATTCAGTACTAACCAGTGTTGAAAGAAATATAACTCTAGAGTATACTCATGTGCAATGATGCAGCTGCTTTTCAGGTTAGCAACTTCTACTTTATTTTGTGTAACTCTTCTCTAAAAAACTGTGATAGAGTACATCTAGCCTCTGCTTTATCCAGGAAATCAATGACAATCATCTGAAATACAAGCATGTTAATGAAGAGATTAAAGATTTTTAAACTAGCAGAGAAATCACCACTGCTTATTTTATGTTATTATCTTAATGCTGGGATTTTAAAGGTTTTTTCTATACCTCCTTCATTTTTGGTGATATCCTCCTCTACTACAATAAAAATATGATAATTCTGTAAGTTTTTAAATCATTGTTATTTACTTTAACCTAGCATGTCATTTATACTTAACAGATAAAATCTTAAGAACTTTTTTTTTCCTCTGTTTTCAATTAACGCTAAATTTACAGAAGTCTCCAGAGGAAACCCCAGACTAGTGATGACTTTACATTAATTTCCCACACAGCTTTTAGTACCTCTGTGTAGGCCGCATCCTATTGCCATTTAATTAAACAGGATTTTGCCACCATCTCTATGTGCAGAACAATCAGGGCTTGCAAGTATCTTCTACATCAAGAAATTTTAGCATCAAACATAAAGATAACAAAAGCATAGTTATTGTCCAAATTTATACCAATTCATCTATGCATCAAAAAACAAAATTATATATCACATATGATGAAGAGGAGCAAGTACTACTGATTCATGCATACATAATAAATGAAGCATCTGAAACATTTACGGCTAAGGATTATTTAATACATTTTATTTTTGCAGTTATAAAATCAGATTAGACCTCTGACTGAGGCAAATTTCTAGCATGACATCAAGTTTTACTAGTGGTTATTGAGTATCTTGGTGTTGTTCTCTGTATATACAACAAAAGTTGTGCTATTCACACCTGTATTTACATTACCCAAGAACAAGATGACAGTTCTTTTGTCTTTTCAGAATTGCATAAAATTTTCTACAATTTCACTATCATAAAATGGCTTGGAAATCATGGTGCTGAATAGTATAAGTTACTTGATACATTGTATAAGTTACTCGATACAGTCTACTCAGTGTTCTCCATCAATCACCCACGTGTCCAGTGGTGATAATTTCAACACACCTTGAACTCAGGTCTTGTGCCAAAGATGAGGAACAGTTACAGAAATGATACAGAACATGAAAGAGAACTATCTTACATCGTGGCAGACCCATAAAAGCAGAATATGTATGATTAATGGATGTTTTAGACACTGATAGAGATTATAGCAAACACCTGTAAGCATCAGAAAGATGTAAATGTCTGGAGACTAAAGGAGATAAGAGCAAAAACAGAGTAACAGAAGGAATCTAAGGAAGGAAATGTTGCAGCAAGATTGCAGCCAGAGAAAAACACAACTCCCTCAAACTTTTCAAAGTTGTCATAAAAAAACAATTGCTCGAGCATAAAACTAGATAAAAGCAGCTGAATATCCACACTACTGATTTGAATCTCCTAAAAAGTCTCAGTTTCTGCATGTTCACTGAATTTCAGATCATACGTAGCTATCAAAAATTATCTTATCACCATACATTTATTTTCTGTTAGGGACATACAGACATGTCTAACATGTTAGATCTGATAAGGCCACGGACTGTCAAAATGAAACCTTTTATTGTAGAGTCTGTGAGATTCTGCAGTCACCTATTCACACATTTCTCATCGTCAAACTGTTCCACTTAATCACCCTGTCACCTATACCAGAAAAAAAGACCAGAGTTACTTTTGAGTGAAAGAAAATTATAGTTGAGAAGGTATGTGGCAAGAGAGAACAGAATAAGATCATTCTGAGAAGAGAATGAGACACAGCCATTACTTGAGATTGCACAGAAACTTATTTTGTTGAAAGTAATAACAGTCAACCAGATCTTATTCTATCACATGGAGTAGATCCTCTGATAAGGCCCACATTTTTACCCTGTACTTAGAAGTTCAAGCAACAGACCTCTGAAAGACATCTCATAAAATCAGTTCATTGCTGGGAAAGAGGTAAAACCAGAGTTATAGCCTTTCATGACTTGGCTTTTCTATCTTCTTTGCTGCAACAAGTACTAAAAATTATCTACCCATATATTATTGCAAGATAATTTTGAAGTCCTTTCTTTTCATCTCAATTTTATAGACATTATCTCTTTTAAAAAAGACCATTTTAAGGCAAGCAAAAATTATGGTATATTTAAGTTCCAGGAGGATCTGATTCATTTACTTTTCAGAGAACTGATGTCGAGTGTTCGTCTGAAGTGAAAGGGGCAACTGTAACTGCATAGAGTAAGGCTATAAAGTAGCACCCGATTTTATTGTGAATTGTGTGTACTAATTGTTAGGTTAGGTTATATATTGTTTTTCTCCACACAGGATTGCACTGAAGCAAGAGAGGTAGGGAATGCTGACAACAGCTTGATTTGCTACATAGGCCAGATCCTTTGCCTGTGCACTACCTTGTCACTTCTACTGAGGTAGAGAAAGGAATGCATGAAAAAAAATATAGCCTGTAATCAGCCTTAATAGAGATAATACCACAGTGATTGTGCACATAGTCCTGTAGAAGGACTGGGTCACATAAATGCTCACTAATATGCTTCTACCTTGACCCTCTCTCCCAGGCATGCATTGACTGCTCAGATGCTGGGCACCATTCAGCACACAACCACATGAGGTGCCTTTAAGCTGCTCCATGCTTTCTTTCAACCACTTTCCATGTCCTTCCAGGTCAAGACAGCTTGGATGGAATTGTCCTAAAGGCTGGATTCACCCACAGCTGCTGGCTGGATCACCCTATTGAAGAGATTCTTATCTTTCCCTCAGCTTTATGTGCCTGTAACAGTCCAGTAGGTTTCCTGTTAGCATTTACAAGATGCTGCTGTAGGGATGATTGAAATGCAGATCAGACAGAGCCAAGGACATCTTCAATAGTGAAGCTAATCTAAACTGCCAATTTCCAACATGAAAAAGTCCTCATAAGGAAGACATTATGTATTCCTCTAATAGGATAAGCTTTCTGATTTCTTTTGTCATGTCTAAATAGACATTAATATGGCATAGTGAAAAAGTATATATTAAGAGCTTATTTGTTATGCATTGCTTTTCACACTGCATTTTCAATTGCGAATCACTATTTTCCATTTCATACAATTTTCAATAGTGTGTGAGTTTGGCTTTGGGTGATTGCCCAAAGAAATATTTTAACAAAATATTCCCCTATCTCACTGCAACTTTAACCAATTATAATTACAAGCAGTCTTTTACTTTTTGAGCTTTCCCTTGCAAGGTGAGCCACTGCAGCTGTAGACCTTGCCACAAATAATCATCTAAGTAGATAAGTGAGCAACAGATTACAAGGAATCACCAGGAGAAATTATTTAAAGAGGTCACTTAGCAAATGACCAGTCTCCTTATACCTACAATCAAATCAGCTATGAAACAAGAAAACAGTCTTTAGTTTGTTTAACACAACTGCACCAAATAATGTGAATGCAAAAAATGGAGAACAATGTGTAGTCAACTTAAGAAATCTCTCCTTTTTATGCAATGCATACAGGACTGTAATAATAATTGAAACTTAAAATATTTTGTCATAAAAATCCTACATAATCAGCCAGTGATTCACTTTCCTGTAGCACACTGGATAAACTGTGATTAAGGGCTTAGAAACAATAGTAGGACACCAAATTGGCTGAACAGGGAACTTCTGATAGAGATGAAATGCAAAAAGTAGGTACAAGAGGTAGAAGAAAAAACACATTTCCAAGGAGCAATAGGGAAGTATCACCTGGCAGGAATGGTGTCAGTAAAGTCAAAGCTGAGCTGGAGATGAACCTGGCAATGGAGACTAAGGGTAATAAAATGGTACATCAAAGGCAAAAAGAAGAAAAAGGAAAATGTGGGCCTGCTGCTGAATGGAGTAGGCAACCACGTGATGAAGGATGTGGAAAAGGAATAAGTACTCATACACTTATTTTCCTTATTTACTGGCAAGGTCTGCCCTCAGATCTCCCAGGTCACCTTGTCCAGAAGGAAAGTTTGGAGTAGTACAAGGTACCACTCTAAGGAAAGATCGAGTCAGGTTCTGCTTAGGTAATTTGGTCACATTCAGGTTCCTGGGACCACATGGGATGCATCCAACAGTGCTGACAAAGCTGGTCAATGTCATTGTGAGGCCATGTTCTATTTATGATCTTTGAAAAGCTGTGATCAGCAGAGGTCCCCAGTGGCCTGAAAAGGTCTGATGGTAAGAACATCTTTTAAAGGGAGAGGAAGAGGGCTTGGGTATCTACAGGCTGCTCCAGCCTCATCTTAGATCCTGGAAAGGTTATTGAGCAAGTTCTCTTGGAAGTAATTTCTAAGTATATGAAGGACAAGAAGATAATGTGAACACTCAACATAAATCTACCAAGGAGAAATCATATGTGATGAACCTGATTCCTTTTCACGAAGAAATTCCTGGCTCTGCGAAAGACAAGAGCAGCAGGAGCACAATTTTTGACACTCTCATTGAAACTTTGTAGCCGGGCAGGAAAGATATGCACTAGATGAATGGACTACAAGGCAGACAATAAACCAGTTGGAACATCAGGCTCAAAAGGCCCAGAACCCCTGGCAAGTGGTTCCAAATTGAAGCAGCAGCTAGGTAAGAATGGAGTTGTCCAGGAGTTAATACTGGAGCCAAGACTGAGTAACACCTTCAACAACTATCTGCATAAAAAGATGTAATGCACCCTCAGCAAGTCTGCAGATAACACCAGAATGGTGGGAGCACCCAATACACTAGAGGGCTGCCTTTCACAGGGACTTGGCAAGCTGGAGGAATGGCATGGCAGGAATCACATAAAGTTCAGCAAAGGGAAAAAATAACCTCAGCTCAGACTATTATCTGCT
>VXBL01004742.1:40847-56716 GCA_013400195.1 Aramus guarauna | reverse complement strand
GCCTGTCCTCACAGGAGAGGTGCTCCAGCCCTCTCATCATCTTTGTGGCCCTCCTCTGGACTCGCTTCACCAGCTCCATGTCCTTCTTATGTTACCTGACTTTTAAAAAATTTATGTCAAACTTTATCTGCTGATTATATAACCCTGCAAAGAGTGCTATAGCATGTTTTAGATTTTTTTCAGGTGCATCTATTAGTTAAAAATAACTATTTCAAGATGCCTATTTTAAATAGTAGTTGTACATTTTTTCTTAAACTAGAAAATATATGCACACATACACTACTCATCTGTCAGTTTCCAGTCTATGCTATACAAATAATTATTTCAAAGGTCAAAGAGGTCCTTTTTATTGTTGAAAAATTAGGATTTTTACCACCGCTGAACAAATCTGTAGCATCTGACCAAAATTCTGATTTTTAAAAAATATTTCAAAATGGCTAATGCTGGACTGGACACAGTACCCACTGTCCTCCATAGTCCACCTGTGCATCAGATCTAAATAATCAATTTAATGCTGGGCATAACTTAAAATAATCCTTTTCTTTGGGAGATGAGGAGCTGGAGATAAGTGTGAGATTTGAAGTTTTCCAAAAGTATTAATTACTATTACACAACTATTCTGGTATGGGACTTGACAGTTTCACAGCTTCCCTACCTCTCTTCAGCACCTATTCAATGCAAGTCTTGACCAACAGAGCTATTTTTAAGTTGGTCTCCAAAATTATTCCAGACTACATATAGCAACATAGAAATTGTTGGTGCTGGTCACCAGAATAGAAGACCCTTAAAAGCCAAGGCCTGGATGCCGCAAAACATTAAGGCTTCTAACGTCCACTTAACCTCACAATTTCCCACCAATTTTTCCCACTGATAGATCTGAGCTTAAATGCTGACTCAATTTTGGTTTCCACACTTATTAAGTACGCTTTTCTATGTAATAGACACTGCAGTGAGATAGAGTTCGATGAAACTGAGTCAGTATGATAGAAACATAGGTTCAGCAAGAGCCCAGATGTATAACAACAGTTAAATGTTTAACTCTCTACTAATAACAACTAAAAACCTTCTTAGACGTGATCAAGTTAAGCTTGACAAACTGAGTTTATTTTTAAAGACTGAGATAAACTTGAGGCACTTTTTTTTTTCCCAGGCTCCACCCTCAGCTTTCTAACAGGTAGTATAGGCTAGACACAAAACCAGGAGCCAAAACGTCCCAAATTCTGTTCATCGGTTTATTACCGGTTTGTTCTGTAGCCTTGGCCAGTTGCTCTACCCCTTTGCGTGCAAGTTTTTCTATGCAGAAAATGAAAATAACACTACTTGCTCACTGATCTCCCAAAGGTAATATGAGGATTTGCTCATGTTTATAATGCTTTTAAAATAAAGAAATGTGCAATAGAAGCACTAAGAATTATTGTGCTGTTCTTCATTATTCTTACCTGGCAGGTGAGTCAGAGAACACAGCTGCTGCTGAAAACAGTCTAAACCCATGAGAATCTTCCTGAGAAGAGTTACAGCTTGGTAGGCACAAGGTCATAATTCAGAGTTAAAAAATAAATGAAATAGCATTTTTTTTTTCTTTCAGCACTATGTAAACCATAGTTCCCACTTATTTTCACTACATACACTACCCTACAGAGTTGCAAATAAAAATTTTCCATTTTTATTTTTATTAAATGTCACTCTTTTATTAAAGGTCCAATCTCCTTGCTTTCATGATCTCTAACACTCAGTTCTTTAAAGCAACAACAAAAGTTTAGAATCCTAGCTATTATTTTAAAAATACTTTGCTGGTATTCTAAGTGAATAACTGCAAAATTATGGCTCAGGATTCACACATTTCAGTCACTTAATATTTGAAAAAGCTTTTCTTGCCCTGTATACAGAAGACAAAATCTAGTCTTTGAGGTATTGCTCTGACAGGGGGAAGATAATGAGAGCAAGTGGTAGACATTAAGACACATTTTGTTTGAAATTATGACTCTCAGTCTGTATTGCCATAGTACCAAACTTACATTGATGATGATAATAACAATTTTCTACTATTTCCTTTCAAAAACAGACATTAAAAAGTTTAAGTGCATCTTTAAAGGGCAGAAGGAAAAACTGGGGATAATTTTAAATTAAGATTTTATCTGATCTCCAATATAGAGAGTTTTGATTGCTTCTTTAATGGATAATAAAACACAGAAGTTTTTAAGCAGTACACAGAACACAACTTAAGGAAAAACTGATAAATTAGGACAGAAGAGACATTGCAAAAAAGATACTTCAGAAGATAACTATCATGTAAGTCATTCTTGTAGCTCCCTAGAGTTTCATAAACACACTAATATACACACTTTCACTTGTATATAAGCAATACAAAAGCAATTGAAAATAGATCTTATGTTATACAATTATAACAATATCTCCCAAATGATGTTTGAGCAAAGAATAGGGTAAATAGTAAGGAGACACTTTATATACCAAATTACAGATAACTAAATGAAGCACAAAAAAATTATTATATATATTTTTGTACTGAAAGCCTTTCTAACCACAACTCAATTCTAAAATAACTTTTTGCTTTCAAATAAGCCTAGTAATGAAGTCTTAAAGTACATGATATACTCTTACATTTCTGGAGTTCATATCCCATGAACATGGCACTTCCCATCATTTTCCCATCATATTATGTCAGTCACATGTATTAAGAGGACAGAAGAATCACAGCAACAACTAGGGGACCTTGCTCCTTTGTCACTGAAAAAGCTGCCCTTTAAAGGGAAAATAAAAGACTACATCAGTCTCTGACACCTTGGATCTGTACCATTGAGAGTGGGGTATGTATATGTGCCATTGCACTTCATAGTGTCCAACAAATGCTGGTCCAGCAAGCTCAAGAATATCCTAGTTTATCTTCTCATATCCCATCTCTTCTTCTGAGTTAAGCAATGCAAAGAGATAGTTTCCATAACAAATATGACTGAAGAGACTTTCAACATATTTCATGAAGCTTTGGACAAATCAGTACTATCATTACATATATATTTGAGCAATTGTCCTAAATCACATCCAAGTTTTGGAAGGAAGAAATCAAATTTACAGTATCATCACACTTACTATCATAACAAATTTTTGCTTGAGTATGAATCAGGTTAGGAGCTGTGGCTACTGGGCAAAACAAATATAGAGGAAAGTAAACGTTCTTTGAAATAGTTATTGTAAAGGAGGTAAGAGCAAATACCTTAAATCTCCTTAAACAAGTCAGTTCCCATGCATAACAGTCCCCCACCCTTTTAATACCAGCTGCTTTGGCGAAAGCAGAAGCATTCTGCTGTTGATGCCTTCCTATCTGTGCATTCCATCTTAAATGGCATCATAACTGTTACCTATATCAAAACTGTTGGTAATCTTAGTTATAAATATTTGAGGAAAACTGGCAAAATTTAAAGCATGTGGTCACATGCACACTCCAAATATCCTAGCTATTCTAGCTTACAGTAAAATACCACACTTAATATTCTACATATACAGGCTAAACATATTGTTTATTTAAAAAAATAAAAATAAAAATAAAGGAAGAACTGAAATATCAAGAGCAATTACCTCCCTGTTTCTAATTCTTCCGGTAGAAGGTCTGGCAAGTGTTACATGTCATAAATGTAACTGTTGCTACCAGCTGCAAGCTCAGTCTATCAATTTGCAAGCACTTGTTTTTATAGCTCGTTAGCAATGTTGCATGTGAAACTTCAATATAAAACATAAATCCTTCATCTTAATGATGATCTTTATTATGATCTCAGTTTAACGTGAGTGAAAAAATCAGCATCAGGCTCCCTGTATGCATGGAAAGAAATTAGAAGGGTGAAAGGAATGACAAGACACTGTGACGTCTCCCTAGTTAGAAGAGTAAGAGTTTAGAAAATGTGAAAGATTTAGAAAAACATTACTGAATATTTACTTTCTAGTTTTGCATCTACTCTGCTCGTTTTTTTAAAAAGAGAAGCTTTGTTTAAATTAGTGTAGCTCATTCCTCTATAAGGTTACCATAAACCCAGAAACAGTTGTGAGACTTCGTAAAGATAAATAGAGAGAGAAAACGGCAGTGTGTGTGTGCACGTATGTATGTGCGTGTTTAAGAACAGAATGCATATTTTATTTTAAAAACTACATCTACTGTCATTGGTTTTAGTTTTGTACATTCCAGATATTTAAATCACAGTATAAGATGCTTTATAATTTTATCTTTGGTATCTTTTAGCATATTCCTCCAAAAACATAAATTCGTAATTTAAGATGTTTTCAGCAATGACTGAAATGCTCTTCTACCTTCACCGACCCACTGAAGACAGAGAATCCTCCTGTCTCCCACCCACACTTTGGCTTCCTTTTCTCAGCTGCACATTTCCATACAATTGAAGGCAATGGAGGTAAGCTGTATTTCTACATACATAATAAGTCCCCTAAGCTTGTGTACTTTCATGCAGACGAGAAGCTGGATAAAAGGATAGCTTTCTCCAGCTGTTTGGCTGGTGTTACAAGCACATAAATGGGAAATGCATAGCTGCTTGAGAGAGCTAACAACTGAAAAATGGCATCAAACATCTAGAGAAATTTAATTTCCTGAACAATATTCTTCCTGTAGCAGTGTAATTGCTCTTTAGCTAAGAAAGAATCATAGAAGCTAAAGATTTTATATTAGAAGGAAACATCAAAATTATAATTGCTTCTGCTGCTGTGTTCAGTTTTGGTTTGTTTGTTTAAACAGCCTGGCAGCTCCATTCAACAATCTGTAGATCTGCTGTTTCCCTGTCACTCTCAGAAATATACTTACTTGTAGATAAATCCTGTTTTGTCCAGTTTCAAATACATTCTACCAACCACAGGAATGAATGGCATAGGCAGGATACAAAGTTATCTCTTAACGCGCAGGACAGATTCTTAGCCACAGAGAAGTCTCTCACAGAAGCGATCATTCTCTGACTACAGCAGATAGCTATCCATAACAGTATGTTTTGGGTTTGTTATTCATTTATTTGAGTACTCTTCAAACTGTCATACTATTGCATATTTGAATCCAACCTAGAAAATGATGCAGTCTCCAGAAATCTGTAATCACTTAGACTTTTTCATAGGACAGAAATAATTTTTTTCATTGTGCTTTCTGACCTTCTACCACATCAGGAGCACACATACTTTTTTCAGTCAGTGTTACTAAAGCTAACAAAACACAGAGTACCTCCAGTGTATTACACAGTTTACACAGGACATCCCAAATACAAATGAAATTTCAAAGCCAAATACTCTGAAGTTTAGAAAGGCCAGGAATGTGAATTGTAATCATTCCACCTATACTTATTTTCATTCCGTATCTCAGACCAATCTTCTCTCCAGCCTCCATGGACAGAAAATAAAAAAGTCAAGTCACCAATCTATCTTCAAAACTTTAGTAAATGACATTATATTTATCTCTCCAAATAATATTTACATTTGTAAAGAATAGAAATGTTTACAAGCTTTCATGGATATAGTCAGTGTTTCTATGAGCATGTTTCAAGAACTGGTCTCATCTATTCTAAAAATAAAGATATCCACATAGAAATAAGGTTTGGGAAGTGATAACTAAATTTAAAGTTAGTATTAGATATTTCTTGCCATAGCACCCTAATGAATACTTACGTTTTTTTCTCATGTACTACAAGAGCTACATTCTTTTTACAGCTACATAATTCAGGATACAGTATTCTCTCTGAAGAGATGTCCAAAATTTCTTAAGTCCTTCATTTCAGCTCTCAGTGTGTTCATCTTTCATTTTCCTTATATATTCTCAGGTTACAAAATGGCTGCACTGCCTTCACCATTGTAAGCAATAATTTCATACTAAGCAATTCATATTTTGGATAGGATAGCATCAGAAACATTTAAGAACAGGAAAGGTTACTCTAGAAAATGTGCATGATGTAAGAAGTCATAGATGTAATATGAATAACATATAATACAAATAACTATAACCAAATATCTTCAACTATTTACATTAATAGTTAAATAATGCAGATACACAGGAGCAAGCAAACTCCTTTCATGATTCCTTGAAACTTGTTTTGAAACTGTATCATGTAAAAATTTTTCTGTGTATAAAAAGGCTCCTCTCTTTATTGTAATAAGAAAGAAGAAGAAGGAAAAAAAAGGGTTGTTCAATCCTTCAGAATTCTTCTTTCTGAATATAAACTATTGCTAATGTTCAGATATAATGTTTTCTAGTGTTTGTATTTGGACATGACCAAAAGGTTTACAAGCAGTATTATCAGGTGTCATTCACACATTTACATATTTATATTTTATTCTTTTTCACTTATCTAGGGGATTTAGAAAAGAAAGAAACTTCTCCTGACACTGAAAATGTCTAGTCAAGAAGAAATTGCTGGAGCTTACCTGCTGGAATCAGCTGATGTAATGGCAATCAGAGGAGGAATCCTCAGTGGAAGAGTCATGGGCCTTGGGTTAGTCTCAGTATCATTCTTTTTATCCCAGTCTGCCTGTTCTAACTGCCTGAAAGCCAGGGGAGGAAGCTGGATGTTACGGGATGATAATCTTCGTACAAGATAGGGCTCCATTCCCTGCAAAGACTCCTCGTCCTCAGTGCTGTGATGCAGAGCTTCTTCTGAAACCTGTGATCAAGGCAAAAAATACCCATCATGTAAGAAAATGCCTATAATGTTAATTTGGTAACTCTTTTAAATCCTTTCCATAAGCTAGTTTATTGTAAATAATATTTATACTTTACTATCATTATTGAGAAAATTAAAAAGAATGAAAAAATGCAGTAAAAAGTTTCTAGGGTTTAGATAATACGGGGTTTTAAAAGCAAACAAGGCTATTTTATGATAAGACTAACACTTTGCTATCTAAAATGTGTATTCATACTTGTATAAGGGACAAAACTGCTCTGCATTAGACAAATTTCTTTCCCACAATATGCTTGCTTCCCTACAAGTTACCCTTCTTTTGGAAGAAGGGAGACTACAAATACCCATAATAAAATAAAAGTAGTAGTCAGAGATTTGCAATTATACACTTCCCGACAGAAAACAGGAAAAAGAATCACTTGACATTCTCTCAGCTGTCCCCTCTCCCATTTTTCTGTCTTGTTCACAGTAATTTCATGCTTATAGTAAGTGACGAGTCCTTTAAAAAACTACTGTATTGCTTAGAAACAGTGAATAATTAGAACCTCTGAAGGTCAGGTCCTAATGAAATCTTAAGTTTAAGCATTAGTAAACATTATTTTAATTTTAATCCTCTAAACCGCTGGTAATATTCTCTGGGTCAGGGAAGAATGGCAGATAGTCCAGGAAAGAGGTCTTCCACTGATATTAATTTACAGGGGAGAAAATTTCTTCAGAAAGTTTTCAGAACTTTTAACAAACAGCGCACTATTGTGAGAAAAAATTCTCAAAGAATTACTTTTCTGACAGCACTGATATTCTGAGAAGCCTGCTGTAATAATGACAAGAAATCGGCTTTTGTTCTCCATGTCTTACACAAAGTCTTTTACCATTACTTGATAAATTCCGTAGCACACATACCACTGCCTGCACCTATTGTCTTGATTACTTTCCTCTGAAGAAACCCAAGTTCTGCGCAAGTCTAAAGATTTTCTACATCTAAACTAAGAATTAGGAATACAGGATACATAGCTATATGTTATTCCACTTAGGTCAGGTATCAATAGCTTCATAGTCCCAATACTTGAGACTGGTGTACTCAGTATTCGCCTCTGCCAAACTAGAATTCACATTTGTATTAGGTATATATGGTATATAAATAATCCAAGCTGGACTATGCCCACAATTTACGACGAC
Source organism: Aramus guarauna (assembly GCA_013400195.1). Taxonomy (NCBI): domain Eukaryota; kingdom Metazoa; phylum Chordata; class Aves; order Gruiformes; family Aramidae; genus Aramus; species Aramus guarauna. The sequence goes on along the minus strand of VXBL01004742.1, from coordinate 48,869 downwards.
CCCTCCAGTTACAGCACAGACATGGCCTTCAATTTGACATGTCTCGTTAGGACTGATGCACACCTGCAAGAAAAGCTTGCACAGCAATGTCTTTATTCTGTGCACACAGGGAGAGCCATTAATGAAACACCTTTCATGATAAGTTATAGTAATAAGCTCCATTTATACTTGGAGCTTGAGCAGTTGCTGTGAGCAAACCATTTCTAATTAAATTTTTAATCACAAAATCTAAATTCATAATTTAGCTATTTTTCTTAATCTATCTGTACGGTAGTTTAAGAAAACAAAGATTATAAAATGGTATGCATTAATGCATGTACTCTGAAGCAAATCAACAGCAAAATCAATCACTGTGAAAATAGTGCGAGAATTAATGTGTTATAGTCATCCAGGGAGAAGTTTAACTTCAGGCTTGTATTTTCAGTGTGTGCATAGTGGATATTCAAGACAGCTGAATAAATTAAAAAATAATAATGGCATTAATTATGTCTCTGCAAGAAATGAAAAATGCTGATATCAGAGCTAAAAATAATCTATCACATGAGGTTATTCGATCCACTTCATCAGTTGATTTTTGGGCAGCTCTGAAAATCTTAAAAAACATTGAATTGCAGCCATAGAAAGTGAACTCACTGGGCAACTTCTTCTTCAACTCATATGCAAAAATTAGAGAGGTAGAAGATGGTGGCATAAAGAAAACCACAAGGGAAAAGGACGAATTCCAACCTAAATATTAAAGCCAAGCTTTGGAGAAATCAAACAACAGGCACCTCATGTATATTTTGATGACAATGGAAAATTAAAACAATTTGTGGAAAAACAAGCCACAGATTCAGGTACATATATTCAGGCAACTAAACCAGGCAATGTTGATCATCTTGATTTTACTGACCTTGACAAAACGGAAGAAAAACATGCATTGCTACTTTTGCCTTATTTGTGGACATAGTTGTAAAGAGTATCATGTTTACTCACAGGACCACAGAAATGCTGTTTGGAAGGACCCTTGTGAGGTTGTCCAGTCCACTCTCACACTCAAAATGGGACTATCATCAACACTAGATCACATCAGCCACAGCCTTGTCTGAATCTCAAAAACCTCCAACACCAGAAATTCTTCAGCGTCCGTGGATCACCTGCTCTGGTGCTGCACCACATGCCTAATGAAGAACATTTTCCTGATGTTCAATCTGAATGTCCCAACCAGGTGCCCTTGCCCCTCCTTAAACAGCATGCCACCACTGAGAAGAGCTTAAATGTGTTGTCTTTTCAACCCCCCTTCAAGTAGCTGCAGGCTGCCTTTAAACCTCCTCCACAGCAGACTAAGCAAGCTCAGTCCCCTCAAGTGTTCGTCACTGATCATCTCTAGGCCTAGACCATCCTGGTGGCCCTCTCCTGGGCTGCCAACATTTCCCTTGATCCACTAGCTACAGTCACTTTGACAGGCAGTTTATTTATGATGAAGACTGCACTGTTTGGCTGCTATCCACCCTGCAGTCCACCGAAGCCCCCAGCAGGGCTGTGATCCAGTCAGTCACTTGCTGGCCTGTGCCGGTACTTCACGTCATCCTGCCTGGGTGCCGAGGTCTGCACTTCAACATGGGCTCTAGTACCAACCCCTCATGGTGATGTGCTCACTTCCAGCTGCCAGCCAGATGCTGAGATGTCATTCTCTACACTTTGATCCCAGCAGTGGAAGTAGTTTTCTGCCCACCTAGCAGACTTTTCATCCAGCCCAGGTTTCCTGACTGGAATTCAAACCAATGTATTTCAGAGTGTGGTTTGTTAAGAGAGATTTGCCACAATAAATGGGGCGGGAGGGGTGAAGGAGCAAATTAATTGCAATCTCAGACAGAATGACTGAGAAATACAGAATATAAGCAAATAAGTAAGACTTTAGGGGGAAAGTGACAGAGAATAAGAGAGATTTGATGATGCAAAGGGCTTCAAAGAGGCAGTCAAAAGAGACTATATAAACATACGTATATACAAGGATGAGGAATAGCATGCTGAGGACAAAGGATGTTTTTCTTTGGACCCAAACTCTGTCTTATTATGAGAAATATTAGAAAGTCAACTAAAGGCCAAGAAGCTCATATTTGTGTAGCTCTGTGGAGAAGATGGAACAGGTCGTGTATCTTAATGTATGTATGAAAGTCAAGAAAACTACTAACCAGTGTGATAGAAACAAAAATAGAAAACTTAAAATTGCATGGCATGAAGTTACATGAGGGTAGAATGATACTTTTATGAGCTCCTAATTACCAGATGGGTAAAGGTAAACAGCAAACAATGGAACATCAAAATCAGTTACAAAAGACCTGACTTTTCAGAAATGCAGTAATATATTAAAAGCAAAAATGTTGGCCATCTTCCTCCTGCCTCTAAAGCACTTACTGAACTATAGAAATCAAGGCATAAAGCATCAGCACATAAAATACCTTTCAGGTCCAACATTCACAGCAGTAACACATGAATGTGAGATAGACAGGTTGTACACATATATAAAATATATATTAAGGTAGTGTATCACATTACGTCCTAATACTGCCTTTGTGGTAAAAAAAAGGTATGGAATGCCTGATAAAATTACATGCTTTGTATATACTTTAAACTGTCAACATAAGGATAGTTCAGTAGGAATGAAGATTCTTGTTTTATTCGGTATTTATAGGTTTTCTTCTTTAACATAGATATGGAAATAATTTCAAAATTCTTAGGAATCACTGAATTTACATATTTTATATACTTATGATCTACTGAAAAATTGTGGTTTCCGATCTAAAGTCAGAAAGAAATATAAAAATCGATGGTGGGTGTACAGATGCAGGACAGGTCAGTTAAGATTTTCTTGTAAAACTGTTTTAATTGTATGTGATCTTATGACTCGTAACAAAAAATACAGATTCATAATATTGAGCAAGATCTAAATATTCTCAATGTCAATAACCCATAAGAGGCTTGCCTTTGAAAAATGAAAGAGATGAAGTCAAACTGTGACATTAACCAATGATCAACTTTAGGAAATAAAAATTTTATGATAAAATCTTAATTAAAACAACCAGGTCACATTTTTAGAGGGTCCTTGACTGCTGGTCACTCACAGAACCCAGTTCTAAAGTCAGTTTCTAATCTACACCTCACAATCACTACAAGATGGCCTTGACAAGTCAATGATGAAAAAGCATAGACAAAACCATGACAATTTTCCAACAAAACATGGCAAAATCTATTTAGTTGTAAAAGTTCATCCACCACTTGAGATGCTGCCAAGGAATTACTTCACCTTTCATGTTTCAGCTTTTTTAAACTGTAGGTAAAATGTCTTAGTTCACTCAAATGGCATACACGATGCTGTCTGCATATCAGTTCACAGAAGCAATAGGTGATAACTCATACTTGTTTGCATGAACTTGCACTGCACACTTTTTTTTCATATTATCTTTCTGTCTGCTGTAATGTTGATCTCAGTTTAGGATTATATCCTTGAAAATGTTTAAATTGAACTGTTTCTTTAATGTATATTGAATAGAAAATAAATATCTTTCAACACCAGGGAAAGCAGCTTATGTTTGCTTACAAGAACTGAAATGGGCTAATTAGAGAATTATTTACATCAAATTGTGCATCCTAACCAGGTTAGACTCTGCTTTTTCACTCTGTGAAGTGATAGGCTTTATGCTTATTTACAAGTCCCATTGCCCTTCAACATCAGTGTCCGCAAAGCCCAAATTCTGGCTATCTTTTGTAAATAAAGGAGCATAAGGTAACTATATAGTTCACCCCCCAAAAAAACCCAAATACTGGCATAATCCATTTCCTCTGAACTCAGTATTTTTTTTTCTTACTTTTAATTTATAAATCTTTCTTTTCACCTATTTCTCTCTATAATAAAGACCTTTTCCTTGGCTGTCTCACAGATTTATACTGAATCTGTTTCCCTGACTACCTCTGATTGTCTCTGGTTCTTTTTGTGACTGTCCATTGTCTTGCAACCTAGAGTTTAGTTAGTACCCCCAAAATCTTCTTACTTTCACCATGTTAGTACTTTCATAGGTTGCCCACAATGTCCCTACGTCAATTAGTCTCTTCTGTTATTAGTTGGTAGATGCTCTATAGAGCACTTTTAATTGCTTCTTTCACTGAGTAAAAGATAGCTACAATATCCAGTAAGCTCTGCACTTACTGATCAACAGATCAAAAGTACAACTGTTGGCAACTGCCACCACTGTAGCCTTTTTCATAAGTAAGGCTTTTCCAAGTAATTAAGACAGAGCACAAGAATGACTTAGCTTTGGACAGAACTGAATGTCATACAGCAACAGAGAGAAAAGTCTGCCTGCACCATAATTAAAACTCTAGTACTAATAATAACTATTTCCTCCTTTCAGAATAGAATACACAATTACATTATTTTGTAAAAGTATTTTAAAGTACAGTCAAAAATTTAATTTTAAAACTATAAAAACTAAATAAGAGCACAAATCAGCCCTTCTGAACATTGGTTTAGACCAAAAACTCAAAGGAAAAAATTAATTGCTCTTATATGGCATGCTTATATAACATAAGCCAAAACCTAAAAAAACCCCAACACTAAGAAGGCTGCAGAGTCATACATCTAAATATTAGAAAATGGCAGATTAACAGCCACGCAGGCTATGTCAATTCAATGTTATTATGTTTACACCTTACAAAATAGTGGTTAATCACATGATCAATATGGCCATATTTCAAGAAGGTCTTTGCATTATTTATCACACAAAATGGACACTTCTTAACTAATGAGTTGCTATTTAATATTTTGTTTACCCTCATTGCTGACTGTGATGACATGCTTTATTAACTACACATTACACAAGTCCTGGCTTATACACACATTTATTATAATTAACAAGAAACTACGGAAGCGGAAGTCAACTCATTTAGTAAGGGATGAAGAAGCTTCTCCTAAAAGAGAGCAGGAGAACGAATCAGAAGAGGCAGCCTATACTGCAGAAGAGCAGTCCCAGGAACAGGCAGAGGAAGGGGCTCCCCATAAATGAGACAGAAAACACTCAATTCCTATGCCTAAGTGAACTGCAGTGAAAAGGTTTCAGCCATCAACCAGGCAAGGAAATTCTCATCCGGTTACTCTCATGCTGGGATATGGGGTCCAATACTCAGGAATTACAACATCACATGCCAGCATCCTGGAGATAACGAGCTGAACAGACACACCGGTACCAACTGTGGACAGATTGGCCAGCAAACTCTGAGAATTTGAAGAAAATCTCACTTCCTCCCTACGGGCCAGCATCTCGGCTGTGGCAAAACTGACCCAACATTGTCCCACCAATCCAAGCAGCACAGGTCTTCGTTACCTACACTGACTGATGGCTCAGCTATTAATACTCAGCCTTCTTCTGTTCAAGGGAGAGGGTACTGATGGTGCACACCATGTGCTACCCTGTGGTTCTATCCATCTGACCAGAGGGAAGGACATGAGGAAGTGGGATGGTTGAACCTACCTGGAGACTAGAAGATCAGGTGCTGGAACTGCAAGAAGAAACAACAGCCAAAAAGTATCCATCCAGGAAAATTACCGCTCTAGTATCCATTGGGCAGAGAAGAAGCACTGATCATACTTTTGACCCTGATGAAGAGACTTCTGGTTTGCAGTTACAAAAATGAAGTAATGAAGACTCTGACCAGGATTAGAGGGGCCCTGCCTTCGGCCAGGTGGAGGAAACGGACAACTGGAGAGTCAAGGAGTGACCAGTAAGACTGATTCACCCTCTAACCATCCTTTGTGACCAGTGCAAAAACCTAACATTGGAATACCATGGCCTGAATGAAGTCACACTGCCACTGAGTGCTGCTGTGCCAGACGTGCTAGAACTCCAATACAAACTGGAGTCACAGGCAGTCAAATAGTACGCAACAATTGATATTGCCAATGTGGTTTTTGCAGTTCCTTTGGTGGCAGAGTGCAGGCCACAGTTTGCTTTCACATGGAGGGGTGTCCAGTACACCTGGAATCAACTGCTCCAGGGGTGGAAACACAGCCCCACCACTTTTGATACAGACTGCACTGGAATAGGGTGAACCTCCCAAATACCTGCACAATATTGACAACATCATTGTGAGGCAACACAGTGGAGGAAGTGTTTGAGAAGGAGAGAACAACACAGGTTCTTTTGAAAGCTGGTTTTGCTGTAAGACAAAGTAAGGTCAAAGAACCTGCATAGGAGGTCCAATCTTTAGGAATAAAACAGCAACATCAACGTCTTCACATCCCAGTGGATGTGATCAATAAAATAACAGCTATTTCTCCACCAACTAAAAAAAAGAAACATAAGCTTTCTTAGATGTGTAGATTGTCAGAAAATGCATAGTCCAGGTCATAGTCTGATCATAAGCCCCCTCTATTGAATGACCTGGAAGAAGAATGATTTCAAATGGGGCCCTGACCAAGGACAAGCCTTTGAACAAATTAAACGGGAGTTCCTCAAGTAGGACTTGGACCAGTCTGAACAGCACAAGATGTGAAAAACGTGGTCTATACCACAGCCAGGGACCATGGCCCCACCTGGAGCCTCTAGCAGAAAGGCCCTGGAGGGACTCGAGGTTGACCTCTAGTGTATTGGAGCTGGGGATACAGGGGATCTGAAGCCTACTACACTCCAGTTGAAAAAGAGATGTTAGCAATTTGAGAGTTTGAGCTGCTTCAGAAGTGGTTGGCACTGAAGTACAGCTCCTCCTGGCACCCCAACTGCTGGTGCTGGGCTGGATGTTCAAAGGGAGGGTCCCCTCCACACACCATGCAATTGATGCTACATGGAGCGAGCAGGTTGCACTGACCACATAGCAGGCTTGAATGGGAATCTCATTGCCCAGGAATTCTGGGAGTGATCATGGACTGGCTAGAGGGCCAGATTGAGGTGGTCTTGACAACTGGTGCCATTGCACAGATTATCCATGAATGTAAAATGTGCACCATAATCAAACAAGCCAAGCACCTAAAGCCTTTTTGGTATAGAGGATAATGGGTTAAATGTCAATATGCGGAAGCCTGGCAGAATGATGATATCACACTACCATGAACCTGCCATGGCAAGCACCACACACTTACAATGGTCAAAGCAACTGCTGGATGGTTGGGAACACAGCCTGTGACCTATGCCAATGCCTGGAATACTACCTTGGGCCTTGAAAAGCAAGTTCTATGACAACAGACCACCACTGAAAGAACTGAATCAGACAACAGATCTTAGGAGGATGTTGAAGTCATTGTGCAGTTGGAAAAACTATAAGGTAATTGCAGTCATGGAAATTGTGGCTCTCACAACTGGAGTGCTGAAGTGGATGGCTATAAGCTCTTCAGAAGGGAAAGGCACGGAAAGACAGACCTTCATGCTAAGGGAGTGTTTTGACTGTCTAGAGCTTGATGATGGTGATGAAAGGGTCAAGTGTTTATGGGTAAGAATCAGAGGGAAGGCCAACAAGTCAGGTATCATGGTGAGAGTCTGTTATAAACAATTCAACCAAGATGAAGAGGTATATGAAATATTCTACAAGCAGCTGGGAGAAGCCTCACAATTGCTAACCCTTGTTCTCATGGTGGACTTCAACTCACCAGACATAGCTGGAAATACAGTGGAGAGGAAACAGTCTAGGAGGTTCCTGGAGATATCCTGAAGACAACTTCCTGATACAGTTTGTAAGTAAGACAACTAAGGAAGATGACCCGCCCNATCACACTACCATGAACCTGCCATGGCAAGCACCACACACTTACAATGGTCAAAGCAACTGCTGGATGGTTGGGAACACAGCCTGTGACCTATGCCAATGCCTGGAATACTACCTTGGGCCTTGAAAAGCAAGTTCTATGACAACAGACCACCACTGAAAGAACTGAATCAGACAACAGATCTTAGGAGGATGTTGAAGTCATTGTGCAGTTGGAAAAACTATAAGGTAATTGCAGTCATGGAAATTGTGGCTCTCACAACTGGAGTGCTGAAGTGGATGGCTATAAGC
>VXBL01004742.1:0-29125 GCA_013400195.1 Aramus guarauna | reverse complement strand
TTTTTTTTTTTTTTACAATAAAGACATAAACATAAAAAAGGCAGATAAGGTGGCAGTTAGGAAAGAAGGGAAGGTAGACACACTGTAACATCATTATTATGAATCAACAAATTACTGTTCATCAAACAGAGCAAATGATTATATATGTACTCTTAGGTTCTCACAAATGCAAAGTAAAACACGTTAATGTCTATTTTGAGTACAGACACTATCTTTGTTGATTTCTTCCACCCTTGCTACCATGTGAAAATTGCATGACTGAGTTTTTCAGGATGTTCACACATTTGAAAGAATCTCTTCTCAAAATTTCCTCAAGGACGCTTTTTCTGTTGACTCAACTTTTCTGTTGCCACAACTAAAAATCTTTGCAAACATTTCCACCAGGACAAGAAATCAGCATGTTCTGTTGAAGTCTGGCTGAAGAAAAAATATATAAAAAATATCTTCACTCCAGCCAGAAAGGATAGTTCCATGGTTATCTATTACATGCAACACAAGCTTGGAAATGTAGCTCCCTGGACAAAAGGAACACTTCACCTAGAAAAGCTACAGATTCTTTTCAGGAAGGGAGTTTTACTGCAATATGTTTTGGGACTTACCTGAGCAAAATTTTGTTGAGTTGAAGAAAATAATTCCGCTATTTCTCTGTATACAGATGGCATATAGTCATGTAAAAAGTAGTATCATACTTCCCAAATGCTCTTTTTTTGTGTTGTGACATTACTGGTTGTTCATAGGCTGGTGTCTGGATTAACCTGGCTTTTTATCCTCTCTGTGTGAATGGAACTGAATGTTATTAGCCTCCTAACTTGTAGAGAAAATAACTTTTAGAGGGATAGGAGTGAAATGAAATAAAATATCCTATTATTTAAAAGAAATGTTATAGAAAAGAATAATACTGAAAAACTGTACAACAGAATTAATTTCCACTTTGAATAGAGACCTCCAGTTGCTCTAACAGGAAGAAACAATAGATTCTGATCTAGACATGATCCAGCTCAGCTACATCTACCCGTGCCATTATGCTGCTCTAGGTACTTGTAAATTGAAGTTGACATTTATAAAATTTTTGAATTTTATAAATTTTAGCAGACTGTAAAAAAATCAAGAAACAACATAGTTTAGGTAAGCAGATGATATCTAGTGTTAGCTTTCTTGAAATTTACAATTTTCTTAGAGAAAAAACTATCATCAGATGTAGCTGAACTAAATAAAATAACACAAAACAAAATAAAAGAAAGTAAGTTTCTATAATAATGCAACTAGACATTATTCCATGCTGTACTTTAACCTTCTGAAAGATGCTAAACTATAAATAAACTTGAATGAACTTCTATATATCAAAACTGAATTTTTAAGTGCTGCTTTCCAAGGTATTATTTTATTATAATCTTTTTATGATCAGGGACCAGAGCTGCCTCGAAGCAATCCATCTATTGTCTAAAAGGGAAAAACCGCTCATCCTACTTGCTGGGACATATCTCTTGCATTTCAAATTGTTTCTAAGCAATTTCATAAGCAGGACAATACTAAACTTTACCCTATGCAATTTTGGAGGCATGACTATACCTTTAAGTGCATGTTATTACATAGTTCACTTTACCAAGAAAATTTACAAGACAAAGCTGTTTCTGCATTTCACACTAACAAGAAGCACATTAGGGAAGCATCTGAATTCTTCATACTGCCCTTTTTACATCCCAAGTTACAGAAGTCATATCCTTTTAGTTCACTAAGATTGAACTACTGCGTGAACAAACTTTGAGAAATTACTTGTTTACTAGCAATGGTTTCAATTTTATTGGGGTTTTCTGTTTACCCACCAATAGTAAGCAATCCACACCAGAAAGTCACTATTCAGAATAAATAAATATTTGAGAGTCATGTTGTATATCCAGATTAAGTTCTACAGTAAAAGAAATGGATTTGGTATTACAACAATTTCTTTATCTTGTTTGACCCAGGAAGAGATGGCCATACAGGTTCATATTAATCGTACATCTAGCCCAGTATTCGCTCTGATGACAGTTTGAAGGAGATGATTAGGGAAACTATGTTAGAAAAAGGTCAAGAGTAAAAGCAATCCACCTCCTACTTCAATAGCTTTTATTTTCTTTCAGTCAACAACTTCAAAATTTCCTTGGGTAGGAGTTTCAATTAGACTGTTGCATTTAATAGGCATCAATAGAAATTCATTGTTAATTCCATTAATTTTTGCACATTTTTGAAACTACCTATATAATTTCCTTTTACAGTTTGTAATTTTTAGTTCTACAATTTAATTACATATTCTGTCNTTTTTTAGCAAATGAAGAAGTAGTGTTTATTTTTAGCACACTACCTTGCAAGCAGGTATCTATAAAGTTGCCAGTTAAAGATATTTGAGAATTGTCCTTGATAAAAAAATCTTTGTTTGCACTATAGGTTCAGACTAATTTCTTAAAGGAGATAAACTGCAAAGCCAGGAAGTTCTTCTATTTCTTATCCCCAGGTCAAAAGGGAAATAGAATGTCTACTATTGTATTTAGGTAAGACTTTGAATAATGCTGGTGTAGGAAGACAGACTGGGAAATAATTTGCAATTTATTTCCTACAGAAATATCAGCAATCTGACAGAAAGCAACAAGCTGGGAATTTGCTGAAACACTAGCTAGTAAGACCACATAGATCAAGTTAGATGTTTATATTCTATTAAGTGATAAAGAGGAAAAACATTTTATTGCATACAATTTTAAAAACAGTTTGACAAAGGTAAGTAAAATAAACAGTGCACAGAACACAATGAAATCAGAATTTCAGGATAGTCTTTCTGTAAGTGTTAGTAAGCCACAATTTAATTTAAAAAAAATTAAAAAAAAAAAAAAAAAAAAAAAAACCCAGGGATTATTAACCAAATCCTAGCAGTTGATCAAAAAGTCCTACAGAACCTACTGTCAGTAGAAGCATACAGACAGTTCTGCTAAAGACATATTTGATAACCAAAAGGCACTGTCATATCTAAATTCTCAAAACAGAGAAGACAGGAAAATGAAAAATGAAAGAAGGAGAAGGAATGAAAGCCTAAATCTCACTGTCGAGCAGAAATCCAAACATCCACACAAATACAAGCCTCTATGAATAACCCCAAGGGTATAAATTTATTTCTATAACCATCTGCTCTCCGTAAATGCTTGTCTTCATGGCAATCATGGCACAGTTTAAATACAGTTTAATTCTGGCACTCCTATCTACACATAAAATTGTCCAGTCTGAGTTGAATAACGATTTAAACTCAGGTCAGTTGAACTGCCAGAGTGTCACAGAAATTCAAGTGATAACATTCAAGATTGTCATCTTACAGAGGAGACAGATAGGGCTGCTATATCTCTGTGTTCAGGCTTCACCATGTGATGAATATTACTGCTTGAGTTAATTCATTTATAACTCAAGCTAAAAACTCAGTAAAAACCAGTTCCATAACAAGGACATCATATTGACACTTTACGTAACATCGCACAAGTGCACTTTCTTCCAAGAAAAACATGTCATCAGAGTTGAGTATGAAATTGTTTTTCTACCCTGCCAACCTGTTCAGGTTCATAAATGTTCCTGTTTCATGTCATATGGAAACAAATTTCCTTCCATATTTTCATAAAAAGCAGAGTTGGAGATACAAGTTTCCTCCCACCTTTCTCCTAATAGTCAAGTAGTCCAGGACACAGCACGTCCTGGAAAGCAAATGAACCAAGCTCTCTCAGGTTCACATCAGAGAACCACCTAATCACTGAGCTTGGAAGAGATCTCTGGAGATCATCCAGTTCAGACTCTCTGCTCAAGCAAGCTCAGGTAGGTTGCCCAGGAGAGTGTTCCGTGAGGTTTTGGATATACCAACAGAAGTAGACTGTGCAGCCTCTCTGGGCAACTTGGTTCAATGTTTGACCACCCTCTCAGTAAAAAAAAAAAAAAAAAAAAAGTGTTTTCTTCTGTTCAGAGGACATTTCATGTGGTTTAATATGTGCCCATTGCTTCTTATCATGTCACTGGGCATCCCTAGGAGGAATCTAGTCCCATCAGTATCCCATCAGTACAGGCCAAAGCCCGCGCTCTGGAAGTCCAGGGCCATTTGTCTTTTCCCTCCTCTCATGATCCTGAACTCCATCCATCTCATAGTCTTTGCAACCAAGGCTGTCACCAACATTCAGTTTGTTAAGTATCAGGTCCAGCTGAGAGCCTCTCCTCATTAGTGCCTTGATCACCTGTGTCAGGAAGTTGTCATCAAAATGCTCCAGAAACCTCCTAGGTTGCATGTGCCACCTGGCTGTGGTGTCCTTCCAGGAGATATCAGGGTGGTTAAACCCTTGCAATCAGAACTAGGACCTGTGAATGTGAGGCTTCCTCCAGTTTATCTACGTCCTATCAGGACGTCTGTAGCAGTCCCCTACCACAATGTCGTGGATGTTGGTCTGCCCACTAACCCTGACCCATAAGTTCTCAGCTGGCTCATCACCTCTCCCTGTCCACAGCTCTATGCTATTCTAGTTGCTTTTCAGCCACCTTTGAGATGGAAAAATAAGTTAAAAAGAATTCCTATATCACTATTTTAAAGACCTAGTTAATGAAAGATTTTTAATGAAAGTTAAATGATTAGTTCTAAAAAATTTAAATTATTATCTCTAAGGAATATCAATTTATAAGGAATCATGGTTTAAACCCCTAAATTTTGCATTGAAGCAGCTTATGCACCAACACAAATTCCTTTCTGCTGACATATCAGTGTTGTGAGTAACAACCTCAGCAAACAGGATGTAAAGGGAAGTAATACTTCTAACTGCTGGCACCTGTTTCTTCTTTGGATACTTGCCCAAGTGTTTTTTAAACTTTTAAAAGATATGTAGCGAGCTCTGTCTTCTGAATTGTCTCCTCATTGCCTGCCTTAGCCCAAGCCTCGAGATTTTTAGAGCAAGTACCATAAACTCAGTATATTCTGCAATTCAAGGATACCTGAACAAATGTAAACCTTGTTTTATAGCAAGTATTCATAGCATTTCTCTAGGAAGAAGTTCATTTAAGTATTTTAGATTTTGCAATACCCCTTCTCCTTCTTTCTGCTTTAGATAGATGGAAACTTCACTATCTGAAAAGAGGAGCTTCTTGAGGAATCCCATTGATTGTAACCAATACTGCAAAAGCTTTTGTGGTGTTAACTTTTTTTGAAAGAGTGTTCATCTGGGGATATTTTTTAATGGGTAAATTTTCATTTATTAATTGGGGAAATGACAATGGCTCATGAAATATACCAGTTGAACAAACCCGTGTGTTGTGCACTGTGTTTGCCTTCAAAACCTATTATTAAATATTTTTTTATTAGTATTCATCAATATATCTTGTTCTTGGATATAAATTAGACCAAATTTTGTCTCTTTTTGCCAAAACATTAAAAGATCTTTCAGCAGCAATTAGTTGTTAATGTATAATAAAAAATGCATTTATATCTTTAAAAACAGCACAAAGCCATTGATAAGGTATAATTTTCACATGTAGTTCATACCACAAAAAAAAGATAATTTTGTCACAAGTAATTTTTTTTAGTGCATCAAGTACATATTAAATGCACAGCATCACCTACTGTCATAGCCATGGGAATGTGGCTAAATACATGTTGCGGACCCTCCTCTTGGAATAGAACACATTCTCTGAAGAAGCAGACAGTATGGCTTCTTTGGAGTTGTTTTAACAGGGGAAGGAAAGGAAAAAAAAGAAAAAAAAAGAGCTCCCAAGTCTGCAGAATCAATATGAATACTGGGGAATGTGAAATCTTTCTGCTTTTCCCATCAAATAGGAATTCTGAATGGGCATTCTCTGATGTACCACTTTGGAGAGAGGTCTTCTGCCATGGATGTGCATGGGTAAAGGGAGTAAAATTTGTTGATTTTATCAAGTGTGTTATGCAGCTTCAGCTGCTACTGATTCTCTTTGAAATAACAAAATAAACTAAGATTTTGCCTAGCTCACTTGACTTCAGGGGAATAACTCTAGGGATTAATTTGGCCCTCTGATTTCTTTATTTTATCCTTCTCTGAAATTTATGCCCCATCTGAATTAATGCTTTATTGGGCCTACATAAAATTTCAGTGCTACCTTGGACGCAGTTTTGTTTCCAGTATCCACCTGGCTCTATTCCACTGAAAGTCCAGCTGCCTTGGATTGCTCTCAGAACGCCATTTTATAACTGTTTTGGACACCTTTCTTCACAGTACTGTGCTTAGTACGTTGAGCTACCCTTGATATCCACAATCCTAAGTATACTGGTCTAAAAGGTAGTCTAGAACAGAGACTAAGATTCTGCAAATGTTGTTTCTGAAGTTTTCAAGGTAGACAGGTGTATTTTCTACTTGTACACCTATGCACTTTTCCTACTGTAAGGGCACTGACTTTTTAAAAAAGGGTTTTTTTAAAAAAAATCAATTGCTTATTTCAGAACAATTGTTTTTGTAGCTTCCATAATTGAAGAGAAGGAAATTTCAGTGTTGTCTCTTCTGATGCTGAGGAGCATAGGAAGAGAAGGGTTGTAAAATACACTTTTGTAACATCAAGTCATAACAGGAGGAGCAATTAAAATAAAGAAATCTTCAAAACAGCATGAATTCAGTCTTGAGTATGCAGGACTGTGTGCATGCTCAGATGTATTATTTTGCGGGTGGTATTATGTTGTGGGAGTGGCAGAGTACACCACCTCAGTGCAGAGAGGAGAAACATCTGTTGCCATCAGTGGAGTCTAAAGGCATCATGATAAGCATTGCATTCACAATGTTTTATCACCCTGGTGCTCTGAGTTGACTGCATAAAGGACAATGGGGTTTGCTGCAAGTATTTTCCATTCCTGAAGTTGTGCAATTGCAAAGATACGTGGGCTCAGAAAACATACACTTAGAAAATGAACTGGCAGAAATGCCTACTAGCTTGGCAGAGCAGCAAAAAATGAAGGCATTTACTGTGAAGACATACAACAGTTCTTTTCAGTTCATGCTGTATAGAAGCCAAGGACCTGCACCTTGCTTTGTCTTCTACTAGCATTTGGCAAAGAAAATCTGTACTCAGTGGAAATGCAAATAGATAATCTCTCCAGTCTCTATTCAGTGCTTCATGGCAACTGTATGCTGTTTCTTTCTAATGTATGACTCAGAGGATGATAGAAATTTGAACAGCAGTTTTGCTTAAAGTTGTGAGTGGTGGCAGGGATGGGTGCCCTTCGCACTCATTTGCGGGTATTCAACCCTGACTTCCTCTGGCCTTCAGGCAGATCAATGGGCCTCCTGCTTTTGAACTGGAAGGTGGAAGTCTTGTTAGAATGAAGAAAGCAGAACAACTCTTGACTCAAGCACTGTTCATGCCTTACGGGTAAATTGCTGTTTAATAGATTACTTGACATGCTAGTTCTACAAGTTTTCTTTTTCTAGGAGGAGAGACACTGAGCATGTACTTCACCACTGGTTACTGAAAGCATTAAACAATTCTCTATTTACTGTTTCATAAAAACAGTTTTGAGATTATTTTGTTTTTACTGCTGCATTTTCTAGATTATTAAATTGTTTAAACAGATATAAATCCTGCTGTGTGATATATTAATTTATGCCACTGCTTGTGTTAGAAAAGTAATTGTGGCCTTTACTTTTCTAATTCTGCATGAAGTAGCTGGCTACGTGCAATATTTTAGTCAGCACAGTCACATTTTTAATTGAAAATCTGATCACATTTTTAATTCTTTAATGAATGAATAAATTAATTAAAATTGTAAGTGTAGTGCTTTTTTGCTGTGTTTAACAACAATTGTGCAGGACCTACTAAACAAATATTGAATCAATCTGTCACTGCACCTGCTCAAACAGATTTTAGTAAGAAGCTGAAGTTCGGTAACCATTTTATGAATGACCTTGAAAATAATATTTTGAAGAAACATGCATTACAAAAGTAGCACCCAAAATTCCACACTTGAGTTCTATTTTCAGCTTTAATGGATGCCTTGCAAGAAGAAAAATTAACATTTGGAGTAGGAAACTGTAAATAGGAGGTTTAGTTTTGCATGTAACTTGCACGTACATACTTGCTGCAAATGTTAAGACTTCAGGATAAAAAGGCAAAATTATAAAGTGGTAACTACAAAAACTCAGAAGGAAAAGGGAGATGAAAGAGAGAAAACTTTAAAAGACGCATACAAAGAATTTTAAGGATTGGTTGACAAGAATTACGGAGTGTCAATACTTATTTAATTGGTTTTGACTGCTCCAGTCTTAAGACATGCATAGTCTCTGTGCTGGGCTATATATTGAAAAATGCTGAAATCATATCCTTAGCCTACTGCATCTATGTCAAGCCTGTCTGAAATCTTGTTTTCAAGAATTCTTCACACTCGCATCTTAACAATGACCTATAGCTGTATAAACCTAATACTGGCCTATAGACTTAGCTACAGTGACTATGTCCTGTTAGAACTCGAGGGAGGTTAAATTTGGGAGGTTAAAAAAGCCCAGCACTTAAATGCTAGATGGAAAAGAGAACGACCAGCCACTTCTCTTACAGTGTCAGCAAGAGTTAACTGGAGTTGGACATGGATTGAACTGCTCTCTCAAGGAACATGAGGCCAAGTGGTAGGCTATGGTTTTAATCAGCTAATAATGATTCATTTGTGGTTGTTAAGTTATTACACAGTAGGATGTATCACACATTTAATAAACTTGCCATGAAACTCAGTAACAATGTGGTAACACAGAGCAGAGAATTCATACAAGGTGTAGCTCCTGTAGAGAAAAGGGCCCCAAGTGACTCTCATTGGTTCATGTCCCATGGGGCTTAGATTACAGAGGAAACTTTCCACCTTGATGATGGTGACTAATTCTAGATAGCTCAACCAGGTCCAAATTTTGAAACTTACTTCTGTCTAACATTTTGCCCAACTATCGTATGCTTTCTGATGCTTGTTTTAGGAAGGCGTAGGAAAAAAAACTCTTTATGGCAAGAGGTCAACTCAAGTCAGTGATAGGGCTGACACAAGAGTTGAATAAGCAGCATGTGAAAAAAAAAATACAAACATTAAAATTCTATTTGCATAAAGAATGAGACATAGACAACCCTTATTTGTCTAAGGAGCTTATTTTTCATAGTGTGCCTCAGATTTTGAGTTCTGAGCTATATTATGCTGGTCAAAATCCAGTTCTATATTGTCATCCAGAAACTCATTCTATAGGACACAATATATGTTATCGCCATTAAGAAAAACATGGCTGTGAGGTAAGCTTTCAGGACCTTCAAAACTCTCTCTTGTAGAAGCTTTTCTAGACCCCTGTGATTCCAGTTTGCCATAAATGATGATATCAAATTGTGTGCTGACACTTCTAGCAGCATTTAAAGCACGAGGGCAATTGTAGAAAATGTACTTGAATGCACTTTTTGTCAATATGTGCAAAGGAGGATATGTGATGACCTCATGTATACCAGAAATCATTAATAAATTTGTTTGTGGTCAGTCTGATCTGCATAGCCTCATGTACAGCAGATACCTATGTTGTAGGAATTAAAAGTGAAACACTTAGTTAAATTGTATTTAGATGGTGAGGGAGCTCTTACCTATGAGAAAAATTAACTTGGATTTAGAACTGGAGTCAAGACATTTATATGTGAACTTTCTGTGAGAGAAGGCAGGCCTGGCGTTAGGTAACAGTATTGCTTGGTTTTGATGTTTTGGAGTTTTGGGGTTTGTTCAGGTTTTTTTTTCCTTCATTTGGTTTCATTGGGGGTTTTTGTGGGGGGGGTTTCTGTTTTGGTTTGGTGGCTTTCTAATGTCTGCAGTGGAAGACTGTATGTGCTGCTTTTAGAGAAAAGGTCATAGCCAGGTCAAAAACCTGCTTTTGCATCTGACCACAGTCCTTTCCAAGCAGCTGTGGTCTTCACCAAACCTGTAGATCCTCTTATTCTCCTTTGTGGCTCTTTTTGTGGTCAGTGCAATGATTGAAAAATATCACTGGAAATAGCTACCCTAGGCTAGAAACTACTTTTAAAAAGAAAAGAGAAAAGAAGGAAAGAAAAAAAAAACACCACTATACTTTGATTTGGATTAGACTCACATACATCTTGGGAAGAAGACAGATGTATGTATATGTCTAAGGCAGGTGATATAAGAAAACTGCATTATTTGAAGTGAGGCTCCATTATTTATAAAAGCATATGAGGCATAGATTCTGTAGTGTTATTGGAAAACAACATAGAAAAACAGAGGCAGGATGCAATGTTTGCATTTGGAGTACTCATTACTATACATTGGCATATGCTACAGTTAAAAACCAAATGACAGTTCCCTCTCCCCTGCAGGCATACACTTAAAATAAGTATTTTATTTAATGATGAAACAGTGTCCTTCAAAATGATAATGTAGTTTCTTGCTGTGAAGTAGCATGTGGAGTGTTTCTGGCTTTATGTGCTACACTAAAGAAGTTGCAGCACTTAAAAACCAAGGGTCTAGTTTTGCTAAGAATACCAATAAAATAGTAGTGACCAAAAATCAGTATCATTACTATTCTGTATTTGTACAATCAGGTTTTTGTTTTGCACAAAAGCTAAGCATAGCTTTTTCATGTGTCCATTCTAGATTCTTTGGGGTTCTTCATCAATTTTTTTATCTTTTCTATCTTTGCTGCGAACTTGTAATTACTCTCAGCAAGTAGAGATAGAGACTGCTTTCTTTGATCAGCAGTTGCTACTTGTTTAACAAGCCTTTTTGAGGAAGTAAGTGTAAAGAAAAGCTGTGCCAGTAGAAATTGATGATTTTTTCTCCCAGTTTTTGTGTTCATCCAAGTCAAAAAGAGCTTACTGTTTCATGCTGAAGTTATAGAATCCTACTCCCAGCTTTGGTCTGGTGTCCTCTCAACCTCAGGCTTTTCATATAAACTTTTTTCTTTGAAGTAGGTAATTAAAAACTGCATGTCTTGTGGATTAGTAAATGGTTTTGTTATTCACCACCTACAAAGAAAACTCCAAAGGATTCCAAGGCAAAAATTGGAATAAATTTTCAATTTTGTCTCTGGAGATGTAAGATTCCCTTTGTACTAAGTCCCTGTGGTACATGGAACGTCTTCAATTGAAAAGGCAGAATCCTGGATCTGCTCCCTAAATTAGAATATAATAGAATGGAATATTTCAGTTGGAAGGGACCAACAATAATCATCTAGTCCAACTGCCTGACCACTTCAGGGCTGACCAAAAGTTAAAGCATGTTATTAAGGACATGGTCCAACTGCCCCTTAAACCCTGACAGGCTCGGGGCATTGACCACCTCTCTAGGAAGCCTGTTCCACTGCTTGACCACCCTCTCAGTAAAGAAATGTTTCCCAGGGTCCAGTCTAAACCTCCCCTGGTGCAGCTCTGAGCCATTCCCACATGTCCTGGCACTGGATCCCAGGGAGAAGATCTCAGCACCTCCCTCCCCTCTTCCCCTCCTCAGGAAGCTGCAGAGAGCCATAAGGTCACCTGTCAGCCTCCTTCTCTCCAAACTAGACAAGCCCTAAGTCCTTAGATGCTCCTTATACGACGTGTCTTCCAGCCCTTCCACCAGCTTCAAGTAATTAGAATTGAAGACATTCTCGCAACACAAATTTCTCTCTACAGTACAAATGTTGATACGTCTGCACCTTAGATGTTTTGTCTGGGCCTAACAACTTTTTAATATTTTTTCTTGGATCAGAGTCATTGAACATCAGCGTGAGTACAAGGTGTTATGATACAGGTTAGGATAACCCAGGGCTGGTTTGAGCATCTTGGTGGTGATTAGATGATTGAGAGTATAAAACAACCTCATTATCCCATACACAAACAGAGGAAAAAGAGGTTGCTGTGTAAAATGTGTCTGTCTGTTGTGACCTACATCTATACTACAACACAGTGCAGCACCAATACTGCTTATGATACATGTAAAGCGGTATAGGCAGTATGCAGGCAAAAATTGAGAGGAATTCTGTCCTGTAAACATCTCTGCATGAGAAAATTGAAAACTAAGATGTGGCATAGGATAGAAATGAAGCTCTGTAGCATATGTAAACACATTAATTTGACCAAAATGGTATGTTGTCTGTAATGTAGACATTGTTGCCTTAATGGAGGTAAGAAATACATTCTATATGCATCATGATGTTTTTGCACCAAGCAAAGCCCTTTTATTTGCAGAGGTTAGCTTCTACCACTGTAAAGTGTAAATTGCCACTGTAAAGCTTGTTCTTTTTCAGTTACAAATGTAACAATTAAAACATCTACTAATTATTCATTTAGAAATAGCTTAACACTTAGAATGTATGGGAACCTCATTATCCTGTGCATGAGTGAAGGAAAAACAGATTACATAGAGACTTGAGAAGCAAATATTTTTAGTCAAATATTGTGTACCCATCCCAAATCTTAAACTTCAAGGTCTTGAGAGTAAAAGTGAACACATAGACTAACTTCTTGCAGTGTTAGCTTTGCTAATGATACACTTCTCTATGTGGGGCCTCAAAACAGAGTGATTTAACATGCCAAATAAACTTTAATGCTCAGATACAAAGTAAACATTCAGCACACTGGGGCTTTTGTGTTTGAGTCAGTTTCTTATTGTTTTAGCAGGGCTATTATTTTCTGTGTGAATTTGTATTATTTCTTTGTGAGTTTCATGGGAATTTATAAGAAACCTGTGATAAATCAGTAGGCTGACACAGTTATTCTGTAAAATACCATTTTGTTCCAGTTCATTAATGTTGGAATACTTATTAAATTGTGTAGTTAGCGTTAAGGGATTTCATATACAGTTATAAACTCCTGTGGACCTATCTTCGCAACAGGAGACTCCTTAGATAGAAGTATCTGATATTTTCCTAAGGCACTTCAATTCATCTGAAGTGATGCTTAGTATTAAAGTATATTTTCCTCCAGTATTTCATTAGTTTAAGTTTACTGAAGTACTTAGAGCTTAGAGGGTTCTAAATAATAACATGATCATCTAAGAAAGGGAACTTGGGCATTGCTGAGAATAACTCAATTAACATTTTTCCCTCTTCTTATTGTCACCAACACCAGGAAATGAATGCTCAGAGTGGAGTAAGGTAAGAAATTTTTAGTGAAATAATTTGGCAAAAGGTAGCAAGAGTGCAGTAAAATTATGCAAAGGACACAATAACTCTGTCAAAAATTCTGCTGGAAATTTGGCAGGCCAGCAGACTCTCCAGAACTGTTTCCTGCTTGGGTTCCATGGCAGTCTAATCCAGTCATCCAGTCTACAATTTTAACACTTGTTATGATTCCTGTTAAGATATAATACTTGAAAAATCACATTTTATGGAAATTCTCATCTTTTAAAAAATCAATCTACATTTAAAAGTAATTAGAAACAGAGAATTTATCATGGGCTGGTAATTCTTGTCACTGCACAGACCTACTTAAAAATATTGAGATTAAGATTAAGTGATTAAGATTAAGTGATATTGAGATTAAGTGATGCAAAATGGAGAGATTTGCTGCATTTTTGACCATGAGCTATCATGTGAAATATTGATTACCTCACCTCCTAAAAGATATTGAAGAGCTAGGGCTGGATTACAAAGGGATAATGAACACAGCTTGGGTCAGGGAAAAAAATAACTTTAGGAGTTTGGTATTAAATACATAAACAAAACATGTAATTACTTGTCACAGTATACTGTTGATGCCAGGAACTTTCGCGACTTTTATCAATCGATTACTTGTTTATATAGATCTGGAATAATATCTAGAATTATAACAGTCATGCTGAGGAAGCAGGATGGAAGAAAAATTGAGAAGGATACAAACTTCATGTTTCTGGGTTTAGGACATTTTTTTATTAGAATTAGGTAAGACTTGATAGGGATCGGATTTTCTCCAATCTGATTATTGAAAGGGTTTTTCTCTACCTGCTGCAGATACAATTTTTTACTGCCTACTGCCTGAGACTGCAGTAGTTGACTATAAATCTGGTCTAGTATAGAAATTACACCAAGTCATTTCTTTGATAAATGTAGTGCAGATTTTTTTAAAGATGATGACATTTGCCACATATGTTTTCTCTTGCTTTTGTTTTCCATTTTTCCTCTATGTGTGTATATAGATGTATGAATTACAGACAATTCAGAGTCACCAGTGAGGGGGAGTTTACAAATATATCAGCAGCTGCTTACATATACAAATATATGAGCAGCTCATTTTTTTCTATAAACCCATAAAAGTACCTTGCTATTATTTGCACACATACTTTCTATTGGTTTAATTCTGTTCTGACTGAAATGGTTCTTGCTGTACTGCTACTACCATGAAGACCTAAGCTATGACAGAGCTACAGTAGTTATGCTTCAAACTATGTTTAAAGAAAGTAGATGCTATCTACCTAGTACTTCTAAAACTTTAAGTTTTTTCCTCCTGTCAGTTACAGGCATTGTAGAAAAGCCAGCAACAACACTTACAGGAATAACTCTGATTTGGTTCAAAAGGTATTTCCTATAGTTAGTTATTGATGCTAGGGTTCGAGAGTACATCGTAAGTGATGAAAGCACATCCAGTTAGACAAATGCTAAGAAATGGCAGGGTTTGAAATAGATGAAAGGGTTGTGAAATTAAAGAATTGAGATTGCACAGTGATGTACCAAATTTATACTTTCAAGAATAAATCAAAAAAAGTTGCACATGAAGGAAAAACTTGGATGTAGGTTCTTACTCAGAATGGGACAATCAGCTTTGGTTTAAATCTTCTATTTATAGGAAATAATTGTTTTAACTTAAATGTCAGTAAACATTATTGGGTTTTCAAGTCCAAAAATGAAAGTTCATCATATTTTAACCTCTTATTCATGAAAATACCCCCAATAACATAAATATGCTGATGTATCTAAAACAAGGAATTTTTATCACAATGTGAAATTATCAATACAGCATTTAAAGATGCTTTTGGGGGTCCTATATAACTAGTGTATTATATAATAGATACAGCTTTTGTCTTCTAATAGACTTAACCTGTGGTCTAGATGAGTTTTAAAGTGAAGAGATTGTCTCATACATCCCAGCAAGGAACGGGAAATATATGTAAATACACAAGGTCCTGAGAGTAAGAATGTCTTCTAGATTTGTAGGAGATCTACAAATCTTCTAGATTTTTAAGGAGAGAAAAGATTTGAGACTCCAGAAGGGTCTTGCAAGACTAATCTTTTTCTTATCTTTTTTAAATTATAATTTATCTTTTTACCTATAATGAGTATTTACATTCATTATTCTACCTTTCAGATTGTACAACAATGCTGCCTAGCAAATGACAACAGGTCTAATTATTTTTGTGGAGTTGCCTAGACTGGACAAGTGCATGTTGAAAAAACCCCAGAGAATATTTAGTACTGACTACTAACTGAATTTAATATTGAATAGTTGACTAGTATTTCAAGCTGGTTTTAAAGTTCTATTTATTAGCTATCAGTTATGCAGTATAGTTTATTTTGTAACAGTTGCATGCTTTTTAAATAAAAGATTTAAGCATGCTATACACATCCCAGAGCAAGAATGCAACTTTTCAGCAATATGCATGTGCATATACATGTATGTGTATATATGTATTAGTGGTTTGTAAACACAATACGTTTAAATCTTCAGGGGAAGATTTTTATGTTGTTATAAACTGATCAGATGTAAATTTATTCTCATAAATCCTTTCTCGACTCCCTAAATTATGAGAACATGCTTTGAAAACACCTACTATAATTATTTTTTCTGCATAGCTTATGTTTTCCTTGAGAACAGTCGCACAGCATTATGCAGTACAGTGGTGTTTAGGTATTAAATATGTAGAGATATTTGGGAGAAACTGATTAAATAAATGCTGGTTAAAGTAACATTCATCTTAGCACAAAATAACTTCACCTTAAAACATTCTACCTTTCTACCTTTATATAACAACTGAAGAATATTGAGTCTTATTTAGTTAAACATTTGGAATAAAGTGTATTAACTTTGTGTTAGCATTGCGTCTTTAAAGTATAGGGGTTTCTGAGTAAAAGATGAACTGTTTAGTTGTTGATGTAAGTTTATGGAACACTGCAAGGCATTGCTAGTGCTTCACGATATACTAAGGCAGAGCCATCCAAAACCATTTCCAGTTTGCATTCTGCTAGGCTAGGACCAGATGAGTTTCTTCTATGTCACTCCTATCAGTGTTCAAGTTAGCATGATCTTGATCATCTTGATTTACTAAGATCAGTATCCACATCTAGAACAGACAAATCTATTTGATTGTGCATCTGTAAAAAAATTAGATTTGAAAGGGAATTTCATTCAGGAAATAATATAAAGGAGGAATATTTATTTATACAATATGTGATTTTAGGTTTATAATTTTTCAGAATAATCTGTTCTTTTCCATAATTTGGGATATCCTTAAGCATATCTTTAGTGAGGTAAACATTAGTAGAATGGTATGTTTTATTACAGATGGACTTGATGTCTTGTATTAATTAGATGCAATAAGAGGTTGTAGAACAAATGAAGAGGTGAAAAATGGACTGAAATAGTTAAACAAAATTAACAAGAAGACCACCCTAAACAAATTAAATTCTAATTTAAAAATATTATCCATACGTAGCAAAAGTGGCACAGAGACTCGGACTATAATGAATTAACAATGTTGTGTAGGAATGAAAAGAAAGATTATGATGTCTCATTCTCTTACTAGAAATAGTGTGGCAGTAATCAGTTTGAAACCAAGCTAAGAGCAAGCATGAAAAATTTGGGTAAAATCATAAATAAAGTCATAAATGGTATAACCCTGAAAGAGTAAAATGGTGAATAGAGAAACTTTTCACAAAAGATATGAGTGAAAGAAAATATTGTCTTGGAATGTCAGAAATTTCGAACACTGTCAGTAAGCTGTAATTTTGTTAATTTTAAGGATTCACTGATATGTGACAAAATAATTTTGGGTGTATAAGACTTACTCCCACAAGAATATTTACTATGGGAACTGGGGAGAAAAATCTAGCATACCACTAAAACTATGCAAATGGAGAAGGAATGTCATTGATTTTTACAGGAGAGAGGGCATAGGACATGAAAATGGAATACATGTGTATATTCTTTTATAAGTTATTTAAAACAGGCTCAGGAAATGCAAGTTTATGGGGGGTTATTTTGCATAGAAAGAGCAGTGTTGAACATGTAGGCAAAATGAGAGTGAAAGGTGCATGCATGCTGTAGCAGTTTTAGAGCAGAACAGACTGTTCTCCCTGAAAAAGTCCAAAGATGAACACGCAGAGAGAAGAAACAGCAGGATTACCTAGTGGTAAAGTTATCTTGTGAGTACTCCTGCATCCTAAATGCCTTCAAAATATGAAAGCAGGTGAACAATTTGGCTTTTATAAATAAACAATAATAACTCTTGTCATTAGGGATTTAAGTAATAACTCCAGTGTCACAGGCTAGCGAAAAACTCTAATAAAGTATTGGTAGTTTAATAATGAAAATGGAAAAAAATCAATTAGAAAGAATGTAAATATGAATTAAGATGAAATTGGAGATCAAGTGTAAATTTCTAATAAAGAATCTCAAAATTCAAAAAGTGAATAGATGAGAATGACTGATAGCTGAACATGAGTCATCTGTTACATTGCTTTGGAGTTCAGAATATCAGCACAGTGAATAATGTGAAGAAAGAGATTTGCAGTAGAGAGAAATTGCGGATTTCCAGCAGGGGCAGGCTGATTCATTTTAGGTTGAAGGGACCTCAGAAGCAAAATACAAATTAGAAACAAAAAGAAGTGTGACATATGCACGGGTGCCTAAGAAAATGGGTTATCAGAATTTTTATGCAACCCCAAAGAACTGAATGAGATTATTCAGAAAATAACCATAAATGATCTTTTAAAAGCATAGCACTTTTGCCAGTGGATGCTAAGAGATATGAAAGCATTTTTGCAGTATACTGTAAAATATTAAAGTATTATAACCTAAAATGATGATAAATTTTATTACCTTGATATGTCAGAGCAGCAGTATTATTTGGAGTCATATTGAGCTGAGTCACTTAGTGTAATATATAAAAGCTGAACCTAGAGGATTCATGGAGCTCTGCTCTGATACTCTCCTTTCTAAGCTACATGCTTACATATCAGTAGCATAACAGTTTCCTAACAGGGTACCTCTCTATTACACATGGAGAAACTCCTTCTCTTCTATCCCTTGCCTTTGCCAGGCCTGAGTAACTAGGCAAGGTTCAAAGACACCGAAGAGGCACTGGAAGGGAAGGATTCCCCACCACTAGTCAGACTGCCCTGATAAAATGCTGCCATTCCCATGCTGTGCAAAACTCAAGCACTGGACAGGGAAAACACCAAACTGCTCAAAGTACACACTGGGGGCTGCCATACTGTGGTACTTTCCTCCCCAAAGCAGCTGAGCAGGGAAGTACAAGCAATGATGTACCACTTTTGCCACTTTTTCTTTCCTTCCCTGTTTTGGCTAACTGCAGCATAGCAGGGTAGAGACAGGGCTTATTGGTGCCTGCAAAAGTGTGTGCTGGTCCAACTAGTCCATCCAGTCTTGTCTGGCCAGTGATGAAAGTTGCAATTTTGCTGTGACCATGCGATGTTCTCTCTGCTGCCATAGTAGAAGTGGCTTGATTTGCCCACCATACGGACATCCAATGAAGCACTCACTGTATCGTTGTTTCATTCCCACTTAGAAGCATTCTCGATGATCAGCTCCTGCAATGCATTCTAATATGAGCAAATCTTTGTGTTTTTTAATGCCAAACTCAGTATGTCAGAACTACAAAGCAGCGTGCTGTTTGGACCACTGTATGACAAATTAAGAAAATTATCAGAGTTGTTTGCCTCTCTTAGAAAATTGATTCTAATGAGCAATAGAGCTCATTCTTCCTTATGGAATTCTACTTAAAAAAAAAAAAAAGTAGGTTTGGTTTGGTTTTTTTTCTGGTAGAAATTACTACTGTGGGGAGTAGATGCTGAATCATTGTCTCTAGTGAGTCTTACTGTAGTTGCTGCATACAACATTTTGTAGACAATGAGAGACTACCCCTCCCTTCCTGAGTCTTTTGCATACAAGTTCAAAAGTGGTTAATTTACCGTGCAGCAGAGCATGTCCTGCATTCTAATGCTTCCTTTTCATTACTGTAAACACTGATTGTATCAGTTTGTGTGTTTAAGGTCCCATAACATGTATGTGGTGAGATTTTTAATTTACTTTTATCACTAGAAAAGAAAACAATTTGTGAAGACTGAAGCTTTTCATACAAATGTAGGAGAGATTTGGTGAGTCATTCACTGAGGATTATCCTAGATACCGAACTGGATTTCTGGTTAAAAGAATTCAATTCCTTGCTCTTTTCTCCTCTCCACATGCATTGTGTTGTTCTGTTTTATATTTAATTTGAACAAGTACTAACCAGTAACTTGTCTACTTAGATGAATGAGTCTCTTCCCACCCACCTTGCAAGTAATTAGTTGTAGGTAATGATCTGTTTCAGCAGAGGAAATTGAGAAGGACCTACCCCAGCACAGACAATACTTTAACGAGCCCATCTGAGAGGACAGCAGGTGAGTGAAGGCCTGATGTTTCATGACTGGAGTGCTGTGATGGATGGATGCTGGATCTTTAAGAAAACCAGGCCAGGAAGGTGAGGAGGGCTGTTGCATTTCATTTAAGAGAGCAGCTGGTAAGCATGGAGCTCTGGACAGGGAGAGGTGATGAGCCAGCTGAGAACTTATGGGTCGGGGTTAGTGGGCAGACCAACATCCACGACATTGTGGTAGGGGACTGCTACAGATGTCCTGATCAGGAAGAGGTAGTAAACAAGTAGATAAACTGGAGGAAGCCTCACATTCACAGGTCCTAGTTCTGATTGGAAGGGTTTCACCACCCTGGTATCTCCTGGAAGGACACCACAGCCAGGTGGCACATGCAACCTAGGAGGTTTCTGGAGCACTTTGATGACAACTTCCTGACACAGGTGATCAAGGCACTAACGAGGAGAGGCTCTCAGCTGGACCTGATACTTAACAAACTGAATGTTGGTGACAGCCTTGGTTGCAAAGACTATGAGATGGATGGAGTTCAGGATCATGAGAGGAGGGAAAAGACAAATAGCAGGATCATGGCTCTGGACTTCTAGAGAGTAGGCTTTGATCTATTAGGGGATCTGCTGGGAATGCGATACAGCCCTGATGAGGAGAGGGGTCCAGGAGAGCTAGATGATTTCCAAGGATCATCTTCTCCAAGCTCAAGAACAGTGCATGCCAACAAAGGGGAAGTCAAGCAGATGTTGCAGGAGGCCTGCATGGATGAAGAAAGAACTCCTGATCAAGCTCAAATATTAAAAGGACGTATACAAGAAGTGAAGGCAGGGTCAAGTGACCAGGTGAAATAGAGAGATACTGTTTGAGCATGCAGGGATGAGGTTAGGAAAGTAAAGGCTATATGCAGTTGAATCTGGCGAGGGATGTGTAAGGTAACAGTAAAGGCTTCTACAGGTACGTCAGCAGTGAAAGGAGGATTAGGGAAAATGAGGGGCTGCTGCTGAATGGGTCAGGAGACCTGATGACAAAGGACAGGAAAAACACCAAGCTACTTGAAGTACACACTGGGGGCTGCCATCTGGATAGCAGCTAGGCAGAAAAATATCTGGGCATCCTGTTGGACAGCAAGCTCAACATGAGGCAGCAGTATGTCCTTGCAGCAAAATAGGCCAAGAGCATGTTGGATAGCATTAGGAAAAGCACTGACAATTTGTCAAGGAGTGTGATCCTTTCCCTCAACTCAACCCTGGTGAAAGCACATCTGGAGTGCTATGTCACATTTTGAGCTCCCCACTACAAAATATATGGCCATTGTTGAGTGAGTGCAGTGAAGAGTCATTAATATGATTAAGGAACTGGAGCTTAGGGGTGATGTTATCAATGTATATAAATGCCTCTTGGGTTACCAACGATGGAATCAGGGAAAACACCAAGCTACTCAATGTTTCTTTACCTTACTTAATACTGGTAAGACTGGCCTTCAGGAAACCCAGGACCCTCAGACAAGAGGGGAAATCTGGAACAAAGAGGACTTTCAATGGAGGGGGATCAGGCCAAGAGCATGTTGGGCAGCATTAAGAAGTGTGGTGTCAGTTTGTTAAGGGAAGTGATCCTTTCCTTCTATTTGGCCTTAGTGAAAGCACATCTGGAGTGCTGTGTCATGTTCTGGGCTCCCCACTACAAGAAAAACATGGCCATTCTTGAAAGAGTGCAGTAAAATCCTGCCACTGGGAGTATGTTGGCAACTGGCCTAACACAAATAATTTGGGGGAAAAAGAAGGGCGGGGGGAAAGCAGTAACAAGAGTTTAATGACGTTCCATGCTTCTGCAACTTGCAAATTCTCTTGCAATAGATTGCATTTTTCAAGTTACTCTGTATACAAAATTACATACTGAGTCATTTTTGTGAAGAAACATTGGAGTGGTGTTCAATTGAGGAGTTCATAGTCAGCATTTGTATTCATAACCTGAATTGTGGATATGGTGACTACAAAGCACTTTACAATTCCTTATGGGAAAGGTTAAATCTTTAATATTTTTGTTACTTTTATTTTACTGTAAATAAATGTCCTAAGTATATGTTGTTTTCTGCTAACACAGCCATGGAGATCTGTCTCCTTTCATTTTTGTACAGGCATGAAAGTAACTATGTTCTTAAAGAACATGGAAGGATACTTTTGAAAAACAAGGCAAATTGTTTCAGTGTCTATTGAAACAAGGCTTCTGAAATGGAGGCATTTTTTCTTATTATTTTAATTTTCTCCAGGAAGGCATTGAAAGAAATGAAAAATTAATTTGTGCAGCATGATAAGGCAATTCAAATGTAAGAATTCCAGTCAGGCCTTGCAGACCAGATGGCTTTTAATTTTCTGGCAATGATGTTAATTGGAAGTCAGGATGTAAACTTCTTTTTTAATCAACTTTAGGCAACTGAGGTTTTTTTCTAATCATACAAACAGCTGCACACTGGAAGCATCTCAGCATCAGTATTACATTGTACAGTACATATTAGCCAGGATAAGTAAACTATAAACAACTATAATCTTAAGTAAAGTTGTAGACCACTGCTAACTACTTTAAAGACTCTAAAATGAAATTTTGGGGGTTTATGAATGTCTTGTATCTTGCCTTTCCATTTCTGCAATAAAATTTCTAAAAATCACAAAAAAAAATCTTGACAGTTATTTGGTTACCAAAAACCTATGCTCCTGGTTCAGCATAAAAAATTAAAAGCCTCAGTTCCCTATTATAAAACAAGTAGATAAGAATTTTATAACTTTCTCTTTTTGGTACACTCTTAATGGAGTACATACATAAAATCTTACTTGTATTAGCAAGCTAATGATTTCACTATTCTCCTTTTCAAACAGAAGAAAAACTAGAGGATCTATCTTGCAGTGAAAAAGATGTTACAATATCAAATTAGGAATTAATTACAGAACAAAGCAAAACTACAAGTGTATTTCAAAAGCTAGAAATAGGTTTTTACATTTCCCATAATAGTCATCATTCCAGAGGTTATTAATAGAAAGAAATAAATTTAATAACTAGCATCTAGCTTTGCTTTACACCTCTTTTTTTTTTTCCTTTCTAGAAAGCCCAGAAAAACAGAAAAATATTCTAGATTGCCTATTTGTATTACCCTGTTTGACAAACTTTGCACTTTACTATAGTAATAAACATAATATGGGACAAATATTTGTTGTGCTTGCAAAAATCAGTGTCATTTGAATAGGTGTTCAATTTTTTCCTCAGGTTATTTTGACACAGGCCTAAGATTTTTTTGTCTCCAGATTTATTATTTTATATACTTGCTATAATAATACAATGAACTCCAAATTCTTGACAACCCTAAAATAAACACCAAATCTACACAATATAAAGAAGACAACATTTTCTAAGCATGAGCAAATAGATACCATATTTTCTCCACTTAGAGCATTTTTAATGCACATTATCATATGAAAAACATGAAAAATATGCCACAAGGAGCATTCAAAATGAAAAATAAAAAATGCATATGTATTTTGCTTGTTGAAAATAGAAGCAAAAGAGAAAAGTACCATTAAACAATACATTAGCATCTTTTATTTTTCCCCTGCAGCATCCCACTATCTCCAGTTAACTTTCACAGTGGGTTTCACCTACAATTTGCCAATAAATCATAGTGTTTAAAAAGAAAATAAAGCTCAAGATAAGTATCGTGCTGCCTGTATATATGTGTGTGTGTCTGGTTCTGTGCACATTCTATCTCTCACCCCTTCTCTGTTTTACAATTTTAAAAATTCTTGACTGGTATCAACAAAATATGAGTATAGGTACTTGTAATATATATTTTCGACATTTTTGTGAAGACATCTGAGTAAAAGACGAAACATTTGGCAAGTGTACTAACTGCAAAAAAACTGCATAAAGAAACTGTATTTTAGAAGACACACGGAGACCCATCAAGCCTAAATAAAAATTAAAAAAATCAAGCCCACAGGTCCTTGAAAGGCAAATCAATCATAGAAGCAAAAGTGGAAATTCATATTTCACAAGCACTGTTTCAACAGAATCCTCATAAATTTCAATAGGTATGGATGCATCTTGGAATTAACTTCAATTAACTTCAGTTAAGTTATTTTGCTCTTCTCAGCACTCATGAGGCTGGATCTGAAATAAGCTGGACCCAGCTTTGAGCCTACCCAATACAAGAGGGATGAGGACAAACTGGAGAGTCCAGCAAAGGAAGGACCACCAGTGACTGGTGTTAATGCTTGATTTGTTAATCAAGCATGATGGTTTCAGCATAACAGACAAGAGGTAGGATCATGTCCACAAACTTCACATTGAAATATTACTACTTTAATAGGTCTCTGTTGCATGACATCTTAACTATCTTAATTGCTCTTTTTCCTTTACCCATCTACTATATTTCTGACATTGTCTTAGGTTACTTATTCTTGGAAAATCAGAGGCATGACAACAGGATATTGAAGTTTTGTTCATATTCATGTCTAGAGTCAATTTAATTTGTGAGTAGATGCTTTGGTTACAGGCCCTATCATCACCTTGTGCTGTAATTATTTGCAATTCACTTCATGTTGTCCTTCTTCACAATCAGGTTTAAAAAAAAAAACAAATAGAATACAGATATGTTAGCAACGCTGCAGTCAGTGTTCATAAGACAACTAACTACCAATTAGATTACATCAAATTTCCTTGTTTTTGTCAGCAAATACCAGTTCTTCTTTGGTGTAATCCTACATAACCCTGTATTATGATTAGAATATTATTCTAGCTAAGGGACAACATCAAAGACATTGACTGAATCTTGCAAACTCAGATCTGTGACAATAACAGAATTATATTTTATAACACTTTCTATTTGTGTGTACAGAACTTTCTCATAGTAATGCTTAATAGCAATAGTTAAAAATTGTAGTGTATTTTGATGACTTCTTTCCAATACCAAGTTTTTATTTACCATCATCAATACCTCTACTTCAAACTGTATAGGGTTCGTTACTCAGATCAAATACCTTTTTTTTTTTTTTTAATATGGCATTTTAAAATTATTTGGAATGCAGATTAGTTAATGTATATTGTATGAAATCAGTATTTTCCTTAGAGGTACTAAAGAGGGACTACTTTTATTTTGTATGATTTCCTCAAATTGGATTGCTGAAGAAAAATGTATTAACCAATCATCCTTCCAGAATAGTGATATAGTGTATACGCTGGCAAAAATATAAAGTTTTCTAGCACTTAAAGTAGTGAGGGTAAGAAAGATTCATTATTAAAGAATCTTTTTAAAGGTCAGTCATAAAAATGCAGTCTTGTACAGGCCTGCCCAGTAACAAAAAATTACCAAGCAAAATATTTAAAATAGATTTGCAAAGCACTAATTCATTCTCTAATTGTTGCCCGAGAACATGACACAAATGGTTTAAAAATTGTATTTTTCATATGCTTTTAAAATATCTGGGTTTGCAATAGAGTGTTAAAATGGAAAGTAAAAAGAATTCAAAACTTCTTGGGATTTTTCGCATATGGTTTTTCATGCTTTTTCCTCTTGAACTCTCATGTAAAGAGAGGAACAGAAGGATTAATGGTCCACTGATGGCTAACTTATCTGATTCTCAGTATCGGTGAAGTCAGCAGTGATGTGTTGACTCTCTATGGATGCTGCATGGTCAGGCAAAAGGATTAATAAAAGAGCAAAAATTCTGAACCCTTCAGGTAGTTTATTTTTCTCTGCTGGACTAGAGAAATCTCCATTTGGCTTGCATGATGTTCTGTTGCATTAGGAATGTTCCACTGGGTTTTGGGTTACCATTCTTCATTGTCTGGGTTTCCCACATACATGTTTCTATTCGTGGCTTTCCTTCTATTGGCTGAAAGGCTTTCCCATAAAGGTGGAACGACTAACACTATCTCTTGCTGATCCAACTCCTCCACAGCACTCAATCCCTTGTTTCTTCTGACCTTCCTTCTCTTCTTTCAGCTTAGCCTTTCAAAAAATTTCTTATGAAATCATTCACTCATCTTCCATTCTATATATCCCACTAAATAGTAGCATTATAGGACAGCTGATGATCCAGGACAAAGTCAATTTGGCAGGCACAATGCACCTATCTTGCTTCCTCTGCTCTTAAGAACAAAGTTCTCTTAGCTACACTGTGGTGCTCAGACTGTGGTGCCAACTTTGATTTCATTAGATACTTCCCTACAGAAAGCTGCATGATGGACTGTGTCAGGACACAAGTCCTTAGCAGGACATTAATCACTGTAAGTCTGCCCACAAAAGACTCCCCTCAAAAGTGATCATATATGGACTGTGTTGAAAGGCAAGTGTCAGGAAACAAAAAGACCTCACAGTCTCATTTCATGCTAAACCAGAATAAATTATGAAAACAAAGTCATCTATGTTAATCTACTGCTTTAATGACATTGTACATATGCACGAAAGACAGATTTAGCAGTCATGTACAGAAACACAATCTACCCATCCACGGCTATTAGCATTACTTCAAGAAACCAGATTACTTTTGTTCCGATAAGGTAGTCATCATTCTTAAAAGCAGACAGCAACCACTAGTGACTCATCAGCCTCTGGATAACAGCAGGATTCCTCTGTAAGTACTGTACAGGTTATTTCAGCTTCACCTACATAATATGAACAGCAGCATCCTACTTCTATTCCTTTAGTAATAACAAATGTAGTAATTTTTCATTTACACACTTCTATGATAGCTAATCCAGGAAAAGACACAATACACATGCTTGGGATATTCAGTATGTATTTTCTGATGTCTACCGTGTTTTATACTGTGTGCATTCCTCTAATGGGGATCTAAATAGTATTAAAAAGGCTACATACATACATACACCTATGACAAACATAAATGCGATAACCACAAAAATTACTTTTAAAAATCTGTTAACTACTAGAAGCAAATTTCCATTATTGCCAAGTATATATTGTCCTTCATTTATGTTTTGCCTTTTTAAGAACACCTATGCAGCTATATAAGAACACTATGATTCCATTCAGCATTTGTTAACTCCGCACTTCCTCATTTTATTTTTTTCCTTATACTTCCCCTAAAGATAGATGCTCTCAATTTGCAAGGAAACATAAAAGAAACACAAAACAAAAACCGAAACATCCAAGTTAAGTTTCTCATTATCACTTGTGCTCTAGGGAAAAAAGTAGCATATCTCCATTGCTGGAGGAACTTGTATAAAAACTGCTACTACTTATACAGATGCAGGGTCATTATGTGCAAGGAAGACAAATTGATCTACATAGCATAATACATTTTAAATAAGACCTGGATTCTGCTTCCAACGTGGCAAGCGAATCTCCAAGCAATTGATTATCCTCCAGTTTCTTTGTAAAGTAGAAGCAACATTGCCTTTCCAGTATAGTTTTGATTTCTGTTACACAGAAATTGTGCACTAGACTCTAATCCACAACAATAAGTTCAGGTCAGTTTAGAAGTTTATGCTTGTCAGAGAGCAACGACTTTCACACTGCAACTCTGCCTTGACTGGATACGTGCTAGTGAATTGGAGCTGAAAGTCTCATGATCTCCGAGAATATCAGGTGTTATTAAACCTATCTTAACAATCTCCAGTCACATAGAATGCATTAGTAAAAGAAAGAAATTGCTGAACTGATCTGTGAAAACATTAGAGATTACCTTTTTTCAGTGGTGATAAGGAAGAAAGAGAAAGGTTATTCCCTCATCTTCTCACTCTGTCCCAGGTATTAAGGGCTATATTGAACTGCCTTCCAGCACTAGACAGAAAAGCTTAAGTCCTTCAGGCTTCACCAAGCATGAAAACAGCATTCCAGCACAAACCTGGCCATTTTAGGCTACCATTGAATAACTTAAAATAATCCTGAAATCTCTTCAAAATCCTGCTCAGAAATAGTTTGGAAACTAATAACTGTTGAAATGCAACATTATTTAAATAAAGTTTCTTCCATAAGGTGTTTATGAGATTGCAAATTTATTGTGTTCTTTCTAATGGTATATATTGCAAATTATTCCTTATCTTGTCCTTGAGAGTTCAGTATACACAAGTAAGAGCAAATCTTACTCTCCACAGACCTCACAGTCCATTATATGCTCTAATTTTTTTCTGTATTTCTATAATTTCTATCAAAAGCTCCTACGACAACAGCTGCCATTTTTCAAGGTAGATTCGGACCTATATATCAGTGATGCAACAACTGAGGAACAGAGCTATGCCATAGGTGGGATCTCCAGGAAGAATTTGGCTGCATCAGAAGAACCCATCCTGGGATATTTCTGGGCCTGCAGACCAGTTGTCTGCCTTTCCGTTCTTACTCTCTGCTGTGACAGGGGCAATGGATCCACCTGTATCTTACTATCTAATACACGGCGAACAGATTGAAGGGTTTTTAAAACAGATGTTGGAAGAGTCACTCTCTTGTAACATGGGATTGGTTTTCTTTCACTTTGTTCTAGAGAGCATAGTGGTAACTTTCCCAAAACTGTATTGTGCTTTCATTATAAACATTCCTATACTAACCCCATCCAGCCCTGTTTTCTGGGTACTATCCCATATACTAATACCTACCTGCAATGTCCTCTGCTCAGCGCTGAGGCAATATGATCTGAACCACCAGTTGAGATACCATGGGAAGATACCGTGCTGCATTCACCCTGCACTGCTTGTTCTCTCTTCTTTGTGTCCAGTGGCACTTCAGCTGTTGATTGCTTTCCCAAGTGGTAGCTAGCAATACCTAGCTACCACTTACAGGGGTGGGGGGGGAATGATCACATGCCTTAAGAAACAAGAAAGATACTCAAGTACAGCCAGCAAAATGAAATTCTCCATGGTGACTTCAGATCACCTGAATGGGACTAAGGGATGAGACAGACACACACACCATAGCCTCCCACCCACAGTCCCAGAAGCACTGTTTTACTAAACAACTGAATAGTAACGTAACACTTGTGATGTTATAACACTCAAAGAAGTATCAATTCCATGAAAAATGTTAAAAGTTGTGCCTACAATCCTATAAATAATCAGGTATTCAAATAATTAACAAATAAAAATATTTAAAAATATAAAGAGTTTGGTACTAATGTCAAGAACTCAGCACTTGCCAAGAATACTTTCAAGTGATAGTCTTGCATTGTAGTCAGATATCCTTTAGCAGGTCACAGCAGTACAGAAAAATGAGCAAATGATCAGCACAACCCGCTCACCCTTTAAGAGTCTCATATGGCCAGCGCAAAAGTCTAATGGAGAGTGGAGACTGACAGTAGAACTGATGCTGGAACTTCAATATGAACTGGGGTCAAAGGCAGCCAAGCGGTATGTCACAATCGATATCACAAATGTATTTTTCTCAATCCCTTTTGCAGCAGAGTGCAGGCCACAGTTTCCTTTCACTTGGAGGGATGTCCAGTACACCTGGAATTGACTGCCCCAGGGTGGAAACACAGCCCCACCGTTTGCCATGCACTCATCCAGACTGCACTGGTAACAGGGTGAAGTCCCGGAGCACCTGCAGTACATTG
>VXBL01004741.1:24895-53783 GCA_013400195.1 Aramus guarauna | reverse complement strand
AGCTCCGGTCCCCTGGGGTGGCCCTGGGGACAACGTAGGGTGTCCACCAGCAGCCGGGATGTCTTGTAGGATGCTCGGGGGTGCGGGAAATGCCGAGGGAATCGCCCCAAACCCCGGGGTGACCCCGTCACCGCGCGTGTCCCTGCAGTCTCGGTGATGCACGTCGAGGGGGTGCGCGAGGGACACCAGTCGGAGGGTCTACGCAAGTACGGTGCCGCCTTCCCCGAGCGGCACTGCTTCACCCTCGTCTTCAAGGGCAAGCGCAAGAACCTCGACCTGGCCGCGCGCGGTGAGGAGGACGCCCGCCACTGGGTGCGAGGGCTCACCAAGCTGATGGGGCGGCTGCAAGCCATGAGTCAACCGGAGAAGCTCGACCAATATCCTTTGTCGGAGCTATGGGGGCTTGGGGACAGGACGGGCACGGCCGTGGGGGTGACGCCGGGTGGTTTCCTTACCCCGGCGTAGCTGGATCCACGGGGTCCTGCAGCGAGCAGACAGGAACAAGGACAACAAGATGTGCTTCCGGGAGGTGAAGAGCATGCTGAGGATGATCAACATCAACATGGACGATGTCTACGCCTACAAGCTCTTCAAGGTACCCGTCCCGTGCTCCATCACCCGCTGTCCCCCGCTGCTGTCACGGGAGGGAGTGCTGGCTCCCTCTCTGCCTTCCCAAGCACAGAGAACTGTCACACTCGTCACACTCAAAGCCACCCACCATTGTTGGGCCCACCACCAATGGTTGGCTGAGCTGTCCCCCTCGCTGCTCTGTGGGTCCTCAAGGTGTGACGTTTTCCCTCCATCTCCCAAAGTCCTTTTCCACCTGGGGAAACTGAGGCACGGCGTTCCGCTCTGCTCCACCCCAGACTGGTGGGTCAGAGGTTCACGGGTGGGGGGACAGAGAGGACACGCTCCCACACCCCCCCCCAGGCACAACCCATCCCTGAGCCCTCATGCCAGTAGCTGAGCCCCCCCCAAACTCATCACACATGCCGCCAACCCCAAGGACCAAGGCAGGGGGCGGCCGTACCCCTCCCCGTGGGCAGGGGACGGTCCCCGAGGTTGGGCTGCGGTCCCATCAGGACTGCGACCGCTCGGGTGACGAGCGGCTGGAGGGCCGGGAGCTGGAGGAGTTTTGCCGACGGCTGCTGCGGCGGCCGGAGCTGGAGGAGCTTTTTGGGCGTTACTCGGGTGAGGACCGCGTCCTGTCGGCCGAGGAGCTGCAGGATTTCCTACGGGATCAGGGCGAGGACGCCAGCCTGCGCCAGGCCCGTGCCGTCATCCGCACCTACGAGCTCAACGAGAAGGGTAGGGCTGAGGACGGCCAGCGCGGGTGGTGGTGGGATGGTGGGATGGGTGCTGCCGGAGCCAACGGAGGTCATGGATAGTGTGGGGATGGGGCTCTGCTTGGTGGTGTCACCCTCACAAAGCTGGTATGGGGTCCTCCAAGGCTTGGGTGAGTGTCTCCATGTCCCTTCCCTGGGGTGGCACTGGGTGTCAGCAGTCCGACGTGTGGCCTTGCTGGTCCCTGGTGGACGTGGCACTGTGAGGACAGGGGACATGAAGGTGGGGATGGACAGCAGGTGGACCTCCATGTCTCCTGGGTGATGCAGTGCCAACCCGAGCGTGAATGTGACACCGCCAAGGGACCTCCATATCCCGTGGGTCCCACCATGGCAGGTCCAGGGTGAACATGACACAAGGAGGACAGAGGATATCATGGTGGGGATGAAGGACACCCATGTCTCTTGGGTGTCGCAGTAGTACCCCTAGGGTGGATGTGGCACTAGCAGGATGGCGGACATCAGGATGGAGACGGGACACTCAAGGGAACTTACACGTCCCCTGGGTGCTGCAGTGCCACGTCTGGGGTGAACATGGCACTACTGGGAGAGAGGGGACATCCAGGTGGGGACAGTGCCCAGGGTGCCAGCCNACTCTGTCCCCGCTCCCTGTCGTCACCTGTCTCCTTCCCCCCTCTCATCCGGGACGGGTGCCCGGAGCTGGCACCGCTGCAGCACCGCTCCATCCGTCCCCGTCCCCGTCCCCGCGGGGGACAGCGGCCACAGCTCCTGTCTCGCCTGGGATTAGCGGTTAAGCCCGGCTGCGGCATCAACAGGATCTGAGCTCCGGTCCCCTGGGGTGGCCCTGGGGACAACGTAGGGTGNCCTTACCCCGGCGTAGCTGGATCCACGGGGTCCTGCAGCGAGCAGACAGGAACAAGGACAACAAGATGTGCTTCCGGGAGGTGAAGAGCATGCTGAGGATGATCAACATCAACATGGACGATGTCTACGCCTACAAGCTCTTCAAGGTACCCGTCCCGTGCTCCATCACCCGCTGTCCCCCGCTGCTGTCACGGGAGGGAGTGCTGGCTCCCTCTCTGCCTTCCCAAG
Source organism: Aramus guarauna (assembly GCA_013400195.1). Classification (NCBI taxonomy): domain Eukaryota; kingdom Metazoa; phylum Chordata; class Aves; order Gruiformes; family Aramidae; genus Aramus; species Aramus guarauna. The sequence continues at coordinate 51,387 of VXBL01004741.1, read as the reverse complement.
CACAGAGAACTGTCACACTCGTCACACTCAAAGCCACCCACCATTGTTGGGCCCACCACCAATGGTTGGCTGAGCTGTCCCCCTCGCTGCTCTGTGGGTCCTCAAGGTGTGACGTTTTCCCTCCATCTCCCAAAGTCCTTTTCCACCTGGGGAAACTGAGGCACGGCGTTCCGCTCTGCTCCACCCCAGACTGGTGGGTCAGAGGTTCACGGGTGGGGGGACAGAGAGGACACGCTCCCACACCCCCCCCCAGGCACAACCCATCCCTGAGCCCTCATGCCAGTAGCTGAGCCCCCCCCAGACTCATCACACATGCCGCCAACCCCAAGGACCAAGGCAGGGGGTGGCCGTACCCCTCCCCGTGGGCAGGGGACGGTCCCCGAGGTTGGGCTGCGGTCCCATCAGGACTGCGACCGCTCGGGTGACGAGCGGCTGGAGGGCCGGGAGCTGGAGGAGTTTTGCCGACGGCTGCTGCGGCGGCCGGAGCTGGAGGAGCTTTTTGGGCGTTACTCGGGTGAGGACCGCGTCCTGTCGGCCGAGGAGCTGCAGGATTTCCTACGGGATCAGGGCGAGGACGCCAGCCTGCGCCAGGCCCGTGCCGTCATCCGCACCTACGAGCTCAACGAGAAGGGTAGGGCTGAGGACGGCCAGCGCGGGTGGTGGTGGGATGGTGGGATGGGTGCTGCCGGAGCCAACGGAGGTCATGGATAGTGTGGGGATGGGGCTCTGCTTGGTGGTGTCACCCTCACAAAGCTGGTATGGGGTCCTCCAAGGCTTGGGTGAGTGTCTCCATGTCCCTTCCCTGGGGTGGCACTGGGTGTCAGCAGTCCGACGTGTGGCCTTGCTGGTCCCTGGTGGACGTGGCACTGTGAGGACAGGGGACATGAAGGTGGGGATGGACAGCAGGTGGACCTCCATGTCTCCTGGGTGATGCAGTGCCAACCCGAGCGTGAATGTGACACCGCCAAGGGACCTCCATATCCCGTGGGTCCCACCATGGCAGGTCCAGGGTGAACATGACACAAGGAGGACAGAGGATATCATGGTGGGGATGAAGGACACCCATGTCTCTTGGGTGTCGCAGTAGTACCCCTAGGGTGGATGTGGCACTAGCAGGATGGCGGACATCAGGATGGAGACGGGACACTCAAGGGAACTTACACGTCCCCTGGGTGCTGCAGTGTCACGTCAGGAGTGAACATGGCACTACTGGGAGAGAGGGGACATCCAGGTGGGGACAGTGCCCAGGGTGCCAGCCCTCTGCGACACCCCGACGCTGTGTCCCGCAGCCAGGCAGCAGGACCTGATGATGCTGGATGGCTTCATGATGTACCTCCTCTCGGCCGCCGGTGACATCCTCAACCAGGAGCACACCAAGGTGCACCAGGACATGAGCCAGCCCCTGTGCCACTACTTCATCTCCTCCTCCCACAACACCTACCTGACCCACAACCAGATCGGTGGCACCAGCAGCACCGAAGCCTACGTCAGGTGGGTGCCCCTGGTTGGATGCTCCATGCCCGGCTGGTCTGGTGGTGCCAGGGCAGTGCGGGGACTCATCCAGTGATGGTGCGGTGGCAGGGCGCTGATGGCAGGATGCCGTTGCGTGGAGCTGGACTGCTGGGAGGGTTCCGACGGGGAACCTGTTGTCTACCATGGCCACACGCTCACCTCCAAAATCCTCTTCCGCGATGTCATTGAGAGCATCCGTGACTACGCCTTCAAGGTGAGCCGGGTGCTGGCAGCCCTGGGACAGGTGCTGGGTGCTGGGTGCTGAGTGCTGCCCGTCCCTGTCCCCAGCAATCGCCCTACCCCGTCATCCTGTCCCTGGAGAACCACTGTGGGCTGGAGCAGCAGGCCACCATGGCCCAGCACATGAAGGCCATCCTGGGGGACATGCTGCTGACGCAGCCACTGGAGGGGCAGGACCCCCACGACCTCCCGTCCCCAGAGGTAAGGCCACCTGCCCACCCACCACGCTGTCCCCATGTCCCTTCCAAGCCCTGAGTTTGGCCCTTCTTCCTGCAGCAGCTGAAGGGGAAGGTCCTGGTGAAGGGCAAGAAGCTGCCAGAGCCATGGCATGAGCCCCGGGGTGTCACCTCCCTTCCGGACCCTGAGGAGGACGAAGAGGAGGAGGAGGAAGAGGAGGAGAAGTTGCAGGAGAGAAGCAGCCGACAGGTAAGGGGCTGTCCCAGGACTATGGTACCAGGGCATCATGGTGGTCCTGGAGGACCACGGTGTCCTGGCAGTGCCACGGGACCACCGGGACCACCCACCCAGCAGTGCTCAGGCCCGGGGCCAGTGAGCACCACCATCATCCCCCGATGCAGCTCTGCTCTCTCCTCTTCCAGTCGCTGCAGTCGCTGCAGGAGATCAAACCTCTGCAGGTGGGTCGCGTGATGGAGCTGGGTGGGCTGATGGGTCGGGTACCGTGGGGACAGCGAGGGGCTGTCACTGCCCAGCAGTGGGGACTGAGCTGGGGGACTCCTTGGCTGTGCCTTCCTCTGTTGGGCTGGGTGCTCCATTGCTGGGGTCTCTGTCACCTTGGGGACTCCATGGGCTTGGGAACTCCATGACCTTGGGTCTCCATCACTTTGGGGTCTCCATCACCTCCAAAGTGACCCCTTGGGGTCTCCATTGCCTTGAGGGGGTGTTCTCTATTGCCTCAGTTCTCCATCATCTTGGGTGGTCCATCACTCCAGGGTCTCCATCACCTTGGGGTCTCTAACATCTCGGGTTGTCCATCACCTTGGGTTCTTCATCATCTCAGGGTCTCCACAGCTCAGGTTCTCCATCACTTTGGGGTCCCCATCACCCTGGGGTCTCTAACATCTCGGGTTGTCCATCACCTTGGGTTCTTCATCATCTCAGGGTCTCCACAGCTCAGGTTCTCCATCACTTTGGGGTCCCCATCACCCTGGGGTCTCTAACATCTCGGGTTGTCCATCACCTTGGGTTCTTCATCATCTCAGGGTCTCCACAGCTCAGGTTCTCCATCACTTTGGGGTCCCCATCACCCTGGGGTCTCCATTGACTCAGGTTCTCCATCCCTTTGGGGGTCTCCATGACCTTGGCAGTCTCAGCACTCAGCACTAGCAGGGTAGGGGGGGGCTGTAGACCCTCAGGCAGGTGGTTGGCCACCAGAGCCAGGGTGGCCCTGACACCAGGGTGGCTCCCACAGGCCAAGGACGCATCACAGGTGGCCCCGGAGCTGTCAGCCGTGGTGGTGTACTGCCAGGCTGTCCCCTTCCCTGGCCTGGCCCACGCCCTGCGCCACCCCCGGCCCTGCGAGATGTCGTCCTTCAGCGAGAGGAAGGCTCGGAAGCTCATCAAGGAGGCGGGTGAGGATGACGGGATGGGGATGGGGACCGGGTGGCTCCACGCTCTTGACCTCACTGGGATGCAGGACGGGGCTGCGACCGATAGGTTGTCACCAGGGTGGCTCTGTGGGTGGAGGTCAGGGGCTGCCCTTGGTCATGCTGCTCTGGTCTGGTGGGACCAGGGGCCGGAATGGGGGTCACAGGTCCAGGCTCAGGGTCTGGGGTCAGGGTTTGGGATGTGGTATCTGGGTCCAGGGTCAGGGACTGAGGTCTGGGGTCAAGGTCTGGGGTTTGGGTTCAGGGTCCAGGGTCAAGGTCTGGGGTCAGGATCTGGGTTCTAAAGTCAAGGTCAGGATCCAGGGTCATGGGTCCAGGACTCAGATTAAGATCTGGGTCAGCATCCGGGGTCTGAGGTCTGGGGTCAGGGTCTGGAGTCAGGGGTCCAGGTCCAGGGTCAAGTCCAGGGTTAGGGTCTGGTCTCAGGGTCTGGGTCATGTTTCAGGCTCTGGGTCCACCCAGCCGGGCAGGGTCCCTCCATGTCCCCAGGTACGTGGCTGCAGGCAGGACACCGTCACCCGCTGGCAGGGCCCTGCACGGGCACCCATGGGTGCAGCGGCCCCTCTCAGCCATCCCCCCCCCGCCCCCCCCAGGTCCGGCGCTGGTCCGGTACAACGCCCGGCAGCTCAGCCGCGTCTACCCGCTGGGGCTGAAGATGAACTCCTCCAACTACAACCCCCAGGAGATGTGGAACGCCGGCTGCCAGCTGGGTGAGACCCCGAGGTCCCTGGGGGGACACCCCATGACCTGACACCCCCCGCCCTGGAGCCGTCACCCACCCTGACGCCCCGTCCCCCCGTCCCCACAGTGGCCCTCAACTTCCAGACGCCGGGCTACGAGATGGACCTGAACACCGGGCGCTTCCTGGGCAACGGGTGCTGCGGCTACGTGCTGAAGCCCCCCTGCCTGCGCAGCCCCCCCGGAGAGGGGACCCACCGCCTGGCACTGCACATCAGGGTGAGGGCACCCCGCTCCCCCCCCGGCCCCATGCCCGGCTGGGTGCCACCCGTGTCCCTGCTGGGTGCCACCCATGAGATTCCCGTGCCTGGCCAGGTGCCACCTCCATCCCTTTTCCCGGGTGCCACCCACATCCCTCCTGGGTGACGCCAGCCCCACGTCCAGCCCGGTGTCACCCACACACCTTCTCCCGGGTGGCACCAACCCCACACCCACCTGGGTGCCACCAGCCTCTCATCTCCGGGGGACGCTGACCCTGCCCTCACATCTGTTTGGGTACCAGCCACGTCCCTACTCCTGGGTGATGCTGACCTCATCCCCACGCTTGGCCAAATGCCACCCACGTCCCTTCTCCTGGGTGACACCAACCCTGTCCCCAAACCCAGCTGGCATCAGCCATGTCCCCTTCTCCGAGGCGGCACCAACCACCTCCCTCCTCCCCACTCCCAGCCGAGCGTCCCCCACGTCCCTTCTCCTGGGTGACACCAACCCTGTCCCCACACCCAGCCAAGTGCCACCCATGTCCCTTCTGCCACCCCGCGGTGCCGCCGTCCCCCAGCACCCTCTGTCCCCAGGTGATCACGGCGCAGCAGCTGCCCAAGCTGAACAGGGAGAAGGGGAGCTCCATCGTGGACCCCTTCGTGCGGGTGGAGATCCACGGCGTCCCGGCCGACTGCAGCAAGCAGCAGACCCACCACAAGCTCAACAATGGTGAGCGCCCGCTGGGCCACCACGGTGCGGCCACCGGTCCCCAGGGACACCCAGGGACACCCAGTCCCCAGGGACACCCCCAAAGCACCCGGATCCCCCGGGCACCCTGACCCGCGGGGGGTGGCAGAGCCCTCAGACACCCCGTAACCCCGGCACCCGCTGCCCCCCGCGCCCCAGCTGCCACCCCCAGCTGAGCCGGTGCCCAGGACATCCCAGTCCTCCCAGTGCACCCCAGTCCTGCAGTGCCCCGGCCCCAGCACAGCCTGATCCCCACCAGTGGCAGGGTCCCAGCGTGTCCCAGTCCTCCCCAGTGCTGCTCCCTCCTGCCTTCCAGTACACTCAGCCCAGGCCCAGTATGACCACCAGCACACCCCATCACAGCCCCAGTATAGCCCCCATTCCCCCAGTATAGCCCATCACAGTCCCACTATGACCCCATTCCCCCAGTATAGCCCAGCCTGGCCCCAGTATCACCCCCATTCCGCCCCAGTCCCCACGTACCCCAGTGCAGGATGGCAGCTAAGCCGGGGCGGGGGTGAGCACAGTGGACGGTTGAGCTGGTCCCCGCTCCCCGGGTGGCCGCGGTGGCCGTGGTGGCCGTGCCCACCCCTGTCCCGGTGCTGTAGGCTTCAACCCGCGCTGGGAGGAGACGCTGAGCTTCCAGCTACGGGCACCCGAGCTGGCCCTGGTGCGCTTCGTGGTGGAGGACTACGACAGCACTTCCTGCAACGACTTCGTGGGGCAGTTCACCCTGCCGCTGGGCAGCATGCGGGAAGGTGGGTGCGCGTCCGCCCTGCTCCCCCCCCCACCCGGGGACGGTCCCCTGCCACCCGCTCAGCCCCCGTGTCTGTCCCCAGGGTACCGTCACATCCATCTGCTCTCCAAGGACGGGGCGTCCCTGTCCCCCGCCACGCTCTTTGTGCACGTTCGATGTAAGAGCCTGTGAGGTCGCCGCGGTCCCGGCGGGAGGGACGTTGTGTCCCTGCGTGGGGGACAACGTGGGCTTCCGTGGGGTGGGCGCCCTCCTGCGCCAGAGACACCCCGTTCCCTGCGTGGGGACAGCCTGGGGACACCGCTCGCCTGGCCGTGGTGACGGCAGGGCTGGTTTGGGGACCCCAGGGGGGTAGGGGACCCCCCTCCACATCCCATAGGGCCACCCCACCTGCTGGCCTCCGTGCCCCGCTCCTCGCCTCCCGGGCTGTGACAACCAGGATGGGGTGGCCGGGCCACCAAAAGCCCAACACAGCCCCAGCGGGGCGAGAAGGGTGACAGCGACCCCCGAACGTCACCACCGCCGGCCACGCTCGATCCCGGCCCCCCCCTTGGGTTGCAAGGACGGTGCCATCACCACGAGGTCCCCGAGGGGACCCTGCCACCGCGCAGTCCCCGAGGGGACACTGCCGCTCCGCGCCGCTCCGCACCCACGGCGTCCAGGCTTCGCTTGGCTGGCGGCCGCGTTCCCACCCCCTGCTCCAGCACCGGCAGCCGTCACAGATCGATACCCCGCTGTCAAGCCAGTCAAATAAAGGTTTTATTTTAACAGCGCCTGTCCCGGTGTCCCTGTCACCTCCCGGGGCCCATTCGGTGGCGGGGAGAGGCTGGGGGGGCAGGGGGGATAAGGGCTGAGCCCCCACTCAAATGTAGCACTGCCCCGGGGAGCTGCCACGCACCCATGGGTGCTGCACCCATGGGGGCCAGGGGGGGATCTCGTTGGAGCAGCCTCCAAAACTGGCATGGGGACAAGGGGAGGGTCCCATAGGACTCCCCCCACACCCCACGCCCAGCCTCCCCCAGCCCAGGACACCAGGGACGCGGGAGGGGACGCGGAGGTACTTGCATAGGTGACACGGGACCCCGAGCAGGGAGGGGGGGTGCGATGGCACTGCCGAGGGGGGGCGCATGACGGGCCCCTGGCCCCCCACAGATGCCCCGCAGGTCCAGGGCCAGGGCGGGCAAGCCTCTCGGGGTCCGTGGCGTGCCACGGGGCATGACGGGGGGCACAGAGGGACAAGGAGCTGTGGGAGTGCATAGACAGGGTCTTGGCCTTGGCATGCAGCTTTGGAAACCTTTGGCTGGGAGGGCAGGAGCATCTCGGAGCTCTTTGCGGACACGGCTCGTGTCATGGCAGGAGGCAGCGGGCTGCCCGGGCGCTTGTTTCCCAAGACAGCTTGATGGGATAAAGGGTTTCCACGAAAGAAAACAATTCCTTTACCTCGGAGGTTCCTGTAGCACAAGATGACGAGCCTGGTGGAAGAGGCACCAGGGTGGCTGGAGAGGCTGAAGCACCGGGGCGATGCCGACGGTGTGTCGCAGGACAGTCGCTTGGCGTGCGTATCCGTATTTCCACGCTTCCAGAGAAAAGCAGCTGAGCAGAGAGCACCGAGGTGCGGCAGCGGCGACGGCTCATCCCTCTGATGCCTGCAGCCCTGGTGTCACGAGGGGTAGTGGAGAGGAACTGACCTCGAGGAGTCCAAGCAGAGCGGGGTGCGCTGGACGAGCTCCGGCGGCAGCAAGGAGCCGAGTCCCCCCACGTCTTTGGGCGTCGCTGCTCCTCGGTTCAGCGCTTGCCCCCTTGAGCGGAAAGGATTTGAGTCTCCGAGGCCGGGGAGGAGAAGGGACAAGGCATCGCTTGCACAAATAGCCCTTAGAAAGAAATTTCGACGTGCTCCTGAGCCCGCGGGAGGGACGGTGCCATCCTCCCTCTCCAGGCACCTGCGGGAAGGACAGAGTTTAACGGAGGAGGGAGCAAACCAGGGGAAAACAGCCGAGCAGGGGATGGAGCCCAAAACACCCTCCAGACAGGCAGGAGCCTGGCCACCGCACCCTGGTGCTCCACCACGCCGGCGCCGAGCCGTTTGGCGCAGCAAGCATCTACCTCGGTTGGCCCCGTCGAGAAAAGTCACGGTCCAGCGACCCGGAGGCGGCCTTCAGCAGACGAATGCAACTCGTGTCAGTTTGGAACAGGAAAGATTTAAAATATATATAATATATACTTTTATTATTCACCCGTTAACTCCATTATATGCCAATCATGAGCTAGTTTCAGCAGTTACATTCCCTTGATCATGTCTTTACGAGGATGCAATTAAATCAAAACAAAGGAGAACCGCTGACGCCAGCGGGGGAGCGGCGGCCGGCGCTGCGGGATGCAGTCGGTGAATCCAGGCGGTGAGCGGCTGGTTCGGTTCCACCTCTCCTGGCGCGGGTCCGGCTTTGGTGGAAAGGACGAGAGCAGCACCTCCACCGGGCCCCGGCTCCTTGGCGGCGCCGCGTTCTCCTGGCAAGGGCTCATTTACTGCAACACCAGTCCGACCTGGGGGAGCCAACGCAGACGGTTAAGAGGTGTCCGACCACCACCGTCCTCTGCCCCAGGCCCGGCTCTGGGCAGACACAGCTCACAAGCCCTCGCCGTGCCAGGCGGGAGGGCTCGGTGTTGTCCGTGTGGGCTTTCCCATCGGCTTTGGGATATCTGGGAGCAGGGAGAAGCCCCGAGCGTGCAGTCGATGGGCGCACGGACTCTGCTCAGCTCTGACCTGGGGAGGGGACAGATGTTTGGGGTGTGACAAGTCCGGGCAGTCAAAACAGCCTCGATTTACGGGCCAAAGTTGCTTCTAAGCTAAATAACAACAGATTTTGGAGAAGCTGCTTCCTGAGAGCCTGGCACTGGGACGAACCCCTCTGTGGGCAGCCGGCACTGCTGGGTGCTCTCCGACCCCAGGCTCTCCAACCCACCAGCTCTCCCAGTGAGAAAAGGGATCGCTTAAACCTCCCGGCAACCACCTGGAGCTTGCTGAAAGGCCCAGTGGCACAGCAAGGCTGGTTTAAGGCACAGGGGCTTGTATCCATAGAGACCTGGCTTCACGCACTCTGTGAACCTGAACCAACGCTTCGTTACTGCCGTTAAGGCGTTAATTAGCGCAGGTGGGCTTGCAGCACTGGGCAATCAGGCAGCTGCTGGTTCTCAAGCACCAGACTCTCCAAGGCGGCTGCGGACCAGATGGATGCCGAACCACATCTTCAGGGTGGAGACATGGTAGCAACCAGGTGCTGCCTAAAAATGGCCCAGGGCTGGCCCTGGGGACAAGGTGACAGCTCAGCGATCCCGTGGCTCGGCCCCTCTGCACGTGCCACCAGTGACTGCGCTGACGAGCTCCTCATCGTCACGGGGTCCTGCTCAACGACGACCCAACGGCTCTCAAGCTCATCTGTTCTCTCTAAAGGGCCTCTTGTCCGTCTTGTCCCACCACACCAGACTGACACACTGCCGGGCTGCGCGGCGACACCTGCGTCCCGTGTGGGCTCACAGGGCACAGCAACTGCCGTGGACAAGTGACTGTCACCCACCGGGGTCCAGTCTGTCACCCTGCAGCCCATCTCCTCTCTGGACCTGGCCTCCTTCCACGGAGGGAAGGGGTCCTGCGTGCGGATGGGCGTGAGGTTTGGACTCTGAACCTGCCCTAGTCCAAGATGAGCCTGGGGAGACAAGCGGTGGGCGCTTTTCCCCAGGGACACCCTCTGCGCGGGAACAGCAGGGAGAGCAGAGAGGAACCGTCCCTGGATTCACCCGTTACTGTGTCCTGCTGGCCTGGGAACGCCGAGGCGTGTGTCAGCACGCTCATCTCCCTGGGGTTGCGGGGACAAGACCCCTTCCCGTGCGCTGGCGGACCCCACCAGCCCAAGGCACTGACCTTCTCTGGCGCCATGCTGGGACACTTCCAATTGTACAGGTAATACTGCAGGTTCCCGTCCCCAATCCCAAACTTCAGCTTCTCCAGGAAGGTTTTGTTTTCCATGAGATCCAGTGCATTGAAGACGTCGAATCCTTTCTGCAGAGGCAAGACACGAAGCCATCAGCTCCTGCTTACGTGCTGGGGAGTTCCTCCCATCCGTGAGCTGCCTGCCCCCACTCCGTCAGCTTTGCACCCCCAAAAGAAGGGACCGAGGCTGATGGGGAAGGATTTAGCATCGGCGTACCCACCCTCAATTCAAGCACTACAGATGTAAGGCGACGTCATTTGCTGTAGGAAATGAGCAGACACCCTGAGCTGGCCCAACGCTGGCCAGAGGGTTCAGACTACCCCTGGATTCTTCTCCTGGGCGGCAGATCCTTTAGGATTTGGGTTTGTACGTCCCTGCCCCGCGGCCAGCCCTCCCCATAAACCCCCGGCACTGGCCCCGACATCACTCACCGACTTGGCGAGTATGAGAGCATCGCTCATGAGGTCGATGAGAGGCGTCTTGGTGTGGACATTGTAGAAGGAGTAAGCAGCTTTCAGGCTCTTGTGAGTTGGGTGGTTCATGATGGTGGAGGGCAGCGTGTAGAAGCTCAGGAAGTCTGTCACCTCCCCCGGGGCGCTCTGGAAGCCAAAAGAGACACCGCAACACGTCAGAGCCAGGATAAAGCTCGGAGCCTTCGAGGGGCTTTGCCAGTCTTGAGTGAAGTGTGGGCTCCCTGCGAGGAGACTCAGGGCAGCCCAGGACAGAGAGGCACCATCCTGCAGCAGCACAAACCTCCCGCCCTGGAAAAGCATCTCGCTGCCCAGGGCACCAACCTCCCCGATTGCTCTCACAGCCGCTGCACACTCTTCCAGTGGAGGCAGAAGCCCGGGAAAACGCCTCCCTGTCCTGCTCCTGGCCTCTCACCTCTACCACGAAGGTGTCAATGATGTTCTCCTGAGGTAAGAACCAGTGCTCCACCTCCTCTCGGCTCATGACGGGCATCAGGTGGAACTGCTTCAGGTACTCGGTCAAGAGCTTGTGCACTGCAGAGATATCTCTGTGCTCCATTGGCCGCAAGCCGGGAGTCTTGGGAGTCTACAGAAAGTGGGACAAATTGTTTGCGTTGCTTGCACGGTGGCTTTTATCACCCAAGGGCTCTCTGACAAGCGGCACGGAGACGCTCTCTGCTTTGATCAGCCCATTTTCAGTCCCACAACCCAGCACTCTCCCCCAGCCCCGCTTGCCCAGCAGAACGGAAGGGATCGGCCGTGGTACCGATGCCAAAGATGGCAGAGAAGCACAGTGGGTCCCAGAGCCCCCACGTGCCAGGTCAAGTCCCGCTGGAAGTGGCCTCCTACCCACCAACCACACCAGATCTCTGCTTCCCTCCAGGTCTCTGCTCCCACGCGACAGGGATGGGATGGGAGTCGCGCCTTGGGCACCACAAGGAACTGCCTGATGGTATTTCCGGTCAGACTTATTCCTAATCTAGGGTTGGGATTGCTCAGCAAAGCCCAGATCAAGCAGCACGGACTGCTTCTGGGTCTGGGTTTCTGCGCAAAAGTCAGTAGCTACAGAAGAGCAGCTGGTGCCTTTGCCGAGGTGGGAGGCAGAAGACAGGAGCCGGGTGCTGCCCAGCACTAAAGCAGCGCTCTCCAACCAAAACGAGCAGCTCTGACCGACAGAAGGAAGCCAACAAGGTCGGGGAAGGGGGTGGTGATTTTAATGTTTTGTTTGTTTTTTCTCCCATATCCAGCTGGGGAACTTCCCCAGCAGGACAACTGGAGTGACAGAACCGATCAGCTTGACTGAAGAATGAGGGACTAACCCAACTCAAGGTCACTCTGAGGCTGTGTTTGGACAGATGAAGGCTGTCATATCTGTGTTCTCGTTTTACCAGGACAGGATACGACTCCCCATGAAACAAAAGCTCACAGGATCCTCTAGCTGCAAGTATTTGCCCTTAAAATGAAGGTACCCAGGCAAAAATAAATGAAGATTAAATAAAGCGCAATGGCTTGACAGAGTCATTTACTACATGAAACAAACCCCAGTTCTCCAGGCAGAGGACTCGACCTCGGCCGAGATGTCTGTGTCCCCAGTTCCCATCCCTCATCCCTTGCCCAGCGAGGAACAATTCATGAGCTCTGCCCCCGCAGCTCACACCCCAGCTGGCACCCACCTCGGGCAACCGGTAAAGCTTCATGGTACGTTGCATAGTCATGTTCCTGCTCAGGTGGGAAAATTTGACCTCGATGAGCTTCCGAGGATTCAGGGACCGGTGCCAGTACCTGCAGAAACACAGTCATGGTGGGAGACTTGTTCTTGGCCAGCAGGATGGCTGCACAGGCACGAGGTTCTCGTAGCTGCCATCAGAGGGCAAGCGAGAACATCACGCTGGCTCGCGAAGAGGCCAGCACCTCCCGCAGAGAAAAACAAGGGCGGCCTGAAGCGCTTGTGGTGCAGAAAGTCTCCTGTCTTATGCTAGACGAGCAGCTTAAGCAAAGCTACTCGACTTAATCCTGGAAGGACGGTGTGGGGAAGAGAAACCTGGGCTGGAATCGATCTCTCCTGTCCCAGGGAATCCCACACATGTGACATAGCACAGAGGGGATCCCAGCAAGGGAAGGTCTGCAGACCGAAATCTCTTTGGAGAACCAGAGAGGCTCACCTGCAAGTCCCCACAGGCTTTGGTAGCACCACTCCCGCAGTGTAAACAGCCTGAAAGATTCCCTCCAGATGAACCCGCCGCGTGATCTCCCGGATCAGAACTGGAGCCACCCGTTTCGAGCGCAACTTTTTGTGGACGCACAGGAAGTTTATCTCTACCATCTTCTTCTCTCTTGGGAAAGAAACAATGCAGAGCATGAGACCTGACTGTCCTGACCTGGGAGGATCGCTCCAATGCCCTGGGCAATTTACCTCCAGCCTCTTCAAGGGAAAGAGGAGTCAAAACCTTGGGGAAGGCCAAGGGGCAAGGGCTGGGTTTGGAAAACTCTCCCTTAAGCTGTTACCCAAGGTTTTTCCAGGGAAAACGGTCTCCATCCAGCTCTGGAGGATATCTGTAACCCAGAGGTCTGAGCTGACCTCTCACAGTGAGGAAAAGAGTCTTCACGGCCGCTAACTACAAGATATCCTTGCACAGGACTTCACCGCCCACCTTAAATATCCCCCACCTTCTCCTCCAAGCAGCAAAACATCTCCACAGCTGAACAGCGTCGGTCTGGCTCAGTCGGTTTGGAGGATGATGTAGCCAGACCTCCTGAGGACCCCCAGGAAGCCCCACATGCCATCAAGGGGTAGGATGAGAAATTCAGCCGAGCAGCACTCACGTGTCATAGATGTGGATAGTGGCTGGAATCGCGCTGATAAATCCAACCAGTTTCTTGCTGGAGACAACCCTGACCCCACAGTGCCACTGGGGCAACCAGCCCGGAGGACGCAGCGCCCTGGAGAAGAGACACACTTCAGAAGTCATGTCCCATCAAAGGTGCCCCGTGTACCTGCTCCTGCCCCCCCATCCTGTCCTGGGACACCCCATGTTCTGTTCCAACCGCCCAACGCAGCTGTGGGCTTGCAGGCAGGAGGAACGAGAGCACGACAGTGATGTGACACGGCAGGACCGCTGGGATGCAGGGCAATTCCTGCACTCCGTGGCCAAGGCAAGTTCTCGCTAGTGACACAGGAGGAAAACCATGTTCCTCAATTCACGAACGCCCTGAGGAAACAGCAGCTCCACTGCAACAGGTCTCCAAGTGTCACTGCTGGCAGCATTACTTGGCAGCCGCCTTCATCCTATAGCTCCAGGGCACTGGGAAGCTCCTCAGCTACCGTAATTTTTACAAATGCTCGAGGGATCAAAACAAAGGGAAGAAAATCCAGTTTTAGGCTCCCGTATCATAAAGAAGCCAGAGGCAGGCAGGGCTGGGCGAGAGACCCCTCTCGCAGTGTACCTGGGACACCACACACACGTGCAGTGACAGATGGGGAAGGGAGACTTCGGAAAGAAGCGAAATGGGACAAGCAAAGGCAGCTGCAGCGCTGTCAGCGGGATCAGGCTCGCCAGCATCCAACACCCTCTGCTCCGCGGTCGTGGTGTCACTCACCACAGCAGGAACTCGGGAGAGTAATCGAACCGGAACATGTTGTCGTCGTCCTCCACGTAGTTCTCATTCAGAAGCGTGTACAGCTCTTTCAGCTAAAGCAGGAGAGACCAAGCAGGTCAAAGGAGTTACTCAGCCATCGCAACCCCCAGCTGCCCTAAGACGGGACCCTGAACGCTTCTTGCATGGCCGCAGCGACGGGCACCGCGTGCAGCCGTGTCCCTGCTACCGGCACGTCCCCCTGCTCCAGGCTCCTGAACCAGCGCCACTGCAGAGCAGCGTAAGCAGCAGGACACACAGTAAGTCCTGCTGCCTTCAGGTCATCTCCTGGGGATGGGTCACCATCCGGAGGGTCTTCCTAAGGGAAAACTCCTGGCTTCAGGTGTCCTTATGCTTGAAGAGAATGTGGAGAAGTCCCCGTTGATCCCCATGAAGAAACCAGGCCAACATGAGATGGGTGAGAGGTGACTGCACGGTGGAGGTCAGACCCACCTAACCCCAAGGAGACGGTGTGACCCCTGAGCTGGCGAGCTGCTTGGCGTGGTGAAAGACACGTTCCCGTCCCCAAAACCGTCTTTGGCAATCCAGGCATGGAACTGCCGACCGTGTGACGGAGACGCCCTCCCAGCACATGTGTGCCAAGCTGCCTGTACTCACCACGCCTCTATCCCCGAGGTCCAGGGCGTCCCAGGTGAAGCCCTGGGGCAAGGTGTATGGCTCCTGACGGATATTGTCTTTGTCTGGCTCAACAGGACCGTGAGTATTCACCACTTCTCCTGTAAGAGAGAGCAGGGAGCCATGAAGATGCTTCTCTGCTGTTTGAAGCCAAGTCCCCACGATATCTCAATCTGGTGACCAACGTGCCCCACTTCCCAGTGTGATCTCCCACCCCAGGTCACTGGCACAAGGATTACCATTTCACCCACCCAGTTTGGGACGCGCCACGCATTCAATGCAAAACAGAGGCAGAGAACCAAAACTTCTCTTTCAGGGGCAACGGTGGAGTCAATTGGGCAGCAGAGAATCACACAGAATCCCAGACTGGCTGGGACCTCTGCAGAGCATCTGGTCCAACCCCCTGCCATAGCAGGATCACCCAGAGCAGGTTCCACAGGATGGTGTCCAGGCGGGTTTGGAATCTCTCCAGAGAAGGAGACTCCACAACCTCTCTGGGCAGCCTGTCCCAGGGCTGGGTCACCCTCAGAGGGAAGAAGTTTTTCCTCCTATCGAGGTGGAGCTGCCTGTGTTCCAGTTTGTGCCCATTGCCCCTTGTCCTGTCACTGGGCACCACTGAGAAGAGTCTGGCCCCTTCCTCCTGACACCCACCCTTTAGATATTTATAAGCGTCGATCAGATCTCCTCTCAGTATTGTCTTCTCCAGGCTAACCAGCCCCAGCTCCCTCAGCCTCTCCTCATACCAGAGATGCTCCAGTCCCCTCATCATCCTCACAGCCCTCCGCTGGACTCTCTCCAGTAGTTCCCAGTCTGTCTTGAACTGGGGAGCCCAGCACTGGACACAGAACTCCAGGTGTGGCCTCACCAGGGCAGAGCAGAGGGGCAGGAGAACCTCCCTCGACCTGCTGGCCACGATCTTATCACTGCCCCCCAGGTACCACTGGCCTTGGCCACGAGGGCCCTGCTGCTCATGGAGAGCTTGGTGTCCACCAGGACTCCCAGCTCCTTCTCTGCAGCGCTGCTTCCCAGCAGGTCACCCCCAACCTGTCCTGGTGCTTGGGGACCAGTTATTCCTCCCTGGGTGCAGGAGAAGATGCAACCAAACTGATCAGAGCTTCAGAGCTACATCCTCCAGGTCCACACGCGGTGTCTTATCTTTCCCCATCCCCACAGTCCCAGCCTCGGCCAGCACTTTCCCATGGGCTGCTCCGTCGGAGAGCTTCTGTCCCACTGCACTTAAGAGCTGCAGCGAACAAGACAACTTTTGTTGAAAAACCACTGACTCCTAAAGCGCCCAGCTGAGCCAAGAGATGTCGGTTCAAGCACCAGCCTTCTCGGGGATGTCAACACAGTGGCATCACTCGAGTGCTGCCAAGAGAAGCATGCCACGCTAATTAGCAAATCCCTTAAAAAGGGATTGAAAAGGTTTCCAGGCAATGAGGAGGTGAAGAAAAGCCCAGAGCAAGAACTGCCCCCATCACACCCACCCAGGGCAGCTTCCAGAAATGCTCGCCCCTGGCTGCCCTCTCTGTTTTGAGCAGGTGCTGAACCGCTCTGAAATCCAGCCCCCAAAATCCCACAGCACTTTTGTTCCCTGACCCTAAACAGCCTCATGTACGCAACGCTGCATGCCAGAGCGCGCTCCTGAGCAAGGACCACGGGCGATGCTGGGACCCAGCGAGTAGCCGGCAGCCAGAGCAAACAGCCAGCAATTTGGTGGAGTGGGCTGGTTTGTGCCTCTCCTTCCCCAGAAGATACCTTCCACCCTTCCTCCAGGGTTCACCCAAGCAGAAATGATGTTTGTCATGTCCAGGATCCTCTGGGAAAAAAGGCAAATGCAAGATCAGGCTTTGCTGTCTCACATAACCCTGTGCCATTTCACTCTGATTCTCCCAGCACGAAGCTGAGACCATCACTCCCAGCAAACAGTTTTTGAGACCAAAGAAAGCCTCAGACTGGGGCTGGCAACATGAAAATGGAATCAAACACGGCGTTCACTGCAAGAGGGGTCGCGCACAACCCCATGAAGGAAATCACTGCAGAGCAGTCAATTTACAGCCGTGACAAGCTTTGGGAAAATCTAGAAACTACTGGCTTGGACTCATTCTCTAGTTCTCCTGAGCTCTGCGTGGATTTTGCTGGGGGATGCAGGGGCGGTGAGACCACACGAAGCAATCCCGGGCACCCCGGGAGCGCTGCAGGTTTGCTCCAATTAGCACGGAAACAAACACCTTCCAGTCACACAGCTCTGCGGCAGCGTGCCCCTCTCCTTTCAGATCCGCTCAGCTGCCAAGCGCTGCTGCCACACTGAGAAACGCCTCGTTACCGACAGCAGATCGCTTTTGATGCAGGCTGACAGCATCAGGAGCAAACCGGAGAAAGGACTAGAACTGGGAAGCGCAGCTGGGATGGTCGCAGGTGGAAGAGAGGACGAAGACAAGAGATTCCCCATCTTTAGACGGACACGGCAGCTTGGGGGTGCAGACGCTCAGGAGGTTTGTGCCTCCCCTCTCCTGGCTCAGCCCCAGCGCCCGCCCGTGCCAGAGGCTGATGTGAGCCCAGCAAACCACACGAAACTTGGGCACAGAGGGTTGGGGAGACCCGATTCAAGGGCTAAAACTGAGATTAAGGGATGCCCAAAGGCAGGAGGATGTCCGAAACGGCTCCTTCGCCCCCTCGGCCCCCACAGCTGCCTGCATAGCTCTCCGGCGGCAGCGCTGGCCACTCCATCCGTGATGCTGAACGGTGGACAAGGGTCATTGGTTCCTTTGAAGCCCAGGTAGGACAGCAGTGAGGGGCCATCCAGGGACGCACTTGCTGGCCAGAGACCAGCTTCTTTGAGGGCTTTGAGCAGCCTGGGGACCACAAGGCTTCTCCCAAGGAGCACGAAATGGTGAGGGGCTGTACGTACCTAGCTTGGGCACCGGCTGCGTGTCCCAGAACTGGTAGCTCCTCTTGCTGGCTTCCTCCATGGTTTTGGCAGGGCCCTG
The DNA here is from genome assembly GCA_013400195.1 of Aramus guarauna. NCBI lineage: Eukaryota > Metazoa > Chordata > Aves > Gruiformes > Aramidae > Aramus > Aramus guarauna. The sequence goes on along the minus strand of VXBL01004741.1, from coordinate 33,855 downwards.
ACCTACAGAGAAGAGCTCGATGGCTTTTTGAATCTCTTGGATCCTCTCAGCAGGTAAAGAGTTCACCTGAGGGCAGAAAAGGAGGATGGAAAGACAAAATGAGTAAGCTGAGCCACCAGGTCTGTATTTCAGCTCCTCATTAGGGGAACCAGGAGCTGACCCTGCCTCGGGGCATTTCCAGGAAGGGGAGAGCAGGTAGGAGACTCCATTCCCAACCTGGATCCACTTGTAACCTTCTACAAGATGGATGAACCCTTTTACCAGCCCCCTGCCACATACCTAGACCTGGTTTCTAGGCACTCCTGGGTCAAAGGGGATGGATGAACTGCCTTAAAATGCTCTAAACTTCAGGAAAGCGGGGTGCTGCAAGCCCCTAAAGCTAACCTCCCTGCCTCACCTTGGCTAACACCCATGCAGAGGCACCCTGGGGTGACCCACACCCAGCGTTTGGGTGCTCTGCGGTGGCTTTTCTCTCACTGCTTCAGACTCCTCCATCTAAGCTGGATCCATATCTGCAAACTGCAGCTTCCAGAGGAGTCCCTGGGCACCACGGAGAGACTGAGTCAAGATGAAGGACACTTTCCTCCCCCTCCTCATGCAGACCTTGGGCAAGGTGGGCAGCTCTGTGCTGAATTCCCAACCCCAGCTCCTCCCTGATTCCCAGTGAAGTTAGTTTGAAAGACTCAAATCCCCAACTTAATGTTCTGCACAGTCAGAAGGACAAAATATTAGAAATATTTGGATGGGAACTGGGCACTGGATAGAAAACAGCCTCCGTTGTTGTGCAGATCCGCGTGCGTGTCCCCTGCCATAGGACCAGAGGGGACGAGAAGGCTGGGAGGGTGCTACCCCAGCAGGGATAAACCCTGCGTGTCCCAGGCTCCTTCCCCAAGCACCGGCTGCTAGTCAGGATCGGGCAGAGCCAAGAAGGGTAAGACAGACCCTGCTCTGACCCAGCTGCTGTTCTTATGTAAATCAAGTAAAAATCAACAACATCAGATGTCTCCCAAGAAGTAGGAGAATGCCTTCGTTGTGCTGCCCGCGGGCAGGAGAGGAAGCTGGCAGGTGGCAGCGTGGCGGTTCCCTGCCTGCGAGGAGGCAGCTGGTTTCTGGAAGAAGAACTCAGAGGCGCCAGTCTGACCCTTTCACCGCAGCGCAGGAACTGGCTGGGATATCCAGCCAAGGACCGCGTTTACCCTGGAGCGCTCCACAAACACCTCCTGCAGCAACCGGGAATTCCCACGCATGGAGCCAGGCTGGGAAATTACTTTAAACCTGAAGTTTTTTGAGCAGCCAAGTGCCTAAAATCAGGACTGGGAGACTCTTTCCTTGCCCTAAGCCATATCAGAGAGGTTCAGGACAGGGTTGACTGTTGTGCAGGGTCACGAGTCCGGGAAGGGGTCGGTCACCTTCACTGCCTGGTCCTGAGCCTGGTCAGGCTGATCTCCTCCTTTCTCTTTCTTCCGTTTGGGTTTCTTTTTCTTCTTTTTGGCTCCGCTGTCATTTGCTGGACTCAAGCCGCTAGGGAACAAAAGAAACATCATTGGAGCCCCAGGGTTTTCTTTTGGAGAACATTTACAGGGTTTCTGAAGCTCTTTAAAGAAAATCCAAGCTCCCTGCTCTGAGTCCAAGTCTCCAAGTCCAAGGGGGAATACAAGGTACACGGGGTGGGTACAGCCACGTGTCCTCCCCCTGGCATCCCTCCCAGCGGTGAGCTCCCGAAGGGGGACCAGCATCCACACCTCCCACCCCACGGGTTTGCTGAGCAGCGGGGACTGAGCCCTTGCACCACAGGTGACCACGTCTTTGCCGACACATCACCCCGCTCGGCCCCACGTGCCCAAATCCACCCCGTGGAGCGGCGACGATGCCCAGCTTAGGGCTTCTGCTCCTCTCTGAGCCCAAGGATGGACACGGGAGCAGCAAACACTGGTCCAGCCTTGGAGATAAGGGACAGAGGGGCTGGTGGCCAAGGACACTGCACCAAATGTCCCCCCACCTGCAGAGGTGATGACTTAGGGAAACGAATGGTTGTTATATTGGAAAATTATTATATTGTTATGCTGGAGGTAGATAATTGAGACTGAGTGGCAAATCTCTTGGGGAGCACAGCGTGGGAAGCGCCTGTGCCAGGGCATCGCTCCAGAGCAGAGCAGCCCCAGACATCCAGATGATGATCACCCCAAAGCAGCCGCAGGCGTGAAACCCCCCACCAAACCCAAACCCAGGAGAGGTGCCTGCTCCTGGCACAGCACACGCGATCTCACCCCCCACCTGAGACACCCCCACGCAGGGCAGGCAACGTTACCGCTGCGGAGCTGGAGCACCCCAAGCCGTGAGTCTCCCTGCCAACAGTCCCCAAAACAAGGTTACAGTCTCCGAGAGGGCCATGGCTCAGGTGGAAATTCAACCCCAGAGACTGATGGAGCAGAACCGAGCGGAGGAATGAGAGGGGAAGGTGAGGGCACACGGGGCCAGGGGTGCTTTGCCAGCTGCCGACACGCATAAGGGGTCTTCTGCAAAGCAAGGTGGGGGGACAGCACGCACGGTCCCAGCACCGCTCAGCTCAGTCCTGCCCCCATCGATGGTACAGAGTTTGTTTTGCAGTAAAACCACAGCGTCTTTCCTCTTCTGTTTTCACAAAAGGATGATAACCTGCATCTGGCTCAACAGGAAGAGGATGGAGCCACAGAAAATCCTGGGTGGGAGCTGCTCTTCGCATTAAGCGGCACCTCCTGAGCACCTACGACTGCAAAGCCCTCCACCGGCAGGGACCATCATCCACACCGGAGCAGGTTTAGCTGGAAACCAGTACAAGCTCTGCAGGACTGGGTCTGCTTCATCTTCCCTGGGGACCCCCATCAGCCTGGCCCCCACGGGACGTGTCCTGCTCCCTGGGACCTCATCCCCTTTTTTCCCCCCAAATCTCAGCCCAGGGATCCAAGCCAGTATATTTTATTTTTTATTCCACAATATAGAGGCAGCTTTTTCCCTTGCACCCCCTATAAAGGCAGCTTTTTCCTTGCACCCCAAAACAATTGCCACTTTCACAGCAGGGACAACTGCACAGCTCTAATCTGCCCAGAGGCAGACGGTGAACCGAAGGCACCAGCCAGTCTGGAAATCCTCCGAGTGCCGCTTGATCCCAGATCGGCTTAATGTCTTTCCCAAACACAAGATAGCAGTGAAGAGGGTGGAGCAGGGAAAGGAAAGAAGAAACACGTTGGAAAATATGTTGGAGCAGCATCCAACTATTTATTTCAGCAAGGCCAGGAGACTGACAGATTCGGGAGGGGAATAAGGTTTAAAAAAAATAAAATAATCCCTGGGCTGAGCAACAAGTGAGTTTTGAAACCAGGGTAAAGTGGACAGAGAAATGTTTTTTAGAGGGATGAAGCCGGGAGGGCTGGGTGCAGGGATGCCTGCGGACAGCGAAGCCGCTGATGCTCCCGGCGCAGAAACCCGACATGATGGGCAGCTGTCGCCCTGCAGAGCGGCGACGTCTGGTTTGCAGGACACGGAACAGCTGAGCTGGGAAAGGCTTTCCTCCGGACAAAACCTGAACAAAAGCGAAGACTCTGCAGATGGCATTGGCTAGGGAAAAAGATTCCCAGCTATCAGCAGAGCCCCGTGTGAAACACCAGGAGACAGCAAGCAAGAGGAGCAGCCACGGAGCCACAGCTCTGCGGGGATCAGCATCCCACGGCACTGCTGAACCGTCCTTGGGAGGGGACATCTCACCTTTCCTCCCACCACCGGGAAAAGCCTTTACCTCCACTCGGGGAGATGCGAGCTCTGACATGACAGCAAAAGTAATTACGGCAAAGCGGTGCTGACACCGCTATTGATTTCGGTGACAAATGCACGCTGGTTGGGTTGGTTTGTTGTTTTTTTTAAACTCCTTGCAAAGGAGCACAGATNAAAAAATAAAATAATCCCTGGGCTGAGCAACAAGTGAGTTTTGAAACCAGGGTAAAGTGGACAGAGAAATGTTTTTTAGAGGGATGAAGCCGGGAGGGCTGGGTGCAGGGATGCCTGCGGACAGCGAAGCCGCTGATGCTCCCGGCGCAGAAACCCGACATGATGGGCAGCTGTCGCCCTGCAGAGCGGCGACGTCTGGTTTGCAGGACATGGAACAGCTGAGCTGGGAAAGGCTTTCCTCCGGACAAAACCTGAACAAAAGCGAAGACTCTGCAGACGGCATTGGCTAGGGAAAAAGATTCCCAGCTATCAGCAGAGCCCCGTGTGAAACACCAGGAGACAGCAAGCGTTTGCTCACCGGCACAGGGAACGAGCAGTTTCTTGATGAGAAACCCTCCTCTTCTCCAGAAGTGCTTTAAGCACTTGCAGCGGAGCAGAGAGGAGCAGCCACGGAGCCGCAGCTCTGCGGGGNGGAGCAGCCACGGAGCCACAGCTCTGCGGGGATCAGCATCCCACGGCACTGCTGAACCGTCCTTGGGAGGGGACATCTCACCTTTCCTCCCACCACCGGGAAAAGCCTTTACCTCCACTCGGGGAGATGCGAGCTCTGACATGACAGCAAAAGTAATTACGGCAAAGCGGTGCTGACACCGCTATTGATTTCGGTGACAAATGCACGCTGGTTGGGTTGGTTTGTTGTTTTTTTTTTAAACTCCTTGCAAAGGAGCACAGATGAGACCTGGCGGATCTCCAACCAGCCGGGATGGTCGCATCCAGGTCCTGAGATGAACCAAACCATCCACCGCAGAGCTGCAATAAATGCATCCAACTGATTTCTCACCGATTTTAACACCACAAACTGACAGCACGAGGGGGGTTTGCAAGCACGTCCGAGGACAGACGCTGGAAGCCGCCCCTTCAGAAGGAGACAGACACATTTTCCCTGGTCACCTCCGCGTTGGGATGCTGCGGGTGTCAGATGCGACAAACAAAATCCTCCTGGTCCCCGTGTATTCAGTCGGCGTCGCTTTGCTTCATAAATCAGAGCTGCCAACTCCCAGCTTGCCGCTAATGAGTTCAGCCCAACCGATATCGCTTCACCCCCATGCCGGGCTTGCAGGTGAAAGCGCTGAGAAAAATCCTCCCTGATTTATGAGCAAAGGCGTCGTGACCTGGAAGAAATCAGGGTGGCGTAAGGTGGGATGAGGTTTTGCATTCCCAGGTGCCGTGGCATGGGGAAGGGCCCCACTCCAGCCAGGAGATGAAGAACAACCCAGCAGAGGAGTCGCCAGCAAATGATGGAAAATCCAAATGTTCATCTCACTACACCTAGGAAAGCAACAATTACAGCTATTTTCTATTTTAAAGTCCATTTAGTAAAGCAAGTATCTTTTTCTTTGTGCTTCAGTGTAGCTGCAGCCCCTCGGATGCCCCTCAAATTCACAACACCACCTAACTGGTGCCCTGCGATGAGCCACCATCATCCAAAATCCCAGTTACCACAGCCGACATGACCCATGAAGCTGGTTTCGCCCCCCAGGAAGGGTTAACTGCCAGGCCAGCTCCTGTCCAACAGCCCACGGCCTTCCCAGCTGCACTTACGCCTTTTTTCCTCCTGTATCTCCCTTCCAGCCTGAGCTGCTTTGAGAGATAAAGTGGGTGGAGAAGGGCACGTCGACTGCACTGTGCCAAACATCTTCCGATTACCCGCAGGATGGCAACGGTCCGTTTTCTGACGAAGGAAAACATTTTTCCCTTCTCCTGGAAAAGGCATCGCCGCGGTCACGGCCATTGCCTATCACTGCAATCCCCCGTCCTGGCTACGGGACGGCTCCTCGAGTTCAAGGGAGAGGAACCCATGTTAAACACTGCACAGAAGATAATACCCATAACCTGAGTAAGCTCAAAAATACTTTTGGAAGCACCTTAATAAACCAGCTGGGCTTGTTCAAGGCGAGAGGCTCAGGCTGACTGCCCTCTACCAGGCCTTACAGAGGCTGGCAAACACCAGACACATCCAGTAACAAACTGGTGCTTGGCACCCACTTACTTATCACTTGGATCTGTGTGCACTCCTGCTGTATTCCCGGATCCGAGAGCTTTATTTTTGCAAGGTGGAGGAGGAAAGCACGAGGGAGGACAAGTCCGGCTGCAGTTGGCTCCCTGCAGGTTCCTCGGCTCCCAATGCCCAGTGGGAAACTCTGGGTCGGCACGGGGTTTTTCCAACAGCAGGGACTGGGAGTTATTTCCCGTAGTGTTCGCACTGCGGCGATCAAAGAGGGTTTTTCATTACATAAATCAAAATGCCACATTCAGGCTCTCAGACCCTCTCACACCTATGATAGCAAACGGTACCAAACACTGCTAGTTCTGCCCCAAAACTCCAACTGGAAATGCACATTTGGACAAGGGCTTGTGTGGTTTGCAATTCCTCCACTGCACGGCCTTGCTTCCGAGGCTGAAAGGTGTTGGATGAGAAACAGTAGATCCCCGCTCCATATTTAGGTGCTGGAAAATCCTTCTGCCAAACCTGGGGCTAATCGGGCGCAGTACTTAGGCTGTAATCTCATTAGAGGCTGGAGCGATGAGGGAGGCTCTGCAGATGGCAGAGCACGGGTCCCCAAGCAGAACGTGCCGTTACTGCGCTCCACACAACACCTAAAACTAAATTCTGCATGTTAGAGCACGGCAGTTGTCCCAGAAACATCCTCACACGGTCTAAGTGCAGGCAGGGATTGCCAAACCAGGCAGCTGCCCGCTCTCCCACCAAGAGAAGCCCCTTTGCTTTCCCCACACCCCATTCAGCAACAACCCAGTTTGTGCCGCAGGACCAGCCCTGAACTTCTCCCACCCAAAACAGCTTCCCCGGGTGGTTTTGCCAACAGCAGAGCCGGTTCACGGGGCTGGGACGCTCGAATCCTTGGTCTCACTGCTGCCACTTGCTGCCTGCGAACCGACAAACCCCACCGGGCCCACAGCAGCTCCGGGGAGCAGAGCCTGTGTCAGTGCCCCTGCCTTTCCGGTGCCTTTTACCTAGACGGGAATAAACCCTCCACAGACACTGGAAACACGGCAGAAGCCCTCTCTGCACAAAGGAAAGTGTGACAAAGGTGAAAGTGAGATTTATTTTTTTTCTTTCTTTCTTTGGGAAATCAACTTGGACAGCTGCAGCAGAGCGGTGCAGCCACTTCCCAGTGCTGACACGGGACTGAAGCAGAGGAAACTCAATTCCTCTTTCCTGTCCTTAAAAGGAAAGGAAGTATTGCTCTCGCTAAGTAATGTTTTTACGTTTTAAATCTCGGAGCCAAGATCCAGCAACTCTCAACATGAACCAGGCAGAGGCAGGACTCCGAGCACTGCTCTGCAAACCGTGGTGGCTCAAAGCAGGAAAAATCAATGGGATGGACACACATCAAGAAAACCACCACCCTTCCTATCGCTTGGTCTTTTCTCTCCTAGGTGGAGCCCCAGGAGGTTTTGAGGGGACAGGAAATTTGCCAGAGAGCTCCAAAGCCTCCCTGGCGTGCACTCGTTATCACTGTGCCCATCAACCAGGTTTTTAATGTTATTTCCCGAGCTATCCAAACTCTCTAAGAATATTTGCTACAGGACATTTCCCAGACTGCCTGGTTAGCTTGTTGCACTTCAACGCTCGCCCTAGTTGGGGCATGTAACAGCATTTTAACTCCTCGGGGTTGCAGGAGATGCGATGCTCACGTTAGGATACGAAGAGGGCTGAAGAACACCCCTTTTCCTGGCAAAGAGCAGGCTGAACTGCCAGGCTGGGAAATAACCGTGATTAAGCATCATGTCTCCTCTCTACTTGCCTCTGGTTTCCACAAACCTAATCATGTCAGAGGGAAAGAAAAGAAAAATCTCCCCAAGCACAGCTAAACCTATTAAACTGAGACACGGTGCCACACCCGGGAGGCAAATAAAATATAAACAGGCATCTGTGCTGTCATAAGAAAAGCTTCTGTGATATTTCTTACGTGACCTTTTATTCGCTTCGATTACTGGACAGGCGGGATTGCCTACAGAAAGCTGCCGACAGAGGGAGAAGACCTCTTCAAGCCGATGGTCTCTGTGTCGCAGGGCTGGGAAAGCAGCTGCTGGGGCACCGGGTGAGCAGCGAGGAGCCCAGTGAGGCTCAGGCGTGCAAAGCACAAGGCGCAAAACCTCTGGAAACCTCTAGAAACACGTGATGTTCCCATGCCCTGCTGCATGCAAAGCCAGCAGGAATGAGAATGAAGCCTCTCCTGCAAACCACAGGCACGCAAGGTAGCTCTGCGCCTCGTTAATTAAGGTGGTGAGCAACACGGGCACTACATTAGTGATTTTTAGATCTTTCCTACCTAGATAAGGCCCTGCCTCACCACATGCGCTCACTCCCAGCCTAATTGTTGCTATTTCACCATTTTGTGCCTCTGGACGCTCCGCGAACCACAAGACGACGTCGGCCTGAGCTTTGCAAAACCCTGCGCTGTGTTTAGGATAATGAGGGGATGGATGTGCAGAAGCCTGGGCTTCTTCCAGGGTGCAGTGACGGCCACAGGAGGCCACATGCTCTGGGGAAGCGGGATAACGTGTCCAACCACACCACCATCCCCACCACCACGGGTGCCACCGCAGTGCCGGAGATGCTGGGAGGGGGACGGGGCTTGTGCTGGACGACAAGGAGAATGTGGGGAGACACACCCTAACGCACGGACAAGAAAAGCTGCGAATTGGGCTNCGGTTAGAGCCGTGCTCCGCCTCGTTCTCGCAGTCGCTGCAGTGCTCGTGGTCGTTCTCGTCCGCCGACAGCCGCGGAGGCCTCGCCGGTGGCCGCCTCGCTGCTGTCTCACTGTCGTCCGCCATCTTGAAACGGGGCCTCGGCGCCTGCCGCACCCCCGCAACAAAGCGCGCCGCGATTGGGCGGTGGGCCGCGGTGCATGCCGGGACCGGTAGTCTGCGCGGGCATGCGGGGGCCGCGCTGCGCCGGGGCCGGTACTACAGTTCCCGTCGGCCTGTGGGGGCGTCCCGAGGCGGTGCTCCGG
>VXBL01004738.1:15758-47601 GCA_013400195.1 Aramus guarauna | reverse complement strand
CTGAGGGCATCGTCCAAGTGTATTTGGGTATCCTTTGAAAAGAAAGGGAACTATAATATCACATAGCACTGTTGCACAATGGGAATTATCACCAGTCTAATCACTATTATGTCAGTATGATACATATATTTATAGATATAATATTTATTTGAAGAATTATTATGTCAGTACATGCACAGTATGTAAGAATGTGAGCAAGAGATTGATACATGTTATTGCACAGTGTCTCAGGCTGAGTGACTGTCCTGCCTAAATTTAAGGCTCTGCAAGGGGAATGCAAGTCTGAATTCAAATCCAGCTGACTGACACAATTTACAAGATGAAGGAAACTGGACCTTTGTCTCTGCTCACAGCAGAAGAACCTTTCCTGATCCCCTGAAGTGCTCCTCTGTAACAGACACAATGCTCTGGGGTTAAAAAAATGAAGAGTACGTGAGTAACTGACAGGATCCATGAAAATTCAATCATGTAAAATTGATCCAGCCACCCACTCGCATTAGAACCAGTGCCACCAGAAAGCACATAAGGTATTAGTAATTGGAGATTTGTTATGGAGAGGCACCAAAACACCCATTTACCATCTAGACAACTTGTCTAGAGACATTTGCTGCCTACAAGGAGCTTGCATACATTATTTCACTGAGAGGTTGCCAAACTTGGTGAACTCTTCAGATTATCATCTGCTGCTACTATTCCATGTAGGTTTTAATGACATTGCAACAAGGCAACTCATAACCATCAAAAGAGACTATATGTCCCTCAAGGCAATGTTAAAAGGATCTGAGCACAGGTGGTGTTCTCCTCTACCCTCCAAGTCAGAAGACATTGTTCAGGAAGGAGGAGAAAAATTGAACAGGTGAATGTCCAGCTGTTTAGCTGGTGCCATATTCATGGTTTTTGTTTCTATGACCATGGATCTACCTTTGAGAAGCTCAGTCTGGTGGAAGCTGACTGCATTCACCCAACCAACTGGGACAAGATGGTCTTTGCCAACAAGCTGGCCAAAGTTTTAAAGTAGACTTAGTGGAGGAAGAAAATTGAGTTTTGAGTAACAGAGAAGAGCCAGAGGAAGCACCAGGAAAACATCTGTGAAATGTTCCGAAAGAATTACAGTTTGTTCCTCTAAATAGATGATATGGTCAATAGCCCAACTGAAGTGTCTCTAGCATGGGTAATGAATAGGAGTAGTTGCAAGCCACTGTACAGCTAGAAAGCTATGATCTAATCACTGTCACTGAAACTTGGTGGGATGAATCACATGAGTGGAGTGCTACAATCAATGACTATAAATTGTTCAGAAGGGACAGGAAAGGAAGGAGAGGTGGGAAGTTTGCTCTCTATGTAAAAAGTTGATTCATTGCACAGAGCTGTCTTTGAAAAACAGTGATGAGCCAGGTTGAGACCTTATGAGTGAAAATTAGAGGCCAAGCCTGATCAAGAGGAGCCTGTTGATGAAGTGTTATTACTTCAGCTATGGGAAGCATCACGCTTGCAGGCTCTGATCCTGATGATCCCCCTGACATCTGCTGGAAAAGCAGCACATCAAGCTGTAAGCAGTCCAGAAGACTCTTGGAGTGCATCAAAAATAAAATCTTCACCCAGGGGATTGACAGCCCAACTGGAGAAGAAGTGTTACTGGACCTGATTCTTACCAACACAAACAAAATAATTAGAGATGTCAAGTAGCCTGGGCTGCAGTGACCATGCCCTGGTGATATTCACAGTCTTGAGAGTTATGGCTCAGATGAAGTGTAAGGTCAAGACCCTGAATTTTAGGAGAGCGGACTTTCAGTTGTTTAAGGAATTACTGGGTGGGACCCCCTGGGAAACTGCCCTCAGCAGTGAAGGAACAGAAAAAACTTGGCAGCTCTTGAAGAACATTTTTCTTCAAGTGCATGAGCTCTCAATTCCCATGTGTAAGCAATCAGGCAAGGAAAGCAGGACAACAGCATGGCTAAGTAAGGACGTCCTAGTCAAACTAAAGTGTAAGAAAGAAATGCATAGGCAGTGGAACCAAAGACATGTATCTTGGAAAGAATACATGGTATGCTGCCTGAATGTGTAGGGATAGGATCAAGAAAGCTATGGCACAGTTGGAGCTGAATTCCTGTTTTATTAAGCTTTGGTGTGGCCTCATCTTGAGTATTGTCTGCGTTCCTTTTAAAACGATGCATCTAGAGGAGAGTAAGAAAGCTGGTGAAAGGGCTAGAAGGCATGGCCTCCGAGGAGTGGCTGAGGACATGGATTTTGTCTAGTTTGGAGACAAGGAGGCTGAGGGGCAACCTCAATGCACTCTATAACTTCCCGAGGAGGGGAAGTGAAGAGGGAGGTGCTGATCTCCTTGGTATCCAGTGACAGGATGTTGTGGATGCCATATCATTGGAAGTNACTTACGCTGCAAGTTCTTGTTCTCACGCTTCAGCGTTTCCAGGTGGTCCAAGGACTCCTCATAGGCATTCTTCATCTTAAAGAGCTCCGTGCTGAGAGAGCGAGACTCCTTCTGGGAGGCTTCCAGCTCAGCCTGCGTTTCCTCATACTTCTGCTTCCACTCTGCCAGGATCTGAAGAGAAATGGGGCGTGAGTATGGACGTGGCAATCAGGAGGGGATGCTCTGCCCAGGAACCCCAGGGCTGGAGCCCAGAAGACCTTGTCAAAGTTCCTCTGCTTCTTATCCAGAGCTGCGCAGGCAGCATTTGATCGCTCCACGTCAATCATCAGGTCCTCCACTTCATTCTGCAGCCTCTGCTTTGTCTTTTCCAGGGAAGCACATTTGGCATTGACAGCTTCGACGTGCTCCTCTGCATCCTGCAAGCGCTGTGCTAGCTTCTTCCTGGGAGGAGATAAGCACAGCTCATGGTTTGAAAGCAAAAAGGAGGCTGTGGCTTCTGGCTGTCTGTCTTTTCACAACAGGATGGTTTATCACTAATTTCAGTATGTATCCTATGCACAGACAGTGTCAGTCCTCTCCCAGTAAGTCACTGTTTTCCCAGTTCTGATTCCCAGGCTTGAACAACCACTGTGCCTTCTGTATGTACAGTCCAAAAGTTTTCTGTACCATTCTCTGGGTCAGGGGAATATTTTCCTCTACATTTCATAACCCATGCACTTTGGAGGATATACGTTACCTCAGCCCCTACCCTGCCCCAAAGCACAGCTTTAACTTTTAATGACAATATTGCAGCTGTGTCTTCAAATTTTCCTTGTTAGTATATCGCTTTTTTTCTCTACTCCACTTTCCCGACATACTTGGCCTCCTCCAGCTCCTCCGTGCGCTGAATAGCGTCCGTCTCGTATTTGGTTCTCCACTGGGCCACTTCGCTGTTGGCCTTGGACAGGGCACGCTGCAGCTCCCCCTTGGCTTCCTGCTCCTCCTCATATTGTTCCCGCAGCAAGTCACAGTCGTGGCGAGCAGACTGCAAGGCGTGGGCCAGGGCGTTCTTGGCCTGGGGAGTAAGAGCAAGATTGGCACAAGGAATGGCAATATCCTGGGAAATCTCTTGTGATGGATTAATTTAACACTGTCATCATAACTTCTGGGAGGGTGTGGGGGTTTGCAGTGAAGAACGGATGTAAGTCTGGAGGACAAAATCCACTAACCGCACTCCCTGCAGAAATGAAAATCTGTCCTAAGCAGACCCTGTCTTCACTAGGCAGTGTGAAGTTAAGAGTGTTTTCAGTGGCCAGCTGTAGGAACCATGATCACCTTTATCTCTTCCTCTAAGTGTCTCTTGAGTTCCTCGATCTGTTGGGTGAAAGCCTGCTTGCCTCTAGACAGCTGAGAAATCAGAGCATCTTTCTCCTCCACCTGGCGTGAATATTCACCTAGGAAAACACACAAAAAGGAAATATTTTCCTTGTCATTCGTGATCCAAACAAACTGTTTTCGGAAGCTCTCCCATTCCACAGCACAAAGGAGGCTCTCTCACCTGATTCTGTCTGCAAACGAGCCCTTTGAGCGCTGAGGTCATTGATCATGCGCTGGTGCTCTTCTTCCTTTGTCTTAATCTCACTCAGCTGGTCTTCCAGTGTGCGACACATCTTCTCCAGATTTGCCTGAGGAGATCACAGAGAATGAAAGAAGATTAGTGTATGGACGCCTCCTTCTTAGGAACTGCACAATTCTCACCAGAAAAATGTCAACAGCCATGCAAGCTATATACGGCTCATTGGGGTTAGAAGGTTAGAGATACAGTTCTACACAGAGACAGAGAGTTATATTGTAACGTGACCANGGACAGAGACTTGCCTGCAGCTCCTTGATCTTCTTCTGTGATTGCATGCCCAGGGCTTGCTCATCCTCGATTTTGCTCTGGATCTGGCTGATTTCAAAGTCTTTCCTTTGGGCAAAGCAAACCATGTTAGAGCTCAAAGGGAAAAGACAAGTGCACCAGCCCAGCACTCGGCTGCCCCACAGCCACGCTTACTTCTTCAGTTTCTCATCCAGCTGCTGCTTATCGTTTTCCAAATCCATGATGCTGTCATGGGCCAGCTTCAGGTCTCCTTCGAGTTTCCTCTTAGCTCTCTCAAGGTCCATGCGCAGTTTCTTCTCTTGCTCCAGGGACCCTTCCAGCTAACAAGAACCAGACCATCAGTGCTCTGCCAGCCCCGTCTAACTCCATACCTGTGCTCTTCTTGCTGTATGCCTGTGTGCTTACATCGTCCACTTGCTGCTCCAGCTTGGTTTTAGCTTTGGTCAGCGTATTGACTTTGTCCTCTTCTGCCTGCAGGTCATCCAGTGTCTGCTGATGGGCCTCTTGGAGAGCCTTCTTCTCTTTTGTCAGCTTGGCAATGGTCTCGTCCAGGGCTGCCATCTCCTCTGTGAGGTTTTTCACCTGCAAATATGAGCAATTGTCAAAATTTTGTAGAAAATATGTTTACTGTTACAGTGTAATTTTCACTTTGCAGTTTTTTGGCAGGTGTTTCATTTATCCTGTGGACACTCAGACAATGCTCAGCTCAAAAACTTCCAAAATCAACATAGCTTAAGGTAGCAGACTCTTACTCAGAGAGTCAGTGATTTCTTGTCATTCCCTATGTGTGTACCTTGTTTTCAGTGGCATGTTTTTCCTTTTCAACTTTCGCCAATGTTAACTCAAGGTCATCAATATCTTTCTTCAGCTCTGAACACTCATCCTCCAGTTTTCTCTTTTTGGCTGTCAGCTCAGCATTAATTTCCTCCTCATCCTCGGCCCTTTCAGTCACCTCCTTTACTTTGGCTTCCAACTGGATTTTGGTTTTGATGAGCTGGTCACATCTTTCCTCAGCATCAGCTAAAGCATCAGCTTCCTGTTCAGAAAATGAAGGAAATTTTTTTTATTGTTAAAGGAACAGAAGTGCATGAGTAAGACCTGTGGGATAACTTTTTGGGGAAAATATTACTGTGTGTTTACATTACAAATTACAAATTCAGAATAACTTTTTAAATATTTTTTTTTTTACCTTCTTCATCACCAGATACTGTGTCTAGCTCCATTAGATTTCACCTCGTTTATTTCAGACATGTTAGTGGGTTACTTGGATTGAAGCAATCTTTTCCTCCTCTCCTTTAGAAAATGATTGTTTTATAATGTATCATAGTGAAATTTATGTGGAAGTATTGAGAAATTGAAATAATTCCAGCACTGAGAAAATATTTGAAACTCCCATTAGTAGATTTATACTCACCCAGTACAGTCAGTGGACACTAGAACAAGATTCATCTTTCCCTGAAATGGACACTGCAACTCAATGATATTGCCTGAGTTTCTGAGAGACCAAATTGCATTGGAGACAAACATGCAAGGCTGACACTGTGTTGTACGAGGTAATGGGCACCTGCATCTTCTGGAGCAGTAGCTACTGGAGCTCAGGTGAGATATGCCATAAGAAATGAAATTAGGCTTTTCATTTCGACAACTGAATTAAGGCAGAGTAGTTGGTCAATTGAATCAGTGTCCCCACTCCACTAAATACACTACAGTGAATATAATGAGGCATTATGTCATAACTCACATGGAGACATGTACATGTAAGCATTAAGACTGAAAAGTAATTCTTTAAACTACACTTTGTTATAGTTAGATTGAGTGGGAAAAGAAAGTGGCCCGAATTTTACCTTTCGTTACATAGTATTCAGCTTAAAATATTTTGTAAGTCAGTTAGAAGAGTTAGATCTTATTTACTCATTTCCCCTAAAAAAAATAAAAATAAGTTACTCACAGCCTGCACTTGGAGCTGCAAATCATTTTTCTCCTGCACCAGTTTCACCATCTTCTCCTCCAGCTCCTTCCTCTTTGCCTCAGACTTTGCAAGCTCTTCCTTGGTTTTCTCAAACTCCTCCTTCATGTTGGCCATCTCCTTCTCAGATTCTGCACTCTTCAGCAAGGGCTTGATCTTGAAGAACAGCTTCATCCAGGGCCAGTGCTTGACATTCATGAATGCACGAACATTGTACTGGATGCAGAAGATGGACTCCCTGAGGCATAATTAAAATGTACATTGAATATTCTCAGCATGACGAGCGCCAACACTTTCCCCCAAGTATTTAACTGAAGATGAGGAATGTCTACCTCCTCTCCACCATTCGCTGGTACTCCACTCTCATCAGGAAGCCCCTGCACCTGGCCTGTGTGCGGGTGATGAGCTGTGCCAGCTTCTCATCCCTCATCTCCTCCAGGAGTCCCAGCAGCCCAGCTTTGAAGAAGACCTTGAGAAAGGCAACATTGCCACACATCACTGTCAGGTAGAGCAAAGCACAGACATGCAGGGAGTGAGTCAAGCAGCATTTGTACCTTGGTGTGGCCAAATTTGTACTGGGTGTGGTCCACATCGATTGACCCAAGGAGCTTCTCAGAAGCCTTCTTGCTATCAATGAACTGTCCCTCTGGGATAGCACTGGCATTAAGCACCTTGTATCTGTGGAATGACAGGAAATATGAAGATAAGGCTATTTTTTCCCAACCAACACACACTAGCTACTGAACCCCGCCAGCTCATATATAGCTATTTTTGACATCAGAGTCCAGTCTGAATGAACTAACATTCCTTTTAAGGATGCTGAGAAGTGCAGTGCTCTCACCTCTGTTTGAAGTCAGCATAGAGGACTCTGCTGGGGAAACCTTTCCTGCAAATTCTGATGCCTTCCAGCACACCGTTACAGCGCAGCTGGTGAAGTACCAGTTCATGTTCCATGGCACCTAGCAATTGAGAGCATAAATGAATGCCACAGTTCCCAGTGCAGAGGGGAATGGATCTATCAAAGGAAGTTCTCCTTCTGCTTGAGGTTCTTACCAGGTGTTTTTGTTTCATTTGGGATGATGCAACGGACAAAATGGGGGTGAGTGCTCCGTAGATTGGTCATCAGCTTGTTTAAGTTCTCCTGTGGGATCATGTGTAGTAGCTTAGATTAGAAAAAATTACTTCTGTATACTCTGTATCTAGATAGCAAGGAACTAGTATAATGAATCATAGGAGGAAGAAGCTTTCAAAGTCAAAATTAAGATTCAAGAAACTTCTATATAGTTAAGTACTCTCATTAAAAGATAGTTTTAAATTCTGCACTGGAGGAAATTAAACAGTACTGTATAAAAATTTTAACACAAGGCTTTATTTATAATATTTCTATTACATCCCAAATTCCGAAAAATATTTCTCACAAAGAGAAATATTTCTCACAAAAAATGCAAGTGAACTTTTAAAAGAAACTCAGAGAGTCAGCTGAAGACTGCTTAAAACATATCCGAAATGTGAACAGATAATTATTTGGAAAAGGCAGTGAGTAACTTCTTCTCATTCATACTTATTGTTTCATCATAAAACTAAGGTCAGGAGAAGAACAGGAGTTTAGATAGCTGAGATTTGAAACTATGTTAATGTCACATGGATTTTATACTTTACCCGGAAAAGAGCTGAGACTGTCTGGAAAGAAGAACCCTTCTTCTTGCCACCCTTCTTTCCACCACCAGCACCACCACCACTAGCCTCTTCAAAAACAAAATGAGTATTTTAATATTATCTGTTTTGTTTCATCTTTACCTATCGTAAATTTTGGAAAACAAGAATTTTAGAAAGCTAACCTGCTTCTGCTCCACCATAGGAGGCAAAAAGTAAAGCCAGTGTCTTCACAGATGATTTCTGGTACAACCCAATGACAGTTTCATTCAGGGGGTCCTTGTTCTTCTCAAGCCAGCCAGTGATGTTGTAGTCCACTGTGCCAGCATAGTGCACCAAGGAGAAGTGTGCCTCAGCCTTGCCTTTGGCAGGCTTGGGCTTCTGGAAGTTGCTGGACTTGCCCAGATGCTGGTCATAGAGCTTGTTCTTGAAAGAGGTGTCTGTTGCCTTGGGGAACATGCACTCCTCTTCCAGGATGGAGAAGATGCCCATGGGCTGGGAGATACAGCAAAAAATAACAGTGATAAAATACAGATTTGTGTTCAGAAGGACACTGCTATAAGGCACAGGAAACTTAGAAATGGATTAAATTGTTGGATGAAAAATGGATCAAATCTTTGTTAAGTTTTGCACATGCAGTTGTAGCAT
Source organism: Aramus guarauna (assembly GCA_013400195.1). Lineage (NCBI taxonomy): Eukaryota > Metazoa > Chordata > Aves > Gruiformes > Aramidae > Aramus > Aramus guarauna. The sequence continues at coordinate 39,084 of VXBL01004738.1, read as the reverse complement.
AATATGAATGTGTCTGAAACTAATGCATTTCAGAACTGATAGTGTCACAATAATCACAAAAAGTTTTCTAAATAATTTGTAAACTGTGATGAATCAAAAGAGGAGAAAATGCCTGTAGAATAATATGGTCATGACTTGTTCTTAAAGGGAATATAGTAAAAGACAGGAAGCTGAGAAACAAACCAATTCCCTTGCCATGAAGAAAATTTATTTCTAAAAAGTTGTTTAAAAGATTCGCCTTCTTGGCTCACACTTTGGCACAGTGATTCAGGAATGTTTTCTTATGCCCAAAATCATGTTTAAAATCAGGAGGAGAATGAATGTATTTAAAAATATTTTTCACAAATGTGTCCATTTTATATTTACTTCAGTTTTTGTACTTTTAATCAAATCCCTAAATTACCTGGAACTACAAAAAATGTCATTCAGTTTCTTGCATTCAGAGGTCAGGCACTAACTGTATTGGCCTGTACTTACTTTGCTATAAACCATCTAGAAAAGAATTGTATTGTCCAGCTAATTTTATTCCAGAACATTAAAAAATATTTTTATTTTACTTTGGGAGCTGATCTGTGTTTTTGAAAAGAAAAAACAAAACAAAACAAAACAAAACAAAAAATGTCCTTTAATCTGGCAAGTGGACATACTCTCCACATAGAAGATGTGAGGAATACTTCCATAGTTATCTGTGGACTTTGTAATATCTCTCATGTATAATAAGTAATGCTACAGATCAAGAGATATGTCAACAACTAAAACTGAATACATGAAACTAACCATGGAAGAGACCTTTTTTTTAATAAATAGCATTTAACAATTTTCATTTTAAAATAATGAGTTCCTGAAAATACAAGACATTTTGAATTAAAAATTTACCTTCTCAATGAGCTCAATGCAGGCAGCCAGGTCCATCCCAAAGTCAATGAATGTCCATTCAATTCCTTCCTTCTTGTACTCCTCCTGCTCCAGCACGAACATGTGGTGGTTGAAGAACTGTTGCAGTTTCTCATTGGTGAAATTGATGCACAACTGCTCCAGGCTGTTGAACTTCCCAGTGGAAAAAAAAGCAACAACTCATTGTCAACATGCACAGTTCTTGACCATTTTCAACTCTTTATAAACCTTCCTAGTTAAAATAAAACTGTATTATGAGGACTTCACCATAGCAGGACCTATATGCAGCTCCTCAAAGAAATATCTACATAATGAAAATGGAAATTTTTCCAAAGCAGATATTCCTAGTGAATGTCCTAAAATTCATAAAGTACTTCAGCATTTTTTTGTTCAGCCAAGAAGATGAGTGTATGCACTGGTCTCCAATTTTTAAACACTGATATCTCTCATTAAATACATATTTATTTGTTCCTTGTTCCTTTAAACAATTTATACATCTTTAACCTGTTACATGTTTGTGAATGGGCCTCCAAATCCTAGTTCTGCTCTAGAAGCTCTTATATAAAATTACTGTAATTATGTTGGTTTTTTAAAAAATCATTAACATTAAACTCAAACTGTTAAAATATGACAACATAATCAATTCTATTTGCTATTTCTACACAAACAATGTAAGTCTGTTCTTGTACCGATGAAGCTTCTGAGGATTTTGCTCTGTGCTACAAAAGAAAACAAAGGACTTTTTCCCAGAAATTTGCAAATGACTGGAATGTTAAACCTTCAGAGGAATATTACTTGGAAATTCTCTGATATAGCAATCTCCTCCTGCAAAAGCAATCATCAAACCTGGAATCCTTACATCAAAGATCTCAAAGCCAGCAATGTCCAGGACACCAATGAAGTACTGTCTGGGCTGCTTCGTGTCCAGCTGTTGGTTGATGCGAACAACCATCCACAGGAACATCTTCTCATAGACAGCCTTTGCCAGAGCACCCACTGAATTGTTCACCTAAATCACAGAACAATGGAGTACAAGAAAAACAATATCTGGAGCAAATAGTAAGTGATACAAGCCAGAGGTTCCCAGTCACCAGCTGGTTGTTACCTGCTGCACAGTTTGACCCTTGGTCACATACTCATTCCCAACCTTGACTCGAGGGTAGCACAGGGCCTTGAGCAGGTCTGCTGAGTTCAGACCCATCAAGTAGGCCGCCTTGTCAGCAACTAAGTAGAAGGACAAGGAGACAAAAAAATTAAGACTAAGAAGACATGCAGCATTTTGAGTGACAAACCCTTTCCAAAGAAACAGCGATCAAATTCCACTTACTGGGTCTCAGAGGAAGCATGACAGTCATTAAAAATAAAATCATCTTTGTTTTGAAAGCTTTTTAGACCAATACACCTAATTGCAATTTGTGTCTTTAAAAATCTTCACAGAAACATCTAGAAACAATATAAGCTGTTAAAAATTCATCCTGAAAGCTGAAGTTCATCACTTCAGTCCAGAGCTAATTGGTATCTATAAGCCAGGCAGCAAAAGTGTCAGCAGGTTGGCCACTTGAGTGTAATCCAAAACATACACATAGGTACTTGGGCTACCTGTATTCTTTGGCAGCAGCTATAACCCTGAAGGGGAATACATTCCAAAATTATGGCTAACAGTTAAGAAATGCCCCTTTCTGGAGACTTAAAGTCATAGCAGAAAGGCAAGAACATTCATTCATTCAGGATCAAAACCTAAAAATTCAGTCCTGAAGGTGGCCATCTGAAAGCATTCTTTGGAAGAAGTAGACAGGGCTTAGTCATTTTAAACCATGTATGCATTATGTAAAATTTAAGCAATTAGGTAGTCAGCTGAGAAGTAGAAATCTAAGTCAGTTCTTCCCTAGCATAGTGTACCTATGCCTCACTTAGACTGATATTCAAATAATACTGCTATGTAGTGACAATTATGGGTTTGAATCTCCAAAGGAGAAGAATGAAATTGAAGGAAAATTCCCTTGTACCTGGGCAAAATTCCTGAATAACATTGTGGAGGCCCCATCCCTGGAAGTGGAGGGTGTCCCCTGCCCATGGCAGAGGGATTGCAACTAGATGATCCTTGAGATCCCTTGAAACCCAAACCATTCTGTGATACTATGTGATTTATGAAGGAGAAGTTCTAATTCTAAATTTCATGTCTCTTTTTTTTTTTAAGCAACCAGAAATATATTTTCTGAAAAATCTTTCTCTTCTCAGGGGGACTTTAATATAAGCACACTGAACAGGCTGTACTGTCCAGAACTGTGTTAGCCCAGCAGAGAATTATGGACACATATTCAATTTATACTTAAAATAAAGATTATGATTGCTTCTTCTATTTCTAACAAGTCAGACACTTTGTTAATACCTTCAGTGCCATCAGGCTCTGCCTGCTCCTCTCGTTGTTTCTGCTTGAACTTCAGGTTCCCGTAGTGCATGACAGCTCCTGTCAGCTTGTAGATGGCTGTTTTCTCATCAGCAGTGAAGCCCAGGATGTCAATGGCACTCTGCAATAGGAACAATAAAATAAAAGCTTTGTCTGGGAGAGATGACAATAGATACAACACTTTAAATTCTTGCTTACATCTGTAGCCATCAGTTCCTCCTGGTCATTAATGCTGGCGACAGTGATCTCACCTTGACTCACAAAGTGATAGTCATATGGGTTGGTGGTAATGAGAAGCATGTCTGAAAGTAAGAAGAAGGGACATGGATGCTTAGTTTAGTCAAGCAAGTAATAGTGTGAGCTGATGTTCAGCAATCTTCCTCCAAATTAATAATTTTTCCTACCAATTAGCTCCGGCTTCTTGTTGGACATGATCTGATAAAATATGTGGTAGCTTCTTTCTGCCTTGAGCTGGAAAGTGACTCTGGACTTCTCCAGCAGATCTGGAGGGAAAATGTAATTAGAAACACAAAGAAACAGCAAAAAAGAAAGTATGGTTGGGTGAAGTGGTATTCTATGGACAGATGACTGAATGGATGGATTGTGAACAGTTGAGGAAAATGTCTTACATGTTTCAATATCAGCAGAAGCTAGTTTTCCTGTGGCACCGAAGTGAATTCTGATGAATTTGCCCTTTAAAGGAATAAAAGGTTCTTAAAATTTACATAATAAAAATATATCTTAAATAAAATTTTGCCATTCACTCCGCTCTAAGATTTCTACTTAGAGACATTTTCTTAAGAATCAGCTATATTTCCACATTGACATGAAGTCGTCTTCTGCATTTTTGACCATGAAAATAATCAACAGTGACACAGATGTATATTTTATGTATGCTGAATATACAACTGGGAATGAATGGGTGGATTTCATTCAGTCAAATTCTTCTAACTATATCCTGCATAGAGACAGCAGTTGCCTTAATGATACAGAAATAGCCATTTAACTAGTTCAGCTGCTTAAATCTGTATTGCTATTTATTCTTTTCCTTTCTTTCTTTCTTTCTTTCTTTCTTTCTTTCTTTCTTTCTTTCTTTCTTTCTTCCTTTCTTCCTTTCTTCCTTTCTTCCTTTCTTCCTTTCTTCCTTTCTTCCTTTCTTCCTTTCTTCCTTTCTTCCTTTCTTCCTTTCTTCCTTTCTTCCTTTCTTCCTTTCTTCCTTTCTTCCTTTCTTCCTTTCTTCCTTTCTTCCTTTCTTCCTTTCTTCCTTTCTTCCTTTCTTCCTTTCTTCCTTTCTTCCTTTCTTCCTTTCTTCCTTTCTTCNTCTTTCTTTCTCTCTTTCTTTCTTTCTCTCTTTCTTTCTCATCTTTCCTAACCTCCCTCCCTTTCTTCCTGGCATTCTGTCTGTGTGTCTTTTAGTAAATTAACAGAAATATAAGTAAAAATTGAAAAACTTCTATTGTTTAACACTGCAATACATTATAGAAGAAAGAGCATGTGAACAGTTATTTTAATTTACATCTCAATGCAAAGCAGAATTATTTTTTTTATTAGAATCACTGTTTTTCAAACCTAGATAATTACCTTCAGTATAAATGGTAAAGTCATGATAAGAAAATTCAGTCTTACTTTTGAAAACATGGCTAAACAACAGAAAAGAATGATTGCCTGTATACTGTTTTCAGGAATCATTTGGTTAAGTAACTTACAAAGCGTGAGGAGTTGTCATTCCTCACAGTCTTGGCATTTCCAAAGGCCTCCAGCAGTGGGTTGGCGCTGATGATTTGATCCTCAAGCGTTCCCTGCAGGACAATAATTATTACTGGTTATCCTTTCCAAAAATAATCTCAGGAACATAGGAAAGCATTGATTCAAGCCAGCATCTATTAATTTACCTGCATTTTGCCTGACTGCTGCTCTTCCTTCTTCTTATCCCCGCTCGCTGCAATTGTTGCAAAGTACTGGATGACACGCTTTGTGTTCACAGTCTTCCCTGCACCGGATTCTCCACTGCCAAACCAAAGAGAGAAGCAGAGAGCGTGTGATCAGGCAGGAGGTCCCCTGGCACCGGGCAGCCCCGCAGGGACCTGAGCAGGGGTGTACATACGTGATCAGGATCGACTGGTTCTCGCGATCTGTGAAAGAGGCAGAAATATAGTACTTAAAACTCAAAGTACAACACAGAAATAATGAAATGTAGTCAGGTAACTTTAATGTTTTCAACTCCATGCTGTCAGCTTGACCTAAACCCCCAAACAACCAAACAAAAAGCCTCCACAACACCTCACTGGGGCACTCTTCATGTAAAATAGTAGAAACAAATGTGTGAATATAGGAAAACACACAACAGCATGTATGCATCAAAACCATGAAAGCTTTGAAAAATTTCCTCCTATTACTGAGACACAGTATCCCTCCAGAGAATTTCATGGTACAATCCTTCTCAGACACATAGAGCCACTCACCAGTCAGCATGAACTGATAGGCGTTGTCAGAGATGGAGAAGATGTGTGGAGGGGCCTCCTGGCGCTTCTTGCCTCGGTAGGCCAACACCACCTCCGGGTTGTACACCGGCAGCCACTTGTAGGGGTTGACAGTGACGCAGAAGAGACCCGAGTAGGTCTGCGAGGAAGGGAGACAGCACGTTGGCTTCCACCTAGCCTGGCAGAGCCGTTCCTCCTAGCTACCCAAAGGAAGACTGCTGCTGGTACTTACGTAGATCATCCAGGCTGCGTAACGCTCTTTGAGGTTGTACAGCACAGCGGGTTCATGGAGGTGGGTCATCATGGCCATGTCCTCGATTTTATCGTACTTGGGAGGGTTCATGGAGAAGATTTGATCTTCCTTCACGGTCAGGGTCTGTCAGAAGGAGCAGATCCATGTATGTCAGCTAAGATCTCGGAGTAGGAATTTCATGCTGTTCATCAATCTTGCATTTTCCCTCACCTCTCCAGCTTCAGTCTTGACGGTGACCTTCCCTGATTCCTTGCTCTGGATTGTCCCTTTCACAAAGGATTCTTTAGGATGCACCACAAAGACTGAAGTCTTGGCATCAAAAGGCTTGTTCTGGGCCTCTATTCTCTCCTTTTCTGACTTTCGGAGGTAAGGAGCTGCCTCCCCAAAGACGGCCATCTCAGAGTCTGACGACATGGTTGCACTTTATGGAGGGGCTCGTCAGCAGAGATCACTGTGAAGAGAAAGTCTATTGCTGAAATGTGTCAAAAAGTAAGCACTTCTTAGTAGAAGAGAAGATGAGAAAAGAAAGATGTTATTCATACCTTTTTTGGAAGTAATTGTATATTTTTGCAGTGATGTGATTCAAGATTTATGGAAAATGTGAAAATTTATTTTGGGAGATTGTTTGGCTGAGGGTCCACTGTACTGAAATCACATTTGAAATAATCCATAATAACTTAGTAGTCAAGTATTTAGGCACTCTCTTGTGGAGTAAAGAACCTCAAAATTCCTTTCAGCTGCTTAGGCATTCTTTTAAAATTCACTTGAAAATGCAGTTTCTTCCCAAGGGATAGTAATTCAGAAAGCTCAGAAAGCTCATACACCACTGTTTTGAGTTGCATATAGACAACTTGTGCATCTTAATGGCTCGGTTTCAGTCTCTAAAACATTGGTATCATTGATACAATTATTTGCTAATTTTAGTGAGTTCTTGAATCCAAGCATAAATGGCTACAATGCCTGTTAAAAGAAGAGTAATGCTGTTCCAAAACACACTGGCATAGTTCCATTTCTATTATTTTCTTTTTCTTTTTTAAAATTAATATAATTTTAGGGAAAAGCAAAGTTAAACACAACAATGATTCTATCGTTCAAAGTTCAACTCAGGAATTTAAAAAATAAGAAATTTGTGTGAAAACATTTTTTTTTCCCAAGAAAAAAAAAACAGTAGGAAACGTAGGAAAACATTTATTTATTTATTTCTCTCCTGTATAGACGTAGGTATCTAATATTTACACAATCTTTAGTATTTTTTTTTTATTTCTACTAAAATCAGAGACTAAAGTGATAATTCTGTATTTGTCCCTGCAGGAACAGTTGGTTTACAGAGGAGGAGGGCTGCAGCTTCCGTTTTTTGTGTGGTAGAGAACAGGCAGAGCAGTAAGGGGAACAAATGACAGTGTTGCATTTTACAGTGATGACGAGCAGAGCTTGGTTGCTCATATTACAGCTCTTACTTCTTTAGTGATTTTGTGGTAAATTTTGGACAAATTAACACATCACATGCTCTGACACAAAATGTTGAATTTTGCACTTTTTCTTACTGTGCTCATCTCGGTCCAGTTCTACTGCTGCAGCAGCAAGGATGGGAAGCCAGCACACCTTGCTCCCTGTTAGGTCAGTGAAGCAGAAGTGAAGAATGTCCCCATGGGGATTTTCTGGTCTGCCATCAGTGGTCAGAGACTTCAAACACAGCCAGTTAAAGACTGGACCAGATTGTCTTTCGAGGTCTCTTCCAACCTAGGCTGTTCTATGATTCCATGATTCAGTTGAAAACCCTACCAGCTTTGGGCACCCCATCACCTTCTGTGACCACAATGGGTTTCAAAATAGAAGGTAAAATGGTGACCGTTCACTCAGTCATACAGAAATCCCACCCGAAAGGATCTTTCTCTGCCCTCTAAGAATTAATAAATCAGATTCTTACCTCTCGTGACACCAGATGGGTGGCTTGCAGGCTGTCAGCTGGTCAGTACTGAAAAACAGAAATGGCAACTCCCTACTTGCTGCTGCACAGAAATCCAGAGTGAAAACGTGCAGGTACCTTGAAAGCAGATTTAAAACCTGAGCTGAGAAATTGAGTCCCCTCCTGGAAATGAGCACTGGAGGCAGCAGGAATACTGTGGCACAGAAGGGCACAATCCTCTTCCTGCAAGCCTGCGGGCCCCGTACACTTACCTTAAGCTTTCCGTGGAGACAGGGCAGACTTGTCGCAGGGACATTTTATACGATCTAGTCTGCAGATGCTACAGATGCCTACTCTTTCTTCGGTCAAAAAATTTTTGGCAAACCTTCTTTGGCAAAGCATTGTCTGGCAAACTGAACTAAGGACATAATTGTCATTTGACATTACTAGATATAATTAGAAAATTTTGATGTCTTACTGACTATATGAATACATCTCCTATAAATAATTTGACAAGGGTGTTAAGGAGGGAATCTGGACTAGTCAAGGCACTTAGAGAACTTGGATGCAGGACTTATGGATTCTATTGCTGGCTTTCCCACCGACTCACTGTATGACCCAGGGTGGATTGCTTGGTATGCCTGCACCACAGATATCCCAGCTGTACAATGGGGATGACAACATTTATCTTCCCCATGTGGTGGTGTGAAGCTTATAAGAAATGCCTAAGAGCAATACATTAGGCAGGCCACTAACAGGGAAATAAGTATTACTAAAAGCATTTGGCAGTTGTGTTGGTAAAATTCTGAAAATAGAGGAGTAATCTGGGTCCTTCAGTGTGACAGTGCTGATGCCTAAGAGTACAGACATCATAAGAGACAAATATTTCATCATAGCAATAGGAAGCTGGGGTCTAGCTGAACTACTGGGTTGGAATCTCAGAGAGACATGTAAAGTCACTTCTGATATATGAAGAAGAGCATACATACACTCATGTGCATATGCCCATCTGTAGACTTGAAACTGCAGAAAAGCAGGAGATTCTCCAAGAAGTGGTGTTATAAGCTTGTTCATGAATTTGTGCTAAGGAAGATGTCATAAGGTATTCTGTGATTTCTGCTATGTAGGTCAGTGTAGTTGAACGATAATCCTTTCTTTTCTTGATGATGTTTTAATTCATCAGAAAGTACCCATACTGGCAATTCAGGAAAGGACTTCAGTTCTTTCTTAGGTCTTTTTTCCAAGTCTGTCCTATCAATCTGTACCACAAATAAAGCAAATTGCTGAGGTAAAGATCTGGGCCTGTAGAAATCTATGCCATTTGAATGTTCTTACCCCTTTTCAACAAGGAGTGGTTACAGGTCGTTACAGAGTCTATGTATCAACCAAGTTTTTTTTCATTCTTGCAGAAATTTCTGCTCCTGCAGAATTCCAGAGCCCTTCAACCATGTCAGAGCTCAGATCACACATCCAGAAGACAACCTAGGTGAAGAGCCTTGCAATCCTCAGTTTAGCCATCAAAACGCAGCATTTCTTTCCAGTTCCTCTAACATAAACAAACCACAGTCTCAACTAAGGGCTGTTTCCCATATGCATGCTCCCACTGTCAAATCCACCAACTGGGAAGAAAGCAAAGACCCCTTCAGTCCTTCTCTCTACCCACAAGTCCCAGAAACAAATACCTTGCACATTTACACATTCATAGAGTTCCTGCAACAAAAGCTATCAACACGTTGCTGCCTATATCAGAGCACTAGAGGTGGTAGACAGTCCTGATACTGTGAGAACGGGGGATTTGCTGGTAGTCCTGGAGAGTGACTCATCTTGTTTTAGGGAAAGGGCACTGTTACTTGAGCTGATTTAAATGCTGTCTTCACACACTCTTCTCCTGGTCATTGGCATTTTGGTTATTGAAAGAGGTCAGGGACACAGGGACAAGGTTAGAAAAATTATGCCTGTGATCCAAGGTAATATCCAGCATCAGGCACTAGCCTGTGCATGAAGATCTTGCTCCAAGAAGGGCTCTGACATTGCAGCACCTACATTTTTGGGAGCTGGACCGCAGTCTGGAACCCAAATCTGTTCCAAACTGAAGCACCAGGGTGCCATGTGGTGTTCAGCAGCCCAATGGGCTATTGGTCCTGGCCGAGGAGGGGACAGGAGGGCCTTGGCAGATCAGAGCATGGGGTTAAGAAGACCATAGGAGGAGCAGGGGTGGCTGATACCTCTCCCAGGACATGAGAGCTGAAGGTTTTCTCCCACCAGGCTGGGAAGGAAGCTCTGGTCTCCCATTCCCAGGGAAGCTGTAATATCATAGAATCATAACATTGGTTTGGTTGGAAAAGACCTTTAAGATCATCAAGTCCAACTATTAAAACTTAATTGTAAAGGCAGCATTGTCTGGCAGCAACAGGTTAAGTATTGAGTAGAATGATAGATTGGTCTGTGTTGGAAGGGATCTTGAAGATCATCTAGTCCAACACAGCTGCTGTGGGCAAGGACATCTTTCAATGGATTAGGTTGCTCAAAGCCCCATCTAACCTGACCTTGAACATTTCCAATGGTGGGGCATCTGTAACTTCTCTGGAAAACCTATTCCAGTGCCTTGCAACACTCATTGTAAAATATTTCTTCCCTAGATCTATTCAAAATCTACCCTCTTCCAGTTTAAAACCATGGCTTCTTGGTCTGTCAATACAGGCACTGATAAAATGTCTTTCTTTGTCTTTCTTCTAAGCCCCCTTTAAGCATTGAAAGGTCACAAGAAGGTGTCCTCGAACCTTTCTCATCTCCAGGCTGAACAACCCCAACTCTCTCAGCCATTCTTCATAGTAGAGGTCTTCCGGCTCTCAGATCATTTTTGTGGCCCTCCTCTGGACCTGCTCCAATAGTTTCATGTCTTCCTTGTGCTGGGCACCCCAGAGTTGAAGGGAGGTGGGGTCTCACGAGAGCAGAGTAGAGAGGGAGAATCACCTCCCTTGACCTGCTGGCTGCACTTCTTTTGATGCAGCCCAGGATCTTATTTACTTTCTGTGCTGCTAGTGCACATTGCCGGTCATGTTTTATATTTCATCCACCAGTATCCCTGAATTCTTCTCTGAGTAGCTGCTGCTGCTTTTCTGTGGGGTCCTGTTCTTACTGGTACATAGCAAGCCTGTCTTATGCAGTGCTGTCAGCATGGGACAAAGTGCCCTTAGGATGTGCATGGATCTCCAGAGGCTGTATGGAGAGTTTAGCTGAGTGTGACTTTGGAGACTGAAAATCTTTGAATTTCCAGTGGCCAATGACAAAGCCAGTCTTCTCAATAGAGCTCTTCTGGGTTTTTGCTGTTGTGTTGCACAGGATGTGGACTCAGCTGTGTAACATGCTGAAGTGGGGCATGTGGCCAGGCAGCTCTGGGCATGCAGTCAGCCGAGGGAAGGTCTGGTTTAAAAGGGAAGTGGCCAGTGAGCTGAGGTGTTTCCAGGTGCAATAGTCACTCAGCAGTGCTTTTAGGATGGTTGGCTTCGATTGTAGCATCAGGTATGTTCACAAAAGGGTTTAGAAACCAAAAGCCTTCTATGGAACTGGTCCCAATCCCGAGGTAGCTTCACACAGGTGAGGCAGGTCATGGGAAAGAAGAATTCCTTCCTCACTCCCTAATATCCTCTCAGTAATCAGATCACATTTCCTCTAGCTGCAAATCATTCAAGGTTTTTTTAGCAAAGTTCAAGCAGGTTTGGTCAGTGTTCCCAGGAGGGTATAACTGTACCTTGTGTACTATTCCACAGATATATAGCAAAAAATATCCATATGTACTTTTATGAAGATATTGCATCAAAGGTATTTGAAAGATATTCCTAATTACCAATTTTACCTCAGGAAAAATCATAGTATTGTGGACATTTCTTTTATGTGTAGTATATTACGAATATTAGGGAAGATAACTGAAACAATATTCATACAAATTCTGAAAAATTAGTGAAAATATTAGATCCTTAAGTGTTGTATGCCATAGTCCTACAATACCCATACATAAGTATATATGGATGTTCAGGTCTTAACTGTTACACTCATTTATAACTTTTCTGTACATGAGCAGCATGCTGTTTGCCAATATATTTCACAGTCCTAAACACAGGTGACACTGTATTGTTACAGTGCTTTTTCTATCTTTTCAAATATTCTGAAGTCTCTGGAATTTTTTTCAGTCTTCATCTTTACTTAAAAGTCTATTTATACAGAACTATCTTTTTACTGAATTATGTTGTCAAATTTAAAATATAGACAATTTCCACCACCATTTTCCAAAGACAATGCAAAAAATTCAAAGTACAAAATTATGAAGAATTTTTGGTTAGCTTATGGAGCCTCACACAATTTCTACACATTGAGTGAAATGGATTTGGAGGGAGTAATAACAATTTAAACTTGATGATGTGTATGTGCACCCAGACACAATGTCAGTTGATTGTCAATCTGCAGAGAGAAGAATATCATTATCTGTGCTCTACCAGGAAAGTTGAGGAAAATGCTTGTGTACTGAACTCCTCTAAAATATGAAGGTTTCTCATAAAAGAAGCTGTCCTGCTGCTTTTTCCAGAGGCCACATGGTCTAGTGCAGCTCTAACCTATCTTCTCAATATGACCTTCAAGTGAGCCTTTCAGGGCTCTTTTCAGGTTACAGCAACAGCTGAGAAAAGAAGTAGCTGATTCCCACTGCTGCCAGGATTTAATGGAAACTCAGCAGGCGATGGCTGGAGAAATTAATTCCTTCGTATGTCCTCTCTCTGATATTAATGTCCCCTGCCCTTTTCCCCCATTCTCAGGGTGACATATAACTGAATCCTTTTCCTTGTCCCTCTCAAGTCTCCTTCCATGTAGAAGGATAGTTTCTGAGGGAAATAACACCATGGTCTTACGTGGTCTTACATTTGAGTCACTTATGTCTGTGCTATAATTCAAAGAGATAATTCAGTGCAATTAAAAGTATCTTAATGATGTTCTGGTAACAGCACCCTCTGTCCACCTGAGTAGCAAGGCAAGCCATAGTTCCCAAAGATATATCATATAAAGGAAACTGCATCATTTCAGTAGGCAATGCTGGAAATATGCTCCTGCATTGCATCCAGCATCTTGGCAGGAATAGGAAGCTCTATTACTTCCAAAAGCAGGTGATAATTTAGAGACAGCTTAGCTAAGAGCTTGAGAGGAAATCAGTCTCTTGTCTTGGAGGCAACTTTTAACTATCTGGTGAACTCAAAGACCCATTGATCTCTGACTCCCTCTTAAGCTACAAGTGCTTCCTTGTGGAATGAGATTTAAATAATGATGGTTTCAATGTCAGAACAAAGAAACAGCATAATTAAATAGCTGGAATGCAAAATGAAATTCACTGGTCCAGATTTATTTTATTCAATGTTGTGTGGTTGGCATAGATGACAGTCAAAAGCTCAGCCATCATCAGTTCCCTATAAGTTCCAACAAACCAGGAAGACTGAAAAGACATGTGCAAGCAGCATATATATCCATTCACTTTAAGCATACTAGAGGAAAATCTCATTGCTGTCTTAGTTGTTTAAGAGAATCTTCATTAGTCCTTACAAATCTGGTCATCTTGGTCTCACAGATCACAGCTTACAGCCCCATCTCAGTGACATCTCACAGTTTATTTCCTATTCTAGAGGAATCCCCTTGCTGACATTACATTTGACATACTGAGGGAATAAAAAGAAACATGTTAACATTTGTATTTTAAAATTTGCCAGTTATCTACCTTCACCTAAGTAAGAATATATAAAAAGGGATTATTCTTTCTATATATTTTAGTAGCCAGTTGAACACTTTGTTCATTGAAAGAAAGAGCTATAGACTATTGAAAAATATTGCCAACATTTGACATTTTGACTAAACGAAACATACAAAGGAAGAGAATCAAGACAAAAAACGTAGCATATTTACTTGGAAGTGTATTGGTAAAATCATTCCAGAACAGCATGGTTTCATGAATAACTTGGATGTAAATCAGAAGTTTGCAGAACTTACAACCCATTATATGAGTGTTATATGTCTAAGTTTTCCAAGAGTAGATTTTTATGTTAGCAGACTCTCCACAGAAACTGGCTGGCTATTTACAGTTCTGGGTGAAACCACTTGGTGTCCACAACAAAAACTCACTTAACAGGGAATTAATCAGTATCTTCATTAGTGTTTTGAGCTGGGACAACATACAAAGACAATAGAGACAATAAAATATTGACAAGTAATTTAGCTGGAAAAATGGAACTAAAACTTATGGATTTTTTTTATTTTGTCCATCTCTGCTCCTTGGTCACAGACTGAGGATTTCAGGAAGTAATCTCAATGATTACTACCAAGGAAAATAGATTAAACATTAGATTCAAGTTTTAAAAAGCAAAGGGGGCAGGCAAAAGTAAATTGGACTATGTTTATAGATGTCAAAGATGGAGATGAGCATCAGATGAACATCATGGAAAAACACTGGATATCCAGGGCTTCTGTGTTACTGAAACTCTTGATACAGATAGCACTTCTTTAATTTCCTGCAGTTGAACAGGCTTGATGAAATCAAAGAAAGTTTGTAGGCAGCCTATTCTGGAGTGTTCTTCTTCTGTAAGAAGCAAAAATTGCAAAGACTCATGTTCAGTCACTTGGCTACTCACATGAGCATACCTTGGAGGGATTTGAGCTACTCATCCTTCATGGCAGCAAAATTTTCTTTCACAAAGCTGATTTTTCTCCAAGTGATTAAATTCTGTTTCTTGACATAGTGACCTGTAAGCTTCTTCCAAAGAAGTCTATAATCCAAAGTTCTCAATTCTTTTTCTTTTCTACTCTATGTTCACATACATTGGTGAATCGCACTGGAGAAAACTCTATCTCATGCTATACCTTGGCTAGTATGCTGCACTGTGCCAGGAAACATTTGCATATATGGGAAGCCAATCACTTACACTGGTAAAATATTGTCAAGCTTTTGACTTTTGCCAGCTACCAGTCTCCTAAGCAGTTTCAAATGATAACTGGGCAACTGGCATTTTCTGGGACCATTCCCAATACAGTCTGCATCCAACCTCACCAGTCTTGATACAGAAATAGTTTACTCCTATAAGCATCAGCAGTCCCATGCCAGTTGGCCTGAGTTCCTGGACATGTTTAATTTACTAGTGTAGCTGTAGTGCTCCTGTAGAAATGTTTGGAGCAGCCACAAAGGTATCTGTCCTGGGGAAAGGAAGGACCTGCTGGAAGAAGCAACATTACCTTAATGAAAAAAAGGAAAGGAAATGGATCTTGCCTCTGTTAACTTTCTGCTGATGTTTCCATCTCTGCAGGGATGGATTCCACTGCAGCTGAATGCAAAGCACAGAAGAGTCAAAAAAGAAGAGACACAATGAGAGTAGAATCTGGATACAGGCTGCCCTGCACAGTAATGTGGTGTGGGCAAGGCTCTACAGTGCTGACATTCACATGGAAGAGGGAGGATTTGGGTCTGCTGAAAATAGATCCTTCCTGAGATGGAGACAAGGCAGCTGCCTCACTCTCTACTAGGAGCAAGAAGTCACATCTTAGCAAGGTAGCACAGGTTGAGTGGGAAAGTGAAGGCATCTTAAGACTGCTAGTCTTGAACCCATTAGGACACCCCACCCTACACCCCCATCCATTTTTTTTCTTGATGCTGTTCATCTCATGAACTAGAAACTTTACTTTAGCTGAAATAAGTGTGTGGATGAGGAGATAGCGGTGGAAGTAATATACCTTGTGAAATACCATGCTAAACAACTTTAGCTTCTGTGTAAAGGTATAAGGATTTTCATAGTGTATCTTCCATGTGACTCATTTGGAAGCTGAGAATGTATGGGCTGGACAAATGGGTTGTTGTGACACTTGAAAATTGACTAGACTGTTCAAGGAGTAGCAATCAGCAGCTGATTAGTAGCTAGCTATGGCTGTGAATGAGAACAGTACCCCTGTGGGTCACAAGTCCCTTATCTTTCAAAATCTTCAGTACCTTGAGTGATGACACAGGATGCATCTTTAGCAAATTTGCTGACAACACTTACCTATGGCAAGTGGCTGAACATCATAAATGGCAGAGATTCAATCCAGTGGGACCTTGATAAACCTGAGAGTGAGACCAACAGAAAACCTCATGAAGCTCAGTAAAGGAGAAGGTCCCAGTTTTCCAGCTGGGGCAGAATAACACCGTCTGGACAGTGAAGTGTCTTAGCACTAGCCCTGCTGGAAAGGATGTAGGGGGTTTGGAAGTTGCTAGTTTGAAGGTAAGCCAGCAGTGCTTTCTCACTGTCAGGAAATCAAATCCCACAGAGGGCTGCATTGGGAACAGCGTGTCCAACAAACTGAAAGAAGTCACTTTGCCTCCTGTACTTGGAGCTGGTGCAGTCAGACCTGGAATATAGTGTTGCATTTGGGGCTCTGCAGTTCAAGAGGGATGTGGAAAAAATAGAAAAGGTCCAGTGAAGGGCTACCAAAATGGCGAGTGACCTAGAGCACACTAGCTGGGCTACAAGCTCACAAGTAAAGGGCAATGACCTGCCTTTACATCTTCCACTGTTTCCTACCTGCACTTCCCATGAGCCCTCTGCTCCTTTGATCAGAATGTGTCCCCCCTATAAAGTAGTGGAAAAGAAGCAGGATGTCAGAGATGAGTCTTCAGCTCCACAGTTTCTTCTTTGTGAGAGTGACTGAAGGAAACAGTGATTGTATTCAGTGACTAATGTCTACACCTTCTTTGAGCCACAACACTGTTAAAGGCTTTACTGCATGGTGGTGTCGTGATTTAACCCTTGTAGGCGGCTAAGCTTCACACAGCTGCTTGCACACTCCCTCCCAGTGGGAGACAGGAGACAGAATTAGAAGGGTAAAAATGTGAAAACACGTAGGCTGAGATAAAGACAGTCTAATAGGTAAAGCAAAAGCTTAAAAAAAAAAAAAAAGACTTTTGCACAAGCAAAGCAAAATAAGGAATTCATTCACTACCCATTGGCAGGCAGAAGTTTAGATATTTCCCAGAAAGCAGGCTTCATCACGCATAACAGTGACATGAGAAGTCATATAGCCTAACTCCAAATGTCCCTCAATCCCTCCTTCTTCCCTCAGCTTTTATTGCTGAGCACAACATCACATGCTATGGACTAGTCCTTTGGTCAGTTGGGGTTAGCTGTCCCAGCTGTGTCCTCTCCCAATTTCTTGTGCATCCTCAGTCTATTTGCTGATGGGGCAATGACAGAAGCAGAAAAGGCCTTGACTCTGTGTAAGCACTGTTCAGCAATAACATAATCACCTCTGTGTTATCAACACTGTTTTCATCACAAATCCAACATAGCCCTATACAAACTACTATGAAGAAATTTAACTCTATCCCAGCTAAAACCAGTACATACAGTCAGTAACTTTTGGTGCAGAAAAAACGGTGCTAATGATGTCTCATTTCCTCCCTTAAAGTAGTTCAGCAGTGGAATATCCAAGGCACCTGTGTAATCATTTATAACTTTCCGGCTCAGCAGGTACCACTGTCAGTCCCACCATCTGAATTGACTGTAGTCAAGCCTGATGTCTGAGGATTATGTTGTCGGTTGTTCCCAACCACTATGAGATTTGGTGGCTGTTCCTTGGTCAAACTAATGGCAAGAGTTGACTTACTTCATGTAGCAGGTGATCTGAAGCTCTTTCACCTCTTTGGGGACCCTGGGGTCTGTCTCCCTCTTTCACCCAAGTTTCCTCTTGCACTTCTTTCTGACAATGTTTCTTCTGTCAGATGGCACTGAAGTCCCCCCAGATACTCAATAAATGAGGGCACTGGCTACCTGCTGTGGCCTTTCCTCTCTGCTGCTGCCTGCTAGTTACATCAAGGAAAAAAAGATCACACACAAAGAGACAAAGTTTTTGCTGAAGCCATCAGCAAGACAGATGCACAGCAGGCCAGAGCTACAGCCCACAAACTTGTCTCATGGAGATGCCAGGATCCAAGAAGAAATATATTTTTCCCCATGAGCACACCCTCCCTTTACACCCACATGCACAGTCCTTCCATAATTGCTAGTTATTAGTTTGTTGCTGCCTTGACAACTGAGATGGTAACTTAATATTTGATCCACATGTGCTGTGTGACACTGTCGTAAATACAACACTCTCCCAGCAGTTCAGAGGTAAGATGAGAGCACAGCAGCAAAGAGTGACTGAAAATAAGAGGTCAGAGCATTAGCAGAAATCACATGTGCTGTGGGTTTCCCAAACGAGCTCAGTGATGTTGAGTGCACTAGCTGTGGTACTTTGGAAACCATTATGGGAGCACTGATGGCTCTGTATAAAGCTCTGGTGACACCTGCTCTTAAATATTCTGTACTGTACCAGCGTACATTCAGAAATTACTGGCTCAAGCTGTACAGGGTGCAAAGAGAATTTGTGAGACCACAGAAACTGTGAGACTCCCTAGAGGGAGGGACCTGGAAGAGTTCAACTTAGCAAAGTCTTACTATTGCAGGGTGAAGGTTGAGGTGGGAACAAGAACTGTAGATAAATCTTCATCACTCCAACAGCTGCTGTCTGGGGCACAGAAGTTTGGATCCATTCCTGGAGATCAATGCTGGGTTCCCATTTGATGTCCGCTCAGAGAAACTGAAGCTGTGAGTGAGCTCCTACACTTGCAAATGATGATGTCAATTCCCAAGAAAACAAGAGCTGCATATCAGGGAGAGGAAAGTAGGAGAACAACCACCTAACTCTTGCTTTCTCAAAGGACAGATGTTAGCCTATTGAGATAACTGGGAGAGGACTGTGATGACTACCCTATGCCTAAAATAACAAATATCTCCTTTGTAATATGTGATTGCCAGGGTCCAGGGATCTGTGACCTGTCCTGACAGGGGAAAAAATATCCTTGAGGTTCAACTGACCCCATAAAGGAGCTGCTCACCAAACCACTCCTCAGCTCCAGACTGGGGGCAATGTGCTGCAGGGTAACCATGTCTGCCCAGCTGCCACACATTCATGCCACCATACTTGCTCCCACCTCTGTCTGATGCGGCACTTTGCTGGATCCTCAACACCCCCAAAGGCAGTTGAACATGCCTCAGTCCTGCCATCAGTCCCAGTCATTCAGTTTCTCCTCTCTCCATGATGTGCCAGCATAGTGTCCCTCCCATTGAGCTGCTCCTTTGCTTCTGGGCCTTGTCCAGTGACCAAGAGGCACCGACAAGCTTCCCACTTGCTTTTCAGAGCCTTACAAAGCAATCCTATGGGGTGTTGCCTCCCTGGGATCTCTGTATCATGCACTTCACATCGACGACTTGCCAATTTCAAAACCAACAGCAGCTTGGAGCCAGTATCACTGGGCGCGGCAAGAAGAGGACCCCAGCTAGTCCTGGCTCCAGCAGTGTTCCACCCAGCCATGAAGGCACGGAGTGCTTTGCCTCCCAGGTGAACGCTCTGCCCAGAGCCACAAGCAGTGGCTGCATCTGGCGCTGCCGGTGCTCAGCCTGCCTGCCCGTGCAGAGGGGCGTCCTCCCTCTCAGGGAGCAGAGCCTGCCCTGGCACTGGAGCAGCAGAACCCGGGCCCCAGCCTCTCCGTGGCACGGCCCCTTTGCCAGGTGCTGACCCCAAGGGGGACCTACTTGCCTTGTTGCTGCTCTGTGTTGGCTGGTGGTGACAGGCATGTCAGGACATGGCAGTTTCCCTGGGTCAGCTGAAAGGCCAGCCCACAGCAGTGTCTCCCTGGCAGGGGCTGAGAGCCTTGCTGGTGTCTGAGGCTGACAAAGTATGGGAATTATGAGAACAGGTAGATGTACTGATGCTCTCCCTGAGCACTGCCCCATTCACCAGGTGCTTCTGGCTCAGGACCATCCCAATCCTGATGTTTTTGTTGTGTGTGGGGTCAGGAGTCTGCACCTGGTTCTCCTCCCATGGATTTGTGTGGCAGCTTTTTGAATGAACAGAAACATTCAGCAGCCACTCTGTTGGTGGTGAGGAGCTATGCAGATTAACTGTGAGTGGTTTGAAGAATATGTGACACTAAATGGTCTCCAAAGGATGGTTCTTCTTATAGTGGAGGCACCCTCTGGGACCATGAACATTGTCTCCAGAGCTTCTGTTCTTTTGACTGTGTAACAGGCTGAAATGAGACAGAGAGCTGTTCCTATTCCACTGTATATAAACTGTGCAAGTAACTTTTTCAAATTTATGTTGCTGGTTTGGAAGGACTGAATGACAACTAATATGATATGGACATTTGCACTGTCTTGGCCTGAGCAATTCTGTCAGCAATACAACCCTAAGGATCCCAGACCAGAGAGTTATTTTTATGGATGTTAATATCATTCCTCCTTGGGGTTTGGTTTCAGCAACATGGAGCTTGTTCTTCACTGACATCTTAAAATTTGAGGGGGAGGTTACAACACTCTAGGGAGTGAGTGTAGCATTTGACTCTGTCAGCTGCACAGAATATATGAACTGTGCCTATAATAAGAACACAAAGATTTATACAATTGAAGACATCATAAATTCATCTAAAATAATTATATTTTTTTTTCTGCATTCAGGAAATTACACACATCAAAAAATGAATTTACACCCACATTTGCCCACACATCATTTGTGGTACTCTAATATTTTGCTTCTTGGTTGGTTCTGTGATGGCTGTGCAGAGCTTGGACTCTTCCTGGGAAGAAATATCTGCATGGATGCACAGAGTGGTAACTTTTCCCTGAGAAAGCCATGAATGTTTCTGAACATGAATTCCATGATTCCACCCTCTTTCATCTTCCCAGTCCTCACTTTATTTATTGCCAAGTAAATTCATCCAAATACTCACAACATTTTTTGGTAAGAAAACAGATTCCTTTGTGTCAAGGGGTGAAAACCTTCCTAAGCAGATGTGATGAAAGAATTCCTGGAAGAGACATTTCTGCATTGCTGGTTGTCCATGGATGGGGGTTGACTCATTTTATTCTTTGACAGCAGGAGTGAGGCGGTAGAAATGTTCCCCTTGTCTGGTCTCCATGGAATTTACTTGGAGAGAGGTCTCCTACGTGGCATCAGAGTTCCTTAGGGAACCAGGATCATCATGTGTTGAGCTCATCACAGGTACCCCTGAGAAATATCTGCAGAAGCTTCTCTGCTCCCCTCCAGTCTTCAGTATCAAAGATTGTAACAGTCACTAACTCAGCAAAGTTGTCCTGACATTTATCATGGAAAGATTTCACACAGCAATGTGCTCCATGCTTAGATGTGTCCTGCCTTCCCTCCATTGCAGCATTGCCAAGCAGTTCCCAGAGCTTTTGGGAAAAGGAGACAGTGAGTGGGGGTGTGGTTTGGGAAAGCCATCCCCATAGCAGTGTGAAGGAAAGAAGACCAAACCTTTGCAGAGATGTGCTGGGTCCCCATACTGTGGGGCTGGACTTCTATGCCCTCTTCTGAAGTCACTCCAGACTCACTGAACAGGGGGAATGCCTGGAACCTCACTGCCACAGCTGGCCACAGTCAGCAGGGCTCAGTCAGCCCTGGGGTAGAACAGCATCAACATGCTTCTCCTGGGGGCACAGGGATGGAAGGAAGGGAAAACTGGGCCAGAGAGGAGTTTAAGAGTTGCTTTGCTGCTCTGGTGCAGTGCAGCTGATGTAACACACCCTCTTCAGAGTATGAGAGCATCACTGACCCTCTGTCAAGCTGATGGTCTTTTCCCTCCCAGAGAAAAATTTTGGTCACTTGTCATGGGTGTCCACACCCTGTTGTGGGTCTCCCCATAGCTGTAGGGAAACAAGGTTGTTGATGGTGCCTTGCATTTAGCTCACGGGAAGGTGCTGATCACTCTTACCAGACCAGCAATTCCTTCATGTCCTCAGCTGAGGTGTCCATGCAGCAGTCCTGCTAGAGGCAGTCCTGTTAACATGCCCAGGAAACAATCCACACATGCAATGGCTACTTGGATTGTTTAGGAAGAGCCTGAGTGGCATGGCATCAACTAAACAGTGGATTATCTGCATAACAAGGAAGTTTGGCTTCTGCTTTATGCAGAGCATTCAGGGCTCTTTTGAAGCAGGCCAACAAAGTGCTAGGCATGTGCAGGCAGAATGTGTTTCCACTTTTAGTGTCACAATCAGGGAGTACCATGTGGCATGAATGAACCCTTTCTGTAGCATGGTATTGTATAACCTTCAGTGAACGGCTCATCCAGAAGAGAACACAGGTGGGTGCCAGTGAGTACAGACAACAGTAATATCCTGCCAATAATGTAAACAAAGAGATGCAAATGAAAAAAAAAAAAAAAAGTGCCATGGTAATTCTGGAAAGACGCCAATGCATCAGTAATTTTAGAACAGATGAAAAGCCACCGACAATCAGTACAATATTCCCACCCCTTGTTATAAATTCAATATTTAGAAAGTACATGGTTCTTCCCCTAGCAATTCTCTCCCTAAAGGTGAGAAATGTTTGGCATGTCATAAAAGTTTTTGTTAAATGATTTTTGTGATTTACAGATTGCTATTGCTGCATGGGCATTTTGGCATATTAATTTGTCTACCTAATAATAATACAGTTTGTGCTCGACAAATCTAGCCAGACAGAGATACTTGACAAATATCCCTGTCATTCACTTGTTATCCATGACACTGCCAAAACTTCTTGAGCAGAAGGACATTGTACTCCTGATGTCCAGCTGGGACCAAAAAGAATATTGAAGTTTAAATTAAAAGCAAGAGTTCTGTCACTTGGAAAACAGAAGGATAGGAACACAGAACTATACACAACTTCCCAGCCTATCTGTATGAAACAACCTTTCTTACAATCAATTCTGTAATCTCACTGGGTCCCAAGTTACTACCAGTTATAAAGAAGAACAATACAGGGATGAATAAAAATTTATAATATGGTGCTCACTACTGCAGTGACCAGAATTTGATGGCATCTTTCTAGTTCTTTATTTCTAGAAAATGTGTTTACCTCTAAAATTGTCAAAAGACGAATCTAGCATATAGGTGTTTGAGGATCAGAAATGTACCTCTAATTCTCAAAATTAGTTAGTATATTGTGCCTTTACATTCATTCATTTTACTCCTAATATTTTCCTTCAGCCTAAAGAGATTTTTTTCCTCAGTGCTTTTCTGCTCAGTAGAATTACACAAATAAACCCATCTTGTATCTTTTTCGTCTCGCTAGACTAAACAAGCCAGTCTTTTCAAGTCACTCATCATAAACTAGTTCCTCCATTCTCATGACCATTGTAACAATTCTGAGCTGCACTTGTTCCAGATAAGTGAATCTTTCTCAACTGTTTCATCAATACTTGTTTTATTGAGATGATGAATGAGCTTTCCCCATTCTTCAGTAGAGCTATTGGGATTTGGGGATTTATTTATTTATTTATTGGGGGG